>CM064512.1:20545903-21145903 GCA_032716605.1 Paralithodes platypus
TATATTTTCAATTTGTTAATAATATTTCAGCATAGAAGATTTTTTGAATAAGCTCTCTGTTGCAAAACCTATTTATTAATTACAAAATATGTTTTCATAGTTAATCCTAAATATAACTGTTACTTGATAGAAGGTGGGTGATGGTGTTTGAAGGGTGGTGTTTGAGGGGTGGTGTTGAGGGAGATAGTGTTACTACAACAACTCAAGTCTATTGACTAATTATTTCTCGCATGACAAGTAATAATTTTATGAATGCTGCGGCGCAAAATAAACTAACGTTATTATGAAAGACATCCCTTGGCTCTCTTATTTTGACTTTAATTACGTTATCACCGACCCAACGCCTTGCATGACAATCTTTGCCGCATTTCTGTCGCCTCCAATTCCTCCAACAATTTTATCTTTCTTCTGACTGTCATAATGTCAACGTCTTTTTAATAAAATACTATAATACATTCTACACTCTTCATAAGAGACACTGCTTTATGACCATTCTGACATACGGACCCCTGTATGTTAATTTAAGAGTTAGAATTAGAGTTGAAGGAGTGTCAAACTACCCAAGCGGCGAAGCAGACTAGCGAGCGAACTAGCGAGTGGGAAACCAGCTCGTCCGCATACCATCAAACAAGCCTTCACACCTGCGTGCGTCATAGGGGACCCTGCAAACTACTTCGATGACCCGACGCTATGACGTATGATCGACGCCAGGAGCCCCATTGGTCCACACACCTGCTATGCAACTCGAGGAGCTATGATAGGGGCGCGCACCATCACTCGCCTCCTGATTCGTTCCTACACCATCATTGTTTAGTATATAAGACCCGAGTAGTGGGCATTCAAATCAGTCTCATTTGGAGTTGGGGAAGGTGAACTTGCAGCTGGAGGAAGACGGGGTGAAGTATTATAATGGGTTTGTGACTGTCAGTCAGATTATATAAGTGTGTTCGGTGTAAACACTTACGTTATGTTGGTTAGTGAGATATTTGATTGCGAATTAATGTTAACGCTACTATTATGTACTTAAATATTTTAGTTGACTAACTTGTGGACTAGAGCAACTCTTTAAGTAATTGGGTTATGATCAAAGTAATACTATTGTTTTATATTAATACTTACGAGTTCTTTCATTTTTCTTTGAATTAAGCTTACATTGCTTAACGGTGCTTAGTACGGTGATGCTATTGTCTCATATTAGTAATATCGCCTTAGACTGACATGGCTGTGTTAATATTACTTCTAGTGATTTCCTAAGCTGAAGAAAATTCTTTTAGCTTCAAAATATTATTTTTGCTTTTCATATTATTTGAGTGAGACCTGAATCGAATCTATGAAGCGATCCTGTAACTTAATTTACTCATAATCAAACCTCAATGTTACGTGGTTAAGAAATACATTTAACTAATTATTAAATATATATCTAACTTTTTATGTGACTTTGATATAAATCCTGATGATAATAATAATATAATACTGTTAACGTAAGACAAGAACCAAGAATAATTACATTAATATAAATAAAAGGACATATAAGAAAACTATCTATTCATTTCAAAAGGGGTAAGAGACCGAAATATTCTTACTTTAATATTTATCTTTCAAGACTTTTTATAGAATTAATAGTCCTTCTTTAGATATAACTTCTTCGGTTCATAACCATAGCCTACTAAGCTTCGGTTAAATAATAATTCTTTATAAATACTACATGACTTTAATTAGTTTCAGTATTTTTCATAATTAAAGAGTATCAGTCAATAAAGGATACTAAGTCCTAAGATCCAAAAGGAAAGGAAGCAACAACAGGAAATAATTTTATTAGATTTTACTTTTGTTTTGCCTTCAGCTGACTGATACCTTAATATATATCTCTGTGCTATCTAGATTCATCAAGTTAACCACTTGAGGATCAAGATACGTAACAGAAGAGTGGCGATCTCGCCAGGATTCGTTTCATACAGTTTCACTCAGTTCATTAACGTTTCACTACTTAAAAATCAAATATTAATCATGCCTCAACTAATTAATGACGAAGATGCTCGAGTTTTCATAGAATCAGAACCCACAGCCCCTGATATTGACTGTCTGTCAAAATCCGAACTGAAAGTGCTTGCCTCACATCTCCAGTTAACTGTCTCAAACATGTCTAAAGTAGAGGTGGCTCAGACCATAAAAACCCACCTGTTCCCTGTAGAAGGCGGGGAGGGTGACGGAGCAGTTGGTGGGATCTCGAGTAAACCTAGCCAACTTGATGAACAATTGCCACCTGGTTTGACCGGTGATCAAATATTAGAACTAGCCAGAATAAAAGCTAATACCGAAGAAGCCAGAATAAAAGCAAATATCGAAGAAGCCGGAATAAGGACCGAACATTATGAATATCAATATCGTATAGCTCAACTAAATGTCCATACAAATGCTCCCGTAATTGCTCCCCCTCTGGGATTGACTATGACTAGTGTCATTCCACCTTTCACTGAGGATAATGTGCAGGATTTCTTTGTTTTGTTTGAGGAAGTTGCTGGAGGTATGAAGTGGACAAGAGATCAATGGCCTTTTATGTTACAAACCGTTTTGACAGGGCAGGCTCGAGCCACGTATTTGTCAGAAGTAGCAGAAGTTAGGCAGGATTATGACAATCTCAAAGAAGCTATCCTAAAAACCTATCAATTGCAGCCTGAGGCTTACAGGCAATCTTTCCGTAAAAACCAGAAGAAAGTAGAAGAAACCCATAAGGTATTTGCCAGGACCATGACTAAAACTTTCAATCATTGGGTCAAGAGTAAGAAAGTCACAAGCTACAACGATCTGAAGGAGTTGGTCCTGTTAGAAAATTTCCTATGGAAAATTGATTCTTCTGTATCCTATCATTTAAAGGGGAAAAAGGTAGATTGTCTTGCCGACGCCGCTGACATGGCTGACACATACGTGCTCAACAACAAATTTCGTGGAAAGAAGCCCTACGATAATTCTAGTTCTAATTTTAAGTATCCCAATCACAAATCTGACAGACCCAGTCACAAGCCTGTAACGTCTTCCCCAGCTAGCCAAAATAGAATTGTTCCCCCAACTAAAAATGCGACTCAGGGCAATGGTAACAGAGGTGGGCCCCAAATTAATAGTAATGCTCAAAGAGGGAACGTTCCCGTATCCCCTAAAGTATGTACTTTTTGTGGAATGAGAGGCCACCTAGCTTATCAATGCTTGGCCAAGGAGAAACCGAGAGATCGGGGCAGACAGTTGCCGCCGTATCTCAAATTCCATATGTGCCTTTAATGGAGGACTCCCAACAGAAGGAGTACCTAGCACCAAAAGTTCCTTTAATGCAGGACTCCCGACAGAAGGAGTACCTAGCACCAAAAGTTCCTTTAATGCAGGACTCCCAACAGAAGGAGTACCTAACAGCTAACGTAAATCATCTAGACAGGGGTGTAGTAGCATGTGTGGTGCAACCCACTAGGGTTAAGCCAATAATAATTTCACCATCAGTGCAGGACAGTTACCGTCCCTTTATTTCATCTGGCAACGTGAGATTAAATGGTTGTATGCATGAGGTAAAAATTCTGAGAGACACAGGTTCTACTAGCACCCTCATGGTGAATCCTTACACTGAGTGCCCACCTGGCGAACCAGTTGTAATGAGAGGTGCTGGAGGCCAATTTTATGCACACTTGGTAAAAGGCGAAATTGAATGTGAGTTACTACAGGGTGAGGCCACCATAGCTTTGTGTAGGTCCCAAGATATCCCTGTGCCTGGGGTAACACTCCTTTTGGGGAATGGTGTAGCAGGTGAGAAGGTCCGACCAGACCCCATTTTGTCACTTTCCCCTGTTAACGAGCCACTAACCCGGTGAGCTCGAAAAGGAGATGCCAACAGTTTTCCCTGTGTGTGCTGTCACACGTTCAATGTCTCAAGTAGCAGTTCCCTCAGACAGAAATGTACCGAATGTAAGAGTTGATGAAAGGGATGATGAGAGTGTGAATGACGCTCCAACTGTGCCTGATGATGTGACTGAGGAGGATTTATCTGACACCTTTATGGCTCATCTTGACCCTAACGATGACCCCTCCAAATTGTCCTAGTGGCCTGGTAGAGCTACAGAGAGATGATAGTGAATGCAAGGAGTTAGCTGCCAGGTCCGTGAGTGAAGAGGAATGTGAGAAGGAGGGTGGTGAATGTTTCTACCTCAAAGGAGGAGTATTGTGGCGTAGATGGAGACCGCCACACAGACCAATCGATGACGGGGCTTGGGACGTCCATCAAGTAGTAGTCCCCAAACCTTGTCGTAGAGATATCATGGAAATGGCACATTGTATACCATTGGCAGGACACCTAGGTGTGAGAAAAACTCTAGACAGAATCAGAGCCCACTTTCACTGGCCAGGAATGCGTGCAGATGTAGTGGAGTTTTGTAGAGTGTGTCACACTTGCCAGATGACAGGAAAACCCAATCAGAAGGTGCCTGTATATCCTCTGATGCCCTTGCCCGTTTTCGAGAATCCTTTTACTCGGGTGGTAGTGGACATTGTAGGCCCATTGCCTAAGACTTCCCAAGGTAACATTTATTTATTAACTATTATGGACATGGCAACTCGCTACCCAGAGGCTATACCCTTAACCTCTCCGCGGCGCACAGGGGGTTTTCTACAGGGTAAGACTGTGCGCACCTATGATGATTTTGGGACCTATTGCCAATTTCGATAAAAAGTACATCATCGTGTAGGGAATGTTTGCGTGCATCGGCCCATATATATTTGACCCCCCAAAAAATGTCTGGGGGGGGTAGGGGAACGGTCCGTAGTTGAAAAATGTGGAGCGAATGGCACCGCGCGGCTAGATTGTCATCGAGCGGCGAGATTTCCCTGCCGAATATTTACGCGCGCAGGGGATAGAAGGAGAGGGAGGAGGGGGTGGGTTACCGCGTTATTATCACGTATATCTCCTTTTTCGAGCCCTTTTAGGCTATTTAGAGTATGTATACGTGTGTAGGGCACCCATATAACAATGAATATGCCTCATAGTGACCAAAAATTGCAATATATAAGGGAATTATAAGAGAATATTTAGGCGGGAATGAAGATGTGTTGGAGGTTTGGCGGCAATTTATGAGCTGAGAGTGTGGTTTACGCCATACATATCACGTATATCTTGTACGTAGAGCACTGTCACGCTATAATACAGACTTGTACGTATGTATACGTGCCATATATCAAAATATATACCGCATATAAACCAATTCATGCGATATTTACGCACATTATCAATGAGTTTCTATGCGTGAACCAAGGTGTGAGTGAGTTGTGGTGGGAATGAAAGGGGGAGAGGGTGTGTTACGCCATAAATATCACGTCAATCTTGTATTTAGAGCACTCTCATGCTATAATAAAGACGTGTACTTATGTAGGCGTCCCATATAACAAGGAATATACCGCATATAGCCCAATTGATGCGATATTTACGCAAATTGTGAATGTGTTTCTAGCAGACGGAAGCCTGAAAGGGGGCGTTGGGGGTGGGTGGGTGGGTGGGAGGGAGGCATGCAGGGGTGCAGTGAGTGAGTGAGTCGTGGAGAGATGGAAGTCAGGCAGATCTCTAGATAGATAACCAGCTTAGTGATAATTGTGGAGGCGCCCCAGGCGTATTGATGTTTGGTATTTTGACCCTTATGTCTACCAGATGGCTGGTGTTCGTTGCCATCAACAGGTCTACAATAACATGAGTCAGGAGAGAGAGAGAGAGAGAGAGAGAGAGAGAGAGAGAGAGAGAAACTGAGACATGCGTATTTCGTACATATAAATGGACTTCAGAATTGCATTTTTATGCAAGCAGACATTGCATTTTAGACACATGTGAAGTACCACAGAAACATGTAGGCCATTGACTGTAAATAAAGTACTATATTTATAGACCACCAGCGACGGTGCTGAGTCAACACAGGCAGATTGCCTGTTGTGATAGAGGGCTAAATATAGACTGGTGTCTCCTTACACCTGCGAAAGGGTAGATTGCCACCAGAGAAACGTTTACTTATTTATTTCGAAGTAATATGCAATCTAAATGTATATTCGAGACCTACTGCAATTATTTGTATGACAGTCATGACTATGTATAATCCAATATACGCGCGTAGGCGAGACATAAGAAAGCTGGTTGAGCAATTTTCGACACCCACACAGTTATTATTCATTTTTATTTACAATATTATACAATACAAATGTATTTGTGAAGAGTATTTTATCCATTATTGTATTTATACCAATTTTGTTCCCAGACAGAGCTGCTGTAGCTGGAGAATCAAGGAGCGGCAAGGGTCACCTCGTGACCGCCTGACCGTGTGAAAATGAGTGGAGTCACACTGAGAGGGGCAATTTTGCTGAGTGTTTGGGCAATTTTTGACAGAATAAAGTTATATAATTACTAATTCTTGACAGAGACAAACTATTATAAACCTTGGCATGATATAATTGATAATCCCATCAATTTACAAACGTAAATTGGTGGGATAATTCATTTTTTTTTGTATATTGTCATTTCGATTGTAGACACGAAGTTTTGAGTGATATTTGGTATGAGCTCCTGTGGCATGGTTGGTAAGGTCGCGGACTGGAAAACTCAAAGTGTCGTAGGGTAGTGGGATCGAATCCAGGAGGGGGTTATGGGGAAGGTTTTATATTGTCTAGAAAAATTTTATAAATTTTTTTTTTTACAAGATCATGCCATTGTATTCAAACAATATGAAATATTCATAGAATATATCATATTGTAAGAATACAATGACATGACCTTGTTTTCTTTTTTTCTTTTTTATTGTTTTATTTTATTATCATAGTAGGTTTGACATGATTTATTGAAACATATTTATTTTTGTACAATTCATTTGAGGTAAGAAAATAATTATATACACATTACTTAGGCTAATAACAAACATATATATTGATATACTAAAAAAATAAGGCATATTACATGTAAATCTTTGAAACTTATAAACTAAATAATGAAACATACAATTATATAATGTAAAAGCTATATCACAGGGACATCTTTGGAACTTATACATTATATAATATATATGTTACATTATGAGGTAGCGTGATCAATTAGGTCAGGTCAGGTAAGGTAGGGCGCGAGTCCAGGGCAGGGCAGGGCAGGAGGCGAGTCCAGGGCAGGGCACGGGGCGAGTCCAGGGCAGGGCAGGGCAGGGCAGGGGCCGACACTCAGTAGTTCTTGAAGGTGTGGTAGTCCCTGAAGCAGTCACCCAGGCAGAGTGCAACTTTGCACTCGGCGCACATTGAGGTGACTCTTTTGGTCACATGGGGTTTCCTCACACTGGAGCTGCAGACGGTGCACTGCACCTGCCTGTGACGAGTGCCAATCAGCTCGGTGTTGGTTGTGTAGTGTCTTTCGACACCCAGCTGGATGCGGTCAGGAACGTGATCCCCACGCCATGCCGTACGTCTGTGAGTGGTGGTGCCATACTTCTCCAGGAGTTGGTAGGAGACGTTGTACACGAACTCCCGGAATTTCAGCTTCTGGTTTGGGGCCATATCCTTCTTCACCAACCACAAGTTGTAGGCGTTCAGCATCGTTATGTCAACTAGGTGGAGGAAGAGCTTGTGATACCACTTCACAGTCTTCCTCAGACACTCAACACCTGACAGCTGACAGTCAGACTTGTCCACCAGGCGCATGTTTTTGGTGTAGTCCACTACCATGTCGGGCTTGTAGATTGTCTTCCTGGTTCGGTAGTGGATTTTGCCAGAATCCACCTGGGCACCTGTGTGGACGGTGGAAAGCAGGTGGACGTCTCGCTTATCCTTCCACTTCAGGGCTATCAGTTTCCCACACTTCTCGAGCTGCTTGTATTTCTGCCCCTTTCGTCGCCTTCTTCGCACATGCCTCTCGCGGTGTTCCTGGGCCAGGTCGTCTTCTGAAGGTGTGTCACTGGAGGAGGCATCTGTGAGAGGAATGACATCACCTGTGAACTTTGGCATAAACTTTCTTGTCTTTCTGACAGTCCCACATGACCCCGTTTGGTTGTCATAAAGAAACTGGCAGAGAGCAGGAGAAGTATACCAGTTGTCAGTGTAGATGATGTGGCCTTTGCCCAGGTAAGGTGCCAACATTTTCCTGACGATGGCACCTGACATGCCCATGGGGTCATTGGCAGCGGCTTTCGGTATGTCAATGTCAGTGCCTGTATACACGATCATGTCAAGCACTATTCCAGTTTCACAGTCGCACAACACGAAGAGCTTGATTCCGAACCTATGCCTCTTCAAGGGGATATACTGCTTGAAAACAAGACGTCCTTTGAAGAGCACGAGCGACTCATCAATCACCAAATTGAGGAAGGGGTAAAAGTATTTCCTATACCTCTCCAACAACATGGTGAACACCTCCCGAACTTTCCATATCCTGTCAATCCTGTTAGGATTTTCGTTGTCTGCAAAGTGCATAAATCTTAGCAGCAACAAAAATCTGTCACGAGTCATGAACTTATTGAAAGTTGGGGTGGCGATGAGAGGGTCGTGCTTCCAGTAGTGTTGCAACACATGCTTCTTGATCAGAGGCATGAGGAACAACAAGGCAAAGAACGTCAGAAATTCTGCCACAGTCGTATCCACCCAGCCTCGTATTCTCGCTTTTGGAGAAAGGACGTCCAATCTGCCAAACACCCACCTGTAGTAGGCGTTTGTTTGGGCAACGATGTACGTCATTACCTCCATGTCGAAAAAAGCGAGGAAGAAGTCGCTTTCGTTCGCTTGATCATCACAGGGCCAGTTGTCAGTTGTTCCTGACGTCCCAGGATTGAACTGGGGCAAGTCAGGTACAAAATTGACCCCGTCAGACCAATCGAACGAAGGCATGCCAGGGATCGGAATGTCGTCTGCGTCTTCTTCTGCGTCTGAAATATCGCTTCCATGGTCGCGATACAGCACTTCATCATCATTACCCTCCTCTTCACTCGACAGACGATGCCCTTCCTCGTTTTCGTCACCGACGTCGGACTCACTCCCACTGTCCACTCCCAAATCCCCCCACCCTTGGTCCCGTGCTAGGGCTTCGTCGTCGAAACCCGGGCTGCCAATGTCCTGCGAATCACCATCAAACAGCAGGGCGGCATACTTAGATGGTGTAAGATTTTCCGGGTCACTTTGGCACGTGCGGGAGTCTTATGGACAGGGACAGCAGAGGTGGTGGCAGGGGCGGCGGCAGGGGCGGCGGCGGCGGCAGGGGCGGCGGCAGGGGCAGCAGTGGTGCGTGGCCTTGATGGCAAGATGATGGTGGTGCCTGTCGCCCTTCTCTCTGTTCCTTGGGCAGGGCGGCAGGGGCGGCAGGGGCAGCAGGGGCGGCAGGGGCGGCAGGGACACCAGGGCCAGCAGTCGCTTTCCCAGTCGCTTTCCCTCTCCCTTTCCCCTTCCCTTCCCTGTTCCTTGGGCAGGGGCGGCAGGGGCGGCAGGGGCGGCAGGGGCAGGGGCGGCAGGGGCAGCAGGGCCGCAGGGACACCAGGGCCAGCAGTCGCTTTCCCAGTCACTTTCCCTCTCCCTTTCCCCTTCCCCTTCCCTGTTCCTTGGGCAGGGGCGCAGGGGCGGCAGGGGCAGCAGGGCGGCAGGGGCGGCAGGGGCAGCAGGGCGGCAGGGGCAGCTGGGCCAGGGGCGGCTGGTGGTGGTGGTGGTAGGGGCACTGTGGCTGGCGTACGGGTTCTCTTCCCTACGCCCGTGCCTTTCATTTTTCCTGCCCACGCAGGTAATGCAGCCCTAGGGCGGCCTCCTGCGTCGCTGGTACCGGTGGCAGGGGTGGCAGGGGTGGCAGTGGTGGCAGTGGTGGTGGTAGTGGTTGTTGCAGTGGCCTGGGTCGTGGTGGCAGTGTCCCGAAAGACCAATGACCTCTGTGCCATTGCCCTGCTTGCACGTGTTTTACGTGCTTTTGGTGCTGGTGATTCGTCCTCTGAGCTGTAGGGCGTGTCGTACTGGTAGCTAGGGTCTTTGGCAGCCACCCTCTGCCTTCCACGGCGGCTAACACCACCAGAAGGAGGGCTGGTTGTGTCATCAGGGAGCGAGCGTGAGGGACGTGTAGGCTCCATGACTAGTGCGTGGTTACTGGCGCGGTGGTGCTTGCACGAGTGCGGGGCGAGCGTTTGGCGGGGTGGTATCGAGAGTTGACATGTAGTACTATACCCACACCAATTTTCAGCCGCCTGGCTATAAACGCGCGGTTTTGGTACGTGTTCAAAGTCTCTGCTCTTAAGAGTCTACCCGCAGTGCGCCGGGGGAACTCTTAAGAGTCTCCCCGCAGCTCCCGGGTTAAGGACTACCTCTGCTCCAACTGTCATCAAGGAACTGCTCAAATTCTTCACCAGAATGGGTTTCCCTCATGAGGTGCAAAGTGATCAAGGAACTAATTTTACCTCTAACATTTTTCAGCAGTCCCTGAAGGAGTTGGGTATCGAGCATGTTAAGTCTAGCACCTACCACCCAGAGAGTCAAGGGATTCTCGAACGATATCATTAGACATTAAAAGGAATGTTACGTAAGTATTGTACAGAGACCGAAGTTGAGTGGGATAAGGGGGTACCTTTTTTCTTTTATTTGCTACTCGTGAGGTTCCAACTGAATCCCTGGGTTTTTCCCCTAATGAGCTAGTTTTCGGTCACCTGGTAAGAGGTCCTTTGCAACTATTGCAGGATAGCCTAGTTGGCCAGGAGGGGAACCAAAACCTCCTCAAGTATGTTTCAGATTTCAAAACCTGGCTGAGATCCTCATGTGAGTTTGCAGCTCAAAACTTGACAGTGGCGAAAAGCTCCATGAAGACTTGGTATGACAGAAAAGCCCGTGAGAGGGAGTTTCAGCCCGGTGATGAGGTTTTGGTCCTGCTCCCCCTTTTTGGCCAACCTTTATCTGCCAAGTTCAGGGGCCCATATAAGATCATTCGGAGGGTGAGCATTACCGATTATCTAGTAACTACCCCAGACAGGAGAAAGCCCACGCAAGTATTCCATATAAATATGTTGAAACCCTACCATAGGTCCCCTGATTCCTCTTCTCCAGATTCTCCCACTGTGGCAGTGAATGTCAGGACCTGTGGGCAGCCTGGTGTGGACAAAGTCTTCAGTTCTCTTACTGACCCGCAACAGACTGTTCAAGAGCCTGAAGGTATCCATGCAGACTTTGACTTGTCATGTAGCCTATCCAACTTTCAGTATAATTCAGTAGCTTGGGGGGAATTACCATCTAAACTATGTCATCTTCCCTCTGATCAAGTGAACCAACTAATCTCTGTTTTATCTCAGTCTCCCAGTGTGTTCCGTGATACTCCAGGGCTCACTTCTTTGGCCTTGCACGACATCGACGTAGGGGATGCAACTCCCATTAAACTATCCCCCTACCGTGTCTCGCCACAACGCAGGAGTATACTGCAGGTCGAGCTTGACTTCATGTTTTCAAACCAGCTGATCACAAGGGCCTTAAGCCAGTGGAGTAGTCCGGTCATACTTGTGCCAAAGCCAGAAAGGAGCCATAGGTTATGTATGGACTATAGGCAAGTTAATGCTGTCACAAAGAACGATACCTACCCACTGCCACGGATCAAAGATTGCATTTACCAGGTTGGCCTCATGCAGCAGTAAGTTTAACTTAATGAGAGGATTTTGGCAATTAGCTCTCCCTTGTAGCGAGGTAAATATCATGCTTTAGTAGTGCGCTGTCAAGCCTTCAGCTGTGAGATGCCTTGCAGTTCGAATAACGCTCCAGCTACGTTCCGGCTATGTTCTGATGTGGTACCTGGAGACGTTGCCTACTTTGGGTGATATCCTTATTATATCCTCATTATAATCTTGCTGTTGTCAATCTGGTGGTGAATCTATTTATGTATTATGTTTAATATTATGTACTATACTCCTTAAACTCTTTTCTAGGGGGGAGGTCTGACATACGGAGCCCTGTATGTTAATTTAAGAGTTAGAATTAGAGTTGAAGGAGTGTCAAACTACCCAAGCGGCGAAGCAGACTAGCGAGCGAACTAGCGAGTGGGAAACCAGCTCGTCCGCATACCATCAAACAAGCCTTCACACCTGCGTGCGTCATAGGGGACCCTGCAAACTACTTCGATGACCCGACTCTATGACGTATGATCGACGCCAGGAGCCCCATTGGTCCACACACCTGCTATGCAACTCGAGGAGCTATGATAGGGGCGCGCACCATCACTCGCTTCCTGATTCGTTCCTACACCATCATTGTTTAGTATATAAGACCCGAGTAGTGGGCATTCAAATCAGTCTCATTTGGAGTTGGGGAAGGTGAACTTGCAGCTGGAGGAAGACGGGGTGAAGTACTATAATGGGTTTGTGACTGTCAGTCAGATTATATAAGTGTGTGTTAAGTGTGTTCGGTGTAAACACTTACGTTATGTTGGTTAGTGAGATATGTGATTTCGAATTAACGTTAACGCTACTATTATGTACTTAACTATTTTAGTTGACTAACTTGTGGACTAGAGCAACTCTTTAAGTAATTGGGTTATGATGAAAGTAATACTATTGTTTTATATTAATACTTACGAGTTCTTTCATTTGTCTTTGAATTAAGCTTACATTGCTTAACGGTGCTTAGTACGTTGATGTTATTGTCTCATATTAGTAATATCGCCTTAGACTAACATGGCTGTGTTAATATTACTTCTAGTGATTTCCTAAGCTGAAGAAAATTCTTTTTGCTTCAAAATATTATTTTTGCTTTTCATATTATTTGAGTGAGACCTGAATCGAATCTATGAAGCGATCCTGTAACTTAATTTACTCATAATCAAACCTCAATGTTACGTGGTTAAGAAATACATTTAACTAATTATTAAATATATATCTAACTTTTTATGTGACTTTGATATCAATCCTGATGATAATAATAATATAATACTGTTAACGTAAGACAAGAACCAAGAATAATTACATTAAATATAAATAAAAGGACATATAAGAAAACTATCTATTCATTTCAAAAGGGGTAAGAGACCGAAATAGTCTTACTTTAATATTTATCTTTAATATATTTATCTTTAATATTTATCTTTATAGAATTAATAGTCCTTCTTTGGATATAACTTCTTCGGTTCATAACCATAGCCTACAAAGCTTCGGTTAAATAATAATTATAAATACTACATGACTTTAATTAGTTTCAGTATTTTTCATAATTAAAGAGTATCAGTCAATAAAGGATACTAAGTCCTAAGATCCAAAAGGAAAGGAAGCAACAACAGGAAATAATTTGATTAGATTTTACGTTTGTTTTGCCTTCAGCTGACTGATACCTTAATATATATCTCTGTGCTATCTATATTTATCAAGTTAACCACTTGAGGATCAAGATACGTAACACCATATATATATATATATATATATATATATACAGTATGCATACAGTATAATACACAACGACTATTTTCTCGTTATCGTAATTATCTCCTTACCACTACCGTCATTAATAATATAATAGGTACATCATTATCCCAGGTCATGCTATCATCAGTATGGAGGGGAATGTTCACTATCACTGGAGCCATCACCACAGGAAAATACCTTGGCCGTTGCCCAGGAATGTTTTTATAATGTACGCCTTTTTTTTCTGTATGTGTGTGTGTGTCTGTGTGTACGTATGTGTATGTGTGTTTGTGTGTTGAGTGTATATATGTGTGAGTTTTATTATTTGAATTAGTTTGTAAGATACGTAATATGGAGAGTGGAACATTGCAATAATAATTTTGTAATTTGGGGTTGGAAAAGCGTGGATGATTAGTCACTTGCAACACTTTTCACTATGAAATTATATCTGATGAAATTGAATCATAAAGGTGAATATTATTATTATTATTATTATTATATACAGTATATATATATATATATATACCAGGAATATATATATATATATAATTATATAAACCAGGAAACCCCCTCCGCCCCATCATCTACCAGATACCTACGGCCACCTACCAGATCGCCAACACCCTCAACAACCTCTTCACCCCCTACATACCTCGTCAATGTAAGCTCAACTCCGCTAATGATTTCCTAGAAATTTTACGAGACGCTCCCCGAACTAACGACCACATCACCGCCTCTCTCGACGTGGAGAGCCTATTCACCAACGTACCTGTGGACAGGACCATTAACTTAATCCTGCAAAAAGTTTACCATTGCCCTGACACACCCAATTTTGACATACCGGAGAAGGCACTGAAGACGCTGTTGGAGCTCTGCACCAAAGAGGCACCTTTCCTCTGCCCCCGTGGAAACATGTACCAGCAAATAGACGGGATAGCGATGGGTAACCCCCTGGGGGTCCTGTTCGCTAATTTGTTCATGGGAACTATAGAAGAGGAGCTCCTTGATGCCCACCGCCCCTCGGTCTACTGCAGATATGTGGACGACATATTCGTACTAGTAAAGGACCTCAACGAACTCAGGGACCTCCAGCATCGCTTTATCGCCGCCTCAGGACTCAACTTCACCTATGAAGAGGCCACCAATGGAAAGCTTCCCTTCCTCGACCTCCTTGTTTCGTTTAATAATCAAGAATTCAAAACTACCGTCTACCCCAAACCCACGAACAATGGCCAATGCCTCAACGGGGAAAGTGAATGCCCCCAACGATACCTGCAGTCCACCACCACAGCCTACATCAGGAGAGCCCTCACCCATTGCACCGCGTGGAGCGACACCCATAAGGAACTAGAACGCCTTACCCAGGTACTCGTTAACAACGGATACTCTAATACAGATGTCACCAACACCATAAGAAAACACCTTGATAAATGGTACAACCAAGCCCCCCCTACTACCAACCCAACCAACGACATCACTATCTTCTACTGCAACTACATGTCATCTGATCACAATACCGACGAATCCATCATGAAAGAAATCATTACCAAAAAAATCCTCCCCACCAACCCTGACCACAAAATAAAACTTATCATCTACTACAAATCCTCCAAAACCTCCAACCTCATCCTCCGTAACAGACCTATCTATCCCAAGACTCCGAAAATAGACGACCATGTGATATACCAACACAACTGCAATAATGTGGACTGTGGACCTCAAACCTACGTTGGTATGACACAAAATCGTTTATCACGCCGTCTCACCCTCCATCTCCAATCTGGAGCTATCAAAGACCACTATAAAGCCCCCCACCACCAAGCCCTTACTCGCTCTGACCTAGATAAAAACACCTCCGTAATTGATAAAGAGACAGAACCCAGAAGACTTGCTATACTTGAAGCCCTATATATTCAAACTCTTAATCCTTCCATAAATAGTCAAACTCTCGACCTCCAAATACTCCCATCAGCTAAACGTTACTCTCAAACACCCCCTAACATTACTCCCCTTACCACCCCGACTCTGCCCTTACCCCCTCTCTCCTCCCCTCCCCTTCCCCCCCTTATCGTCCCCCCCACTACTTCATTTAACCAACGCGCGCCGCCCCTCAACCCTACGCTTCAAACTGGACTAGAAACCCGAGATACAACTGGCCCGCCGCCCCTCACAAGGGCCCAGCCTCCCCCTCGCACAGCAGACCCCCTACGACAACATCTAGCATCTACGAACCCGCCCAGCCAACCAGGAGGCAGGAAAAGCGCACGCCTCATTGGTCGCCAACTAGCCAATCATATGCTAGCCAACACCCAATAAACCTTACTGTGATCTTCCTAATATGTATAAATAAGCTGTTATGTTATATCATATTCGGGCTCTCTCCATCGGCCAATCAGCTTGCAGCCCCACCACCTGCCTCTCCACACTACCATGGCCACCAACAATATTACCTGTGGTACTGTCAAATGGTACAATTATAAGGCAGGCTATGGCTTCATAACTACGAAGAGCAACGAGGATGTCTTCTGCCACCAAACCAACATTAGCAACAACAACAACAGCAAGAAGAAAGCCTCACTAAGAAATGGTGAAACAGTGACTTTTACCATCAAAACAGAGAGACAGGGACGTGAAGCTACCAACTTCACAGGCCCTGAAGGAGCTCCAGTCTAGGGCTCCTCTTTCTCCCCACGGAATGCTCCACCAGAGTCGACACCACCTACAACTACAGCAGATTGGGAAGCAGTACGGAGGGTCAAGATCTTTGCCTGTATTCAGTCAGCCATGGCCATTGCTGGCCCAGACAAACACCAACTCTGCCAGCTAATCCCCTGTCTGTTGTCACACAACAACCTACCCATCATCACCATACCTCAGAAGGCCTTCTCCGCGACCCCTGCAAACATCAAAAGGGCGTCAACAAAGAAGAAGCCCCCCAAAACATAAGATCGAGTTCCAGAACTACAGGGATCTCCAACTCTTCACATCCATGAAGAACACCAAGAAGAGGACGAGACACAAATGGAACCCGAGGAAGCCAGAGCATCACCACCAACTTCCCCCAACACCAAGCCAAAATCGCCCAGAAAGAGATCCCCAGGACCACTCCTTCCCCTCCCGACAAACCCACCCGGAGACACCACCAAAAATCGCCAAGGAGAAGGAACCGGGAGAAGACACCATCTAGCTTTCAGAATTAACACTGGGCAGCATTGGATTCATCTGTGACGTTTTCGAACAAGATCCCGACGTTATGAGGCAAACATATTCTCATATAAATCAAGAAGACTTGGAACGGACTCTCACAGATGAGGGAAAAAACAAACTGGAAGCAAGACTCAAAAGATCAGATATAGACATCCCTAAGTTAAAATCATTCTTGTCAGCACTTTAGTAAGTTAAGTACAACAATAAAGTATGAATAAAAGTTTTAAAAAAATGACTAGACAAACAAAATAAAGTAATAAACATCCCTCAACAACAGCAAGGTGGATGGCCCACTAACTTTGCTCTTCCACTGTATTTCATCTTTCCTACTTTCTCTTCCCTCCACCCACTCTGAGGTGCCTCTCTTCCCCCCCCCCCCCTACCTTAAAAAAAATAAAAATAAAAAAAATAAACTCCTATTCACTTACCTTCCATTCCCTGAAGATGATAGTTGTCTATCGAAACGTGTCGGATCACCATGAATTTTGCTCACCTTTTGCACAATCTCCCAGAACACCTGAGAATTGCTGTTCGTTCTATTGAAAGCCTTAATAATAAAATAATTAATGCTGATACCTGTATTTCCTTCAACCTCGCCTGCCTTAAAGAAAATGTATTACCTGGCTACACCAACATATACAGTATATATATATATATATATATATATATTTTATGCAGCTGCGTTTGTGGACACCCATCGTTCACTTCCTCAACTTATCAACTCCATGGTTCCTCAGGGTTCTGTCCTATCTCCAGTTGTCTTTCTAGTGTTCATTAGTGATCTTCTCAACTGTACTTCCAGTCCTATCCATTCATGTGATGATGACTCTACCTGACACTACTCAACTTGCTTTCCAGAACACCCCAGCAAGCAATCACTCAACAATTCACGTGATGAAGCCATAGAGCTCTTATCTTCTGATCTATCAACCATTTCCAAACGGGACAAAACAATATTGTTATTGGCAATGCTTCCAAAACCCAATTTATCCATTTACCTACCCGTCAAGAACTCCCATAGATTAATGCTCTATACTTCAACAATACACAAATCAACCCTTCATCTTCTCTCAGTATTCTTGGTGTTACTTTTTCTTCTGAGCTCTCTTGGAAAGACCATATTACAACTCTTGCTAAAACAGCTTCCCAGAAGCTGGGTGTGCTCTGGGGATTCTTTACGCCTGCACGGCTTCTTGCTCGTGTCCACTCACCGATCCTCTGCAGTCTCTCTCCCTTCCCCGCAATGTTGCATCTCTCTCGCTATTCTACCGCTGTTAGGTGGTCAGTGTTCCACAGAGCTCTCTCAGTGTATACCACCTCCTCTACGTAGAGTATGTAGCACCCGACTTGCGACACAATCCCACCCTAATTTGTGCAACTCTTCAACCCAAGAGTGAAACAATATTCCGATTCTTTCTTCTATTCAACATCTGAGCTCTGGAACCTTCTCCCTGGATCCATCTTTCCCTCATCCAATTATTTAAGTTGCTTCAAATTCCGTGTGTCCAGGCATTTTGGTTTGAACATACCTTGATTTTGGCCCTGTCACTCTTTCAACTCTGGGGGAGGCACTCATCACAGGCAATATTGCCTTTGGTCTCCCATATCCACATAATGTAAAAAGATGCATATATATATATATATTTTATATATATCTCTCTCTATATATATATATATATATATATATATATATTTTATATATATATATATATATATATATATATATATATATATATATATATATATATATATATATATATATATATATATATATATATATATATATATATATATATATATATATATATATATATGGCAGGAAAAATAGGATGAGAGCAACACACGTCCTCATTTTGAAGGCTTTATTAATATTTCGGACTTCTTAGTCCATCTTCATAATAACCCGCATGGTCCTATGAACATTTTTTTTTTTTTTTTTGTAATTATAGTATCGGGAGGGGCGTAATTGTTTTCATATTAAATATAAATATTAATTCAGTAACGTAGAATCGAAGTAATTACCATATGTAACCTATAGAATTTAAGCATGTTCTAATAACTATGTAAATTGAAAATTGAAAACACGTCTTAACAAGACAATAATACTAAAATAATATAAGGTTAACTCTAAGCAATATGTCTACACACTCAAACAAATTAATACAAACTTACATGGTGTCTGCTGTCAAGGTTGACGAACGAATGACATTCAGTGACGTACTGTATTCAACTGACTGTACTAAGTTACTATGTAGTCATTAAGTAGTATTTCTAACCAATTACGAAAGAAATGTGGTTAAAGAGGTAAAATTAAAGACCTAATCATACTACACTAAACATTATGCTAAATAATTATATTGAACCACATTACTGAAGACCATAATTTGATCATTTAACACTAACACCGACAACCACAAAGACACAAAACAAAAGAACATCTGAAAATTATATATTCTGACTGGGCGTACAATGTGAAATACTCCTAATGAATTTGAAATTAAACGAAACAAACAGGAAATAATTAAAACTAAACTATTTGAAAACTGACTAAACAATTGAATCAGGTCATAGTGTTTAGTTCCGGTTTGAGTTGTTAAATTAATATTTTTCCCCTATTTTGCAGACATTTCAAAATTAGAATATCTGGACATTTAGGTAGGAGCTATAGAACAGGTCAATATCTAAATAAAATGCCTTGTTCGGCCATAAGAAACCATTCACATGAGAATTACTATATTTTAAAATGTAAAACTTGCAAACTAAACAAACCAAAGTTGGGACAAGGACAATATAAAGTCAATTTAAATTATCAAAATCGCTATGTGGAAACAACGCTTACTAAAATGAAAATTATTAAATAAAAGAACACAATCCACCACGTGTACATTACTACATGAGCAAGTTAATCTATTTCCCAAGCAAACTAATCGCACATATAACAACGCACTATCTATCGTCACGTTAAAAGAAGTAGTCAAGTTTGGGAAGTCCGGGACGTTCTGGCAAATGTTACTAAACTCTGCATGAATAAAGAAACTACATGTTAAATGTCAAAATATTATTTAAAATCAAATTTGCAACATGACAAGACATTAACAATAGTACAAAATACAAATATTGATAAGATATCTATACTATTACAAAATAATATATAAAATACAGTACAGCACTCACTAACGATAGTGCTATCGGGTAGGTACCTGTAAGCATAGCATGCCTCAAGTGACCCCTATCAATAACTACCCTACAAATAACCTACATTTATAGCACAAATAAACTAAGGAAATCGCAAAAGTAAGCAATTGATACTATCGACAATGAATACATATAATATAAAGACAAATAATTGCAAAATATGAAGTAACAACAGATTTAAACAAAGAGTACTCTTTTAACAAGAACAATAAATTTAAAAAATCATCAATATTAATATTAATAATAGAAAAAGAAAAAGATAAACAATGAATACAGACAAAAAACAATAAATACAGACAAAAAGTAAGCAGAGGTTATACAAGAAACTTCAAGTTAAAAATGCTTGATTAAAATTATTGATGTCAAATTTTAGAATACAGTCACAATAATTGACCCTAAAAAGATTAAATTTATGGAACAATTTACTTGCCTCAAAACCTCTGTCCACTAAGAGTCTGTATAGTAACCTAGCTCTAGCCCAAAAGTCATCTACTTTAGTGCAGATTTTACAAAATCTTATTAATTGGGAATAAAAACAATTCTAAGTTATTTTACTATCGATATTACTACTAGGGAAAGGAAAGTTTATTACGTTAAAATTAAAATCATCAACTTTGTGATATACTTTAAGTATGCACTGTTCATTAACAATCTCTATATTTATATCAAGAAAATTGTCAACTTTATAATTTACGGTACATTGTGTGAGGGGAATAGAATTAGGGTAAATAAGTTTAGCAACTTGATTAAAATTTAACAAATTGCAAACGAGAATATCATCAATATATCTACTATTATTACTTAACAATTTAGCAAGTGCTAATTTTTCTGGGATTTTATTTTTCTTGCTACTGTCAACTAAGTCTTTTATATATTTAAATTCTAAAACAAGCAAGAATAAGTCTGCAATTAAAGGGCTAGCATTTCCACCCATAGGAATTCCTAATATTTGTTTGAAAATGTATGGCCCGAATCTAACATAAGTATTGAAAAGGAGGAATTTAAGGGCATCTTTAAGTTTAGTTCTATCAAAATATACAGAACTATTGGGAGTAGAGCTAAGTGATACATTATTAAAATATGTATAAACATTTATGAAATAATTACCATTCCTAACGAACTTTTCTCAGATAATGATTTTGAAATAATAGGTAAATTCAATAATGAACAAGATACTTTTTAGGGGAAAAGATATTTATTCAACAACTCAAGCCGGAACTAAATACAACCACACATGATCACCACACAATTGAGGTGTCCCTACAGCCAGAAATGGTCACCATAAAATGAAGTGTATCTACAATGATAACTTGGACCTAGACAACATTGACAGGTTAACATGAAGGCTGTCTCTACAGTTATGTTGTGTCTGGGTCCTTTGATTAATGACAAGGCAAACATTTTCCCTTTTCTACTCCTATCTCTATTGTACAATGAAGGTCTTACATATGCGTTCAAGGATTCACGCCACCTCACTGTGAACTGTCCACGAATAATCCTGTGGCCAAGTGTGTCTGCCATGTGGGGCAGGTTTGGTTTGGGGATGGACAATTACGGCGGGTAAAATTGATGTCAGTACTCTCGCCTCATTTTCACCCGCCACCACTGTATATCATCCTGGTTCTTGAGAGAGAGGGAGAGATCATGAAATACTAAAGAAATAACAAACCTGCAATATATTCCCTGTCATGTAATTTAAACCAACCCGGATCTATAACCCAAGGTGAAGCTTCTCCCTTCCTTCACCTCTCTCCCCCACACACTATTTAACACACACACTGTTAATAAAAACAATAAAAAAACACGCACACACTCACATGTTCACTAATGAAGGCATACCTGCGTATACAAAGGATTACAAAGGATTACAAAGGAGAACAAACTGCAACAGACCTATTGGTCCTTACGGGGCAGTTTGGATATCTAAAACTACTAATCTACTGACTACGAGGTAGAGAAAAGGATAGCAAAGAAGAAGGCTCCTCCCCACCCACCACTCCCTCCAGCTAATGCTGGCATGGAAACAGATAGGAAAAATACCATGCAGTATTGAAAAACTGACACGGAAATTCGGACAGGACAGGGAGAAAAAAGAAGTTGATTTGTAATCTAAGCTAACTCTATTTACTACAATTCTGAAAGGGAACAGATGTATGAAAATCAATATACATTGCGGTATGCGTTGACATTTCGTTGCGCGTTATTCTGAAAGAAACTGTGTTAATCGGGGGTTATTTGCCATGTGTTTATCCAGATGGTTCTTAAATGTTTCGACAGTGTTACAGTTTACAATGTTCGAGGGTAGTCTGTTCCAATTATTCACAACGCGGTTGAAGAAGAAATGCTTCGCCTCGTGAGAATGAAAACGCTTGCCTATAATCTTATAACCATTGTTTCTCGTGTTTGCTTGATTGATCGTAAATAATTCGCTTACATTTAGGTTGCTGAATCCCTTGAAGATTTTGAACACCTCTATTAGGTCACCTCTCATTCTGCGCTTTGTTAAGCTAAACAAATTTAGTTCTTTTAAGCGCTCTTCGTACGGTTTATTACGCAATCTAGGTATCATTTTAGTGACTCTGCGTTGCACCCTTTCAAGTTTATTTATGTCCTTTTGGTAGTACGGTGACCAGAATTGCACGCAGTATTCGAGATGGGGACGCACCAATGAGTTGAATAGAGTAAGTATGATTTTTTCTGATTTGAATTTGAATGTTCTGCCGATGAAACCCACCAATTTATTAGCAGTTTTATTACCTCTGTACACTGTTTACTCGGCTTCAGGTCACTTGATATTATAACTCCCAGATCCTTTTCATTATTTGTATTTGATAGTTGAATGTTGTTCATTGAGTAATCTTTTTTAGCGTTGTTACTACCGATGTGTAATACTTTGCATTTTTCTATGTTGAATTTCATTTGCCATTTTTCTGCCCAGTTTTCTAAAGTGTCTAGGTCACCTTGTAGTTTTTGCCAATGTACTGTTGAGGTTACTTTATTAGTAATTTTTTGTATCGTCAGCAAATTTCGAAATTTTGCATTCTATTCCTTCGTCTAAGTCGTTTATGTAAATTATAAAAAGAATAGGACCTAATACCGAACCCTGGGGAACGCCACTATTTACTTTGCACCAATCCGATTCTTCACCATTTATTACAACTCGTTGTTTACGGTCTGAGAGCCAATTTTCGAGCCATTTCAGAGTTTTTCCTGTTATGCCATGAGCTTTTATTTTGTCAATTAGTCTCTTGTGGGGTACGGTATCGAAAGCTTTCTGAAAATCGAGATATATTATATCAACTGCTCTATCCTTATCATATGATTTGTAAACATCATTGAAGAAGTCGAGTAAGTTTGTTAAGCATGAACGTTTATTTCTAAAACCGTGCTGAGAATCTTTTATTAAATTATTTTCTTCCAAATGTTTTACTATTTTGTCCCTTATAATGGTTTCCATTAATTTGCCCGTTACCGATGTTAAGCTAATTGGTCGATAATTGCCGGGAGAGGACTTATTTCCTTTTTTGTATATGGGTGTCACGTTAGCTAGTTTACATTCGTTTGGAACTATCCCAACATTCAATGATTTGTTGAACAGATTTGCGAGTGGGTTTAATAATTCGTGTTTTGCTTCTTTTAGGATCCTTGGGGATATTTTATCAGGGCCTGGGGTTTTATTAACTTTCAAATTGTTGATTGCGAACAGGATATCGTCTTCATAAATCGTAAAGTTTTCGAGCTCAGTGCCATTTGATTGATTCGTAGGGGTAGGTCGGTTACCGGTAGTATCTTCCGACGTGAAAACTGATGCAAAATAGTTATTTAGGATATTCGCCATTTGTACTTTGTTATCTGTATGATCTCCATTTTCCGCAACAAGTGGGCCTATTGTTGAAGTTACCGTTTTTCTGTTTTCTTATATAGCTGTAAAATTCTTTCGGATTGGACTTGCTGGAGCTGGCAATATGAAGTTCCAGATTCTTCTTACTTCCTTTGATGAGATTTTTGGTTGTTCGACGCAGTCTATCGTGTTCTAATTTATCGCTATTATTCTGAGTTGCCTTATATTTTTGGTATGCCTGCTTTTTTACTAAGAGGATGTTTTTTATTTCATTATTCCACCATTTTGGCTTATATTTGCCTGCTGGGCGCCGGTTTCGTAGAGGGATGCTTGTATTTATTGCTTTGTTTAGGTTATTAGATAATATGTTCCATAATCGATTTACATCATGAGTTTCGGTCATTTCACTCCAGTCAGTATTGGCAAGATGCCTTCTAAGTTTGTTAAAGTCGGCCCTTCGATAATCTGGTACTTTTTCCGTGCTCACGTTTTCTTTGTCATTATTTACTTTAATGTTAAAGGACACTATCCTATGGTCACTAGAGCTAAATTCCGGTCCGATTTTAACGCTATTTACCAGTCTTTCATTTGTCGTTAGAATAATATCCAGAATGTTATTTCCCCTCGTTGGGTGTTCTACGTGTTGATAAAGGGCACTTTCCTGAAGATTAGCATATATATCATGTCCCGCGTGAGCATTTAGTGGTTCGCCCCATGTTGTGACTGGCAGATTGAAATCGCCAAATATTACTGCTTCTTCCTGACAACTTATTTCGGCTATTTGATCATAGAGTTTCTCATCAGTATCGGGTGATTGTGCAGGAGGTCGATAAATTAGGCCAATTATTATCTTGCTTGCTTGATTATTTATTTGAACGTAACTAGTATCAATATTATTTATGGCAGGTTTGGTTACCTCGATTTACCTATACATACGCATGGGCATACATGCTTACTGATAAACACACACACTCATGCACCATCAAACCAGAGACCATTATCAGTAGATTTCAATGACATTTTGGTGTCCGCTATAACATACAAGCAATTTATATTTTACTAAAAACATGATTACAAAGAAGTACAAAGAAAAACAAGCAACATTATATCTATTGATCCTTACGAGACTGCTTGTAGTTAATTACAGATCCTATGTGTAAACAGAAAAGTTTAGGACAGTACATACTACTATTGTTATTCGCTTGTAAACACATTTATTCGGGGTTTAGGAGCGAAATATTTATATAGACGGTTTTTGAGAGTGAACAATATTACACTTAATGACACTTTATGGTAGTCCATTTCAGAAGTTTACCACTCGTTTATATTAGAAATATTTCACTTTATATGACTGAGAAGGCTTTCCAATTATCTTAGACATGTTTCAATTTATATGAGTGAGAATTATTTCCAATTATCTTAGAACAATTTCTTCTAGTGTAATTTGAGTGATAAATTGTGAAGCATTTGTTGACACCCATATTGTCAATACCTTTAATAATTTTAAACACTTAAATGAGATACCCCACTTAGCCTGCGTTTGTCAAACTAACTCTTTTAGACGTTCTTCGTAAAGGCCGCGTCATACAGAACTCGAATCCACCAGAACTCACCGGAATGAATTCAAAAATTCAAATTTTAGCCACTTCTTCCCCATTCTGGTCTATTCTTGTATGTGTTCTGGTTAGATTCTTGTCTATTCTTGTGTTTCGAGTGATGTTCTAGTCGTCACTCGATTGATCGAGTGAGTGAGCAAAAAGTTAGTGCATGCGTTAACTTTCTACGATTTATAGAGTGAAAAACCGTTAAAAATTATCGAGTTACATTCTAGTCGTATCCTGGTCGCATTCGAGTCACATTAGAGTCGCATTCTACCTATTCTGGTCATGTTCTGATGTAATTTTTATAGTCGATGCCGACTCGAATTACTTCAATGTAACTCGATGCCACTCGATAATGACCGGAAGTCAACTGGATGACAAGTTGATTATTCCACTTTAAAATTGAATGTAATGGAATGAGAGTTGAATATAACCCGAATTAAGAAGAATACAACTGGATGCCGACTAGAATATGACTGGTAGATGACTGCATACTTGCTTGATGTATCGAGTGTACACTGGATGTCGACTCGAACATGACTAGAAGTACTAGAATACAAGTGGAATCCAACTAGAAGGTAACTGGAATACAACCAGAATATAACTCGACTAGGTGCGACCCCAAATATATAACGGATTGAAAAAAAAAAAAAAAATAATAATAAATGAAATAAAATATAAAATCGGCCCTATACGAGGCCATTGTATTTCAAGTAATACCTGGAATCAAACTTACTCATCTAACTCTCCACACCTTAACTCCGGCTTCCCCTCAGTTGTGTCTACCAATGAAAAGTGTTCTTCCTTCACCCCAGCTGTGTGAGTTAAGGGGGTAGGGTTACTTTTTGGTCTATTTTTTATTTAGCCTATATATATGTTTTTGTTTTTACTTTCTTCGCTAGATATCCATCAAAGCTTAAAAAACACACTCAATTCGAGATTAATTTGTACATTTTTCGATAGAAAAGTGTATAAACCTATGCCTAAATGGCACGAAAGGTCTTAATATTAACAAAGAAATAGGGCAATTATTTTTATAACCGCCAAAATAATGGAATGAACGTCATAACATCTCAAAAACTAATGGGGCTAAACATGAGGGAGAAGGGGGTCCAGAAAAACCCTATCTCCACCCCCCCACCCCCCCTCCCCTCGTGTACGTGTATGTGTGTATGTGATTGAAAGTGCTTATGTTGCCGTGGTGAGTGCCCTGTTACTACTGGTGTGCCTGTGAACCAATCCTCCCTTTATATACTCAAAGGTTCCTCATCGAGTCACCTTCTGCCTATTCGAGTCACGTTCCACTTACGTTCGAGTTACGTTCAACTTAGTTCCACTTACGTTCGACTTAACTTCATGTAATTCTGGTCTATACTGACATTCCGGTCTCATTCTGGTCATTCGAGTTGCATTGGACTTGGGATCGAATAGTCTTCTTTCCACATCCGGTTTCCTTCGGGTCACTTACTGGTTAACATCGACTCATATTTGGGTTACATTCGAGTCCATCGAATTATGTTCGATTTACATTCCGGTCATTGACGGGTCGCATTCTACTCTGAAGTCACACTCGATTAAGGCCGCGTAATTCTCGTCAATTCCGGTGAAAAGTTCGATTCCAGTGGGTTATGGTGGATTCGAGTTCTGTATGACGCAGCCTTAAACGTGTATATTAGTCATTGAATCATGTGTGTTACTTTCAGCTGAATCTTCTCCAGATGATCTATGTCCTTTTGATAATATGGAAACCAAAATTGATAGAAAATAAAAACACAAATATAAGAAAATGCAAGACACACCAAGTGAACAAATAGAACACAAAATAATAAAGCAATAAGGGAAAACACATTTGCATCTCCAAAACTCATGACATGAGATCATTCATCACTACCGAACTATCCAAAGACTCGATGGACAAAAATAGCAAAAGACGAAAAAATAAGACCAAGAAGCGTACCGGTACTCATATTTCAGCCGGTTTGAGGTAGACACCTTTCAGTATAATTGTATGTTCAGACTCATTGAACTTTAATATGATGAAAGTTACGTAAGTAAACTTTTAGACAAACAAATATATAATTATTACCTGTTAGCATAACCAATGTGTACTATTAATATGCTAAGACACCAGTATTACTGATGGGGGTTTAGTACCGGTATCGCCAATGTGTGTGAATTAACATAATATCATACAAATAAGTAATTCAGTCTAGTGTAAAGTAAATACCTACCATCGATCTTCTTATATATAAGATGTATATAATAATTTAAGCTTTTAATCTTTCTATAGGTGTAATACAGCATAGGCATCCATTGTACTATATGTTTGTTAAAGTTCTCAACGTGACATGTTAGTGAAAGAGTGTACGATTCCGGTTGTTGAATATATTGTGTTAGTATCGTATCAACATGTGTTAGTAGACAATTCTGGGGATCAATTACATAATATATAATTTAAATATATTTTATTTTAGGTTACCACAACTATATAAGAAGATTTTCTTGGCGAAACGTTGAATAAACTTGGGTTCAACTCAACTATGTGGTTACCCACTACTGTTGCAGCCTATGCTGGTTCTTCACTTTCTGTATAGTATTTACTAACAAAGTGAAACATGTTTGTTCTTAGTTTATGCTGGGCATGTGCAACCGGAATTCTGCACATTAGTCACAGACGTACAGTAAACTAGTTAAATTCACAAATTGTAGTTATAAAATATATATATATATATATATATATATATATATATATATATATATATATATATTGCTTATATAATTTATAATAAGGATTATTTTAGCTTACTCTGCATGCATATATTTGTAATTAGATTTATCCTAAAAGTTAAGTGTAAAGTAAAATACCGATTATGGCTCAACAAATATTAAATGTGTGTCAATAATTCACAGAACTAAATATTAATAGACTTACAGTATATCACAAATATAAAGTTTTACTATACAATCAAAACAGTTTGTGAGTCGTTTTAAGGACCTGAAGGGACTCGCGAAAGTTTAAACATTCTTACCTTTAACAATATACGCATGTCAGTTAAAGTTGCTGTTATTTTCTGCGATTCAGTGTGTTTGACACAAAAGTATGCAATGTTAATGCATAATGTTTGAATTGATGGACAAAATCAGCGGATATAAGCGATTTTGTTTGGGAGCCTTGGGATAGCATGTTATTTTACACAAATAACACAGTTCATCCTTATACGTCGAACCTGGATTAATAGCTACTTTACCGGTATGTTAGGAACATACGAATTTTCCGAGCATTGTAGTTGTGTGAGGGAAAGCACTATCTTGTCCCAGCATTCTATTAATCAAGACACAAGGGTATAGCATGATACACACTATGGTTAAGGGAGTGTTGTTTGTATAGAGGGCATCATCTATATTCGTCAACCTAGAGTAGCCATATCTATAACATCTGAGCATTAATGAGTGTATGCAGGGAGCAGCTCAGATCAGGAGCAGTGTAGCCATAATTATGTCAAGCTACTCCAATATAAAACTTTCAATACATTCAAATGTTGTCATACCACAAGACATCACCATCAAAACTATTCCATGTTGAGTTGGTATTTTGAGTGTATCAGTCTAAATTCCGATATACTGTGTAATGATATAAAAACAAAAAATGTATTAGGTGTCATCCTCTCTTTCATGTTTTGGGACATCTGTGAATTAGGGATCACAGGTACAATATATGAAGGTGAGGGTGACACATAGCATTACCTTTCTTCAGCAAATCGAAACGCCACAATATATCTATCCTTCCGTCTTTGCATTTGTCTCTAATTTTCATTCTGGCCTTTCCATAGCTACGGTTGCGGACGGCCAATGCTCACTTCCTCAACCTATCAACTCCGGTATTCCTCAGGGTTTTGTTATGTCTCCAGTTTCCTTTCTAACATTCATTAATGACCTTCTCAACTGTACCTCCAGTACTATCCATTCATATGCTGATGACTTAACTTTGCACTATTCAACTAGTTTTCCACAACGACCCAGCAAGCAATCACTTACAAACTCAAGTGATGATGCCATAGCACACCAATTATCTGATACATCAACTATTTCCTTATACCTCAACATTACAAAAATCAACAATTAATGTTCTTTCATTATGTTCGATGTTTGTTTTTCTTCTGACCTTTATTGAAAAATCATATTCCCACACTTTCCAAAATAGTTTCCAAGAAATTAGGTGTGCTAAACTGTCTCTGTGGGTTCTTCACCCCTGCACAACTTCTTGCTCTGTATAGGGGCACAGTGCACCTATGTATCATATATTATTGTATTCCTATGTTTGGGGAACTTTCAAGGTAGAGACGAAATCAGTCCATCTCATCATCTACCGCTATTACAATAACCAGTGTTCTTCACAGCTTTCTCATTGTATACCTCCTTCCTTACGGAGTGGGGGCACCAGCCTTTTAAAACACTCCGACGCCTATTCTGTTCAACTCTCTATCCAAGAGTGAACCAATTTTCCAAGTCTTTCTTGCATTCAACAATTATACTTTGGTAAATTCTCCGTCAATCTATCTTTCTCTCATCATATGACATAAACTGCGTCAAGCTCCTTGTTTCCAGAAAAGTTGACTCTAGCGTACCTTGAATTTGGTATCTGTCATTCATTCTGTTTTTATGGAGACACTTGTTACAGGCAGGTTCGCCTTCAATCACATAGACAAATAATGTTGTGTTTATATATATATGCAGTATACTATATATACAGTATATTGTGGTAAACTATCAATGGAAGTTAAATATTACTAAGCTATAATGAATCAAATAAAATCAATCTAAATGAATACTCTATATCTAAATTGAATTCAATCTGAAACAAGCTAATTTATATCCAAAGGTCTCACATAATAAATGTATATAATTATAGGGTAAGGTTATAAGGGTTAATATTAGCCAGGAATTAACTCACCAATAGTTCCACGTGGCAATGAGGCAAGGGAGAACGTTTTACCCAATATGGTGGTGGACAATGGGGAACGAGACTTCGGTCCCGAGACACGAGTCAAGTTAAAGAAAGAATAAATGATTACATGGGAATGGACATGAATATTATGCTTATCTATCAGTCAGTCATGATGTCGATGAGAGCGTCGTGATGGTGTAGCTGTGTGTATTGCTGTATGTGTATTGTGATTAGAGGCACAAAAGCACTATCAACTGAGGGCGGAAAATTAGATGTTAACTGGTTGGTGTTCGTGAAGGCTCTGATGTACCTCAAAAGCACACCTTGCTGCCTTGGCAAACCGCCAGGAGCCCAAATTATCGTACCGCTTTTAGGTTGCTCTATACGATAAATTATATTAATATATACGATAAATTCATATATACTACATAAGACCATGGCAATATTGCTTAATAGCATATTAGGCCTTTTATAACTTAACTTATTTACAATCTTATAATATACGATCTACTCGTCCTACATCGTGCTGTAGGAGAGATCGTGACGTCACAGAGACATACAAGATCACAAAAGAGTCATAGTCTATCGTATTTATACGATACACTCCCCCCACAAAAAAGACCTGAACCCCACCTTAAACCTAAAGTTGCCCAGAGGCTATCTTCTGACGCCACAAGTCGACAGCGCCAGCAGCAGCGCGTCTGGGACGCGTCCCGGTCCGAGAATGATCACCATCAGTATGAGGTGAGTCGTTCCTTCGAGAATCCTCGGACCCAGCAATAACAGGTGGAGCCTCAGATTACAATGCGGAATCTAGCTCCAAAGCGTACAAACGTGCGATAGGACGAACAGTAGTTCCAGTGGCTGTCTTTAAAAGCGCCACCCGCTCTACAGAGTCTGCCCCCTTGTATACCTCCAATACGCGGCCTAATTTCCAGTATAAACGAGGACTATCTTCTTTAATTAAAACAACGTCACCAACTGTAGACCGTTGGTCTACCAGAGGGAGTAACACTCCTTTCCCTCAATGCCAGCAGATATTCACTAATCCACCGTTTCCTAAAATCCTCGATTATCCTGGATATATACTGGTATCTCTTAGACACCGCTACCGCAGAGTACAACGAGGGATCCTCTAACTCTACTATGGACTGAAAATCAGATGGAAACGCAGTCAATGGTTTTCCATATAGCAAGTGAGCTGGCGTTAATGGTAGTGGTTCTTGCAGGTCGGTGTACACATATGTAAGCGGGCGATCATTCACGACTGCCTCTATCTCTGTGAGGACTGTCGTCAACTCACTCTTCTTTAATAGAGCACGTCCTACAACCGCTCTTAGTCCTGACTTTACTATGCCGACACACCGTTCCCACATTCCACCAAACCAAGGTGCCTTAACTGGAATGAACCTCCATTCGCACTTCTTCTCTCCCAAAAAAGTGATGATAGTAGGATCACTACTCATATCCTTTAGATATTTTGATGCTTGGACATAAGTGGGAGCATTGTCGCTAAGAATGAGTTGAGGGAATGAACGACGGGCACAAAACCGTCTGAACGCCAGCATAAATTCTTCGCTAGACATATTATCACATAGTTCTAGGTGTACCGCTCGAGACGTCGCACAGGTAAACAATAATATATAAACCTTCTCATGCTCCCTCGTCTTCAATGCCCCTGTGTAATCTAATCCTACCGCTTGGAAAGGTTCTACGTGCTTTACACGGCATTCAGGTAGAGGTGGAGCTGGTCCAGTTGCATATGGTTTACCCTTTAGTCTCTGGCATATTACACACTTTCTCACTACGCGTCGAGCTACTTGTCGAACTCTGGTATTCCACCATATGAGACGTAAATTTGATATAATATGACATACCCCGTAGTGTTTTACTTCCCTATGTGCACGTATGATCAATAGATCAGTAACGTGATGTCTTGTTGGCATAAGTATAGGTCGGTTTGTGCCGTCTGGTACACCCGACCACTTCAGGCGACCCTCACACCTGATGAGGCCATTGTCTAGGTGCAACCTTAGTTGACGCACTATATTAGGCATTAATGTCTTATTCGAGCCTTTCAAGGATTCTAATTCATTGGAAAAGGTTTCTACTTGAACCCATTTGATCAAAGTTACTTCAGCTGCTTTAAATTCACGAGCATCAATGTTGTGACCCCTGTTGCAGAGTTGGCCCGTTACTTTAAGCTTAAGATTGGATACATATCGCAACACCCAAGCTACAACTCTGACTAGTTTATTATAGTCACCGAATCTTGCCCACTTTATGATAGGACCCGGTGGCTCATTTGGTTGGGCTGTAACTGCCACTGTTTCCAGTGGCAGAAGTCCCTCACCAACAGCATGCCATATCGTCCATTCACTTTCATGGAGCAGCCACTTTGGACCATGCCACCACAATTCGGACTTCATTAACTGGCTAGCCGTTATACCCCTAGTTATGAGATCACTAGGGTTTTCCTTTGTATTTACATAATGATAAGCAACGTCTGGCAAAAGGGCTCTAATCTCATCTACCCTATTCCGCACATAAACTGGCAGAGACTTCTTGCTATGTATCCAGTTGAGTGCGACCTGACTATCGCACCATACGTGAACGATTTCAATATTTAATTCGCTCTCGTATGCTGCGCGTACATGTTGCACCAGACGTGCTAATAGCAGCATGGCAGTCAATTCCATTTTAGGGATAGTTACCTTCTTAACCGGGGCTACTTTGGCCCGGGCTGTAACTAAATGTGCCCCAAATGAAGTAACAACATATATGGCTACCCCGTATGCCGTGGCGCTAGCATCGCAAAACGTGTGTAATGTAACGTCACCGAACGCCGCCACTTTACGAGGTATAGGTTTAGTACATAGGATGGCATATTCATTCAACAACAATGTCCCTTGGTCATTCAGGTCCTCGGGCAAACTGTCATCCCATCCTATTTTACGTCTCCAAACTTCCTGCATTAGAATCCTAGCTCTTATGGTAATAGGTAATGCTAGACCCAAAGGATCAAAAAATTGCGCAACTTTGCTCAACAGACTTCTTGTTGTGTGCGCTCCTGTCTGCTGAGCAAAAGACCTTGTTTGAAAAGTTAGTATGTCATGTTTAGGTTGCCAGATCATCCCCAAATTTCTGGACTTTTCCTGGTTAAGAGATGCCGTACCATCCACCTGTATTAAACTCTGAAGATCTTCACAATTAGTAACCCACTCGCGGAGAAATAGATGTGCATCCGCAAACAATCTGCGTGCTTGCCAGTATGCATACAACAAATCATCTTGACTATCGCTAGTACCCTGCAAATTGTCAATGTATAATCCGCGAGATAGTTTACTTGTGTCCTCATGAGTGTCAGCTAGATGTTTTCTGATTGTGGCATTTAACAAAAACTGCGAGCAAGTGGCCCCAAAGAGTACAACCCGAAAACGGTATATTATGATGGGACTTCCAGAGTCGCTAATGTCGCTGAACCAAAGAAAGCGGGTAACATCTCTATCTTCCTCCTTTAGCTTGACCATCAAGAATGCTTTCTCGATGTCACTGGTATAGGCGTACTTTCCCAGCCTAAACCGCAATAGATGTTGGGACAGGTCCGACACCATGGACGGACCTGTCAACAGGCAGTCATTCAGACTGGGTTGTTGACCTTGGTGGGCAGAACAGTCATACACCACCCGTATTGGTGTGGTGACGCTGTCTTTCTTTACCCCATGATGGGCCAGATAGTGAACCCTACCCTTCTTACACGGTTCCTCGACAACGACTCTCTCAATAAAACCCCTATCCTCATAACTCCGAAATACATCGTCATACGCCTGGCGCGTGCTCGGTTCGTTAGACAATTTCCGCTGCAATGCGCGCAAGCGACCTAATGCCAAACCATAGTTGGTAGGTAGGCTTATCTCACTGTTCTTCCAAGGTAAACTAACTTTATATTGCTTGTCTGAGGCACAGTAGCACACAGACTCGTCAAACCTTTGTAGCGCAACTTCCGAGTCATAATCAGTCTCCATAGGATTAATGCCTATGTGATCCAATCTCCACAGTCGTTCCAGGTCGAACTCGGCAGCCATCTTAGGGTCACTAGGTTGGGAATCCTCCCTTCCCAACTCCTCTGCCGCGGTTACATTGACTCTATATATCGAGACTGTGTCGACCAGGACCTTTGACTGTGTAGTATGCACCTTTCCGCTCATGCAGTATCCAAATTTAGTGGGGATTAAAATTACACCACACATCTTTTTAAATCCAGGGTATACTACTTCATAATAATGATCCACACCAAGTAGAATATGCACCTCACTCTGATTTCCCATGGGATCTGACAAGTTAACCCCTTTGCTACGTAATGCGTGTTCCACCTTCTTCACACCCACAGATACATATTCTGGTAGGGTGTCTACTACGATACAAGTCATAAAGTACCGGTTTTTACGATAGAAATATGAAATCTCCGCTATCTCGTAGTCTTGTTTATCAGTAACCCCTGTGAAGCCCTGTAATCGAAGAGTCTCAGCCCCTACGATTCGGTGCTTCAGTCCCACTAGTACGGACCTCTTTATAAAGGAACGTTGAGACCCTTGATCTAGAAGTACCCGACAGACTTTGTTACTGTCATTACCTTCCATGGGAATCTGTATTGTGGGCAATATAGTGGTGTCTTGCGTACTACCTAGTGCCACAGTTGTAGTACCCTCATTTTTGACGTCTTTGACTTTATCTGCTGTAGGACACAACTTATCAAAGTGATGTCCTTTGCAGTGGCGACAGGGCCTTAAGTATGTAGCAGTACATTGTCCCTGCTTATCATGTTCTTTACTTAGACAACCTACACATAGCTTCAATCTTTTCGCCTGTGCTAGTTTTGTCTCATTTGTTGGGTATTTTACGCAGAAACTCCATTTATGTTTGTTGTTACATAGCTTACATAGAATCTGAGCAGGTTTCTGATACACACCCTCTTTCTTTACTTTAGTCCCCACTGTCATGCTTACTGTTCCCCTCTTCTCCACATTCTCACTCCCTCCCGACTCATACATTCTCCCTTTGTTCAACTGTAGATTATTGATCTCCTTACTGAACTGAGTTTTGAATTCCCCCAGCTCAAATGATCTTACCTTATCAAGTATTGCCATAGGAAGCTTCTGACGCAAGATAATTACTATCATTTCCTGCGTGGTAAGCCCTAGGGTATCTAGCGATCGAGTATGGCACTCCATATTTGCCCTGAAGTTTGTCAACTCATCAACCTTATACTGTGGTTCTGCGAGCCCCAACAAGGCAACGACATGGGCCATCTTCAACTGCTCTCTATCCCCGTATGTGGACTCTAATAAGTGTACCGCTTCAAGATAACTACCACCTACTACTGCAAAACCCTCTATTAAATGTAAGGCCTCTCCTTCCATTTGTCCCTTCAGATAGTGAAACTTGCGGACATTATCCAAAGAGGATTCATGGACCGTAGATCGAAATACGTCCCAACAAGCTAACCACTCGGTCAACTTGCCCCCAAATGTAGGAAGATTGAGCTTTGGGAGGTGTACAGTATGTTTTGGGTCAGCCCTTCTATGGGCCTCATTATCGCCTCCCTTCTTACTCGCGATTGCACGCTGTAATAGGTACTTCGCTCTAAAGACAGGTTCGTCATAGAGGGCGCGATTATCACACTCTGTAACAATCTCTTCCTCCTCTGTCATGGCAGCCACAATCACCTCACTCAGAGCCGTAATACGACCGTGGGGTACCTGGACGTTTTCTAATCTAGCCTCCAATTCCTCTAGTTCAGCAGTAGTGATGAAAGTGTTGACGTCCACTATTAGCCTATTTATTACTCCCCGAAGTCCCGCCCTTTGATTTTTAGGGGCTTTGTTCAGCACCCCACTAGACGGTGTCTCTTTACCGTTTTTATCCATTTTGCTTGCGAGCCTATAGGCTATGTATCTAAATATCACGTTACAAAAACAACGGCCAAATAATAGGCTACTTAAGAGACGCCAACCGGCGGACTTCTATGTTATGGAGAAAAAATAGTACACTAAATAGCAATACCTACTAATGGATCATATTGAACAAGAAAAAATGTTAGGTCAGGTCATATGTCACAGGAAGTCTGAAACGTAAAAGAAAATTATTGGGGAAAGATGATGGGTGGGATGCAGGACTTAGGCAGGCAACGATGTGACCCTGCATTCCGGCTCTAACCATCGCTTGGCTAGCCTTGCCAGTTTATCATAGAGTTGTTCCTGCATCCTGTTATATGTCCCCTTGTTCATTGCCTTAAAATCCCTTACTGGTAGCTAATTCCCGGGTCTGGGCACCAATGTGGTAAACTATCAATGGAAGTTAAATATTACTAAGCTATAATGAATCAAATAAAATCAATCTAAATGAATACTCTATATCTAAATTGAATTCAATCTGAAACAAGCTAATTTATATCCAAAGGTCTCACATAATAAATGTATATAATTATAGGGTAAGGTTATAAGGGTTAATATTAGCCAGGAATTAACTCACCAATAGTTCCACGTGGCAATGAGGCAAGGGAGAACGTTTTACCCAATATGGTGGTGGACAATGGGGAACGAGACTTCGGTCCCGAGACACGAGTCAAGTTAAAGAAAGAATAAATGATTACATGGGAATGGACATGAATATTATGCTTATCTATCAGTCAGTCATGATGTCGATGAGAGCGTCGTGATGGTGTAGCTGTGTGTATTGCTGTATGTGTATTGTGATTAGAGGCACAAAAGCACGATCAACTGAGGGCGGAAAATTAGATGTTAACTGGTTGGTGTTCGTGAAGGCTCTGACGTACCTCCTTGCTGCCTTGGCAAACCGCCAGGAGCCCAAATTATCGTACCGCTTTTAGGTTGCTCTATACGATAAATTATATTAATATATACGATAAATTCATATATACTACATAAGACCATGGCAATATTGCTTAATAGCATATTAGGCCTTTTATAACTTAACTTATTTACAATCTTATAATATACGATCTACTCGTCCTACATCGTGCTGTAGGAGAGATCGTGACGTCACAGAGACATACAAGATCACAAAAGAGTCATAGTCTATCGTATTTATACAATAATATACTGTATATATATATATATATATATATATATATATATATATATATATATATGTATACTGTATATATATATATATACCGGTATATGCTAAACTTAAATTATAATTACGATGCAAACATGTAACTGTTCGTATGTTAAAGTAACAACAGTCTTCGTAAAATGTTGGTCTGGCTGAGTGGAGGGAGGGGGGAAAATCAGAAGATCATGTAGGTCAAATATCTAGATCATACCTCGGGAAGGAAGATTGAAGTGCTGTAAAGTGAAAATAATATGGAGAAAAACAAGTGAATGGGAAAGGCCATGGGTTCTTTAACCCTTAATTAGCGGCTCACCACATAAGTCGTATTTAATAAAGCTGGACTATGTGGCGGCGCTCGACATAGGTCGAGTGGCAATTTCAGCACGTAATGTTGCTGAGAGAGAGAGACAAGTGGTGGCAGGAGAGTAGCGAGCGTATGACTGCTCCAGACCACCGCGGCGAACATACTGACACGAATCCCAGCTCCCTCCTCCCTCTCTCACTCGCTATATAAGGAATTGTATCGGGAAAGTGGCTAATTACATGCTTTTTGCACTCGCGTTGCACGGTTATTGCAAGAAAACTAGCCATCATAAAAGGATTGTTATGGTGTCATTCGAAAGCTCTGTTTATGCCCTTTCAGGGATAGGTACTTGTTTTACGTTCTGGGTCTTATTTAGGCATGAAAATGATCACGTAAACAGCTCTATTTTGGCTAAAAACACCCCGCTGGGCGGTACATATAAATAAACCGCATAGGCCGCTCGTAAGGTGTTAAAAAAAAAAATCATCTACCTCAAATGGTTCGAAAATTATCCGTCATGTATAATACAATCTCCATTTCATTAGAATAATAATATACACAATATATAAATCACCTCTTGTGGAACACTCGGTTTTGAATTTATGTTTGTATGTAGACAATATTATTGAAGTACATATTTTTTACATCAAATGTTAGCGTAAATTGTTGCAATTATTGTTAGGCCAATGTTAATGTTTCCTGTCACATAATGTTACTTTCTCAGTAAGCAATATGTATTGACTATTTCAAATAGTTGTATGCCTCCTTTAACCCTTCCTCCCAGGGCAGCATTTATAGATGTCGATAGTCCTATTCTGGCGATTTGACCAAAAAACGTTTGTAAACATAGGCCTATTTTTTAAATTTTAACTGCTAGAGAATTCACATAAATCTCAGAATGTAACTCTTCCTTGTATCTGTAGACTGGCGTTGAGTAAAGCTCTGTAGGTCAACTGGTTCAGGTGTGATGACGATTTCCGTGGAGAGAGTTATCCCGCAGATTTAGCAACATCGGACACTTTGGAACACTAATTTTCGCTCTAACTGGCAATGGCGGACAAGGTCGGACTTCTTCTTCTTGTTGTTGAGGCTTGGCGGCGCTCCGATCAGCTTTGTTTACAAACTTTTCGCCGCGTGGCTTTCAAAGCACGCTTAAGGACGCTTTCAAGCGTAGGATTTTGAAAGGACGCCCAGGCTCCGGGCCTTCGCAAGGTGCGTCCTTTTAAAATACTGCCCGGGCAGGAAGGGTTAATAGGGATAACTTTACTCCCCAGTAGTAAATTTGTTTCTGGTTAAGAACTTTCTGTATAGGTTATGTTAAGTGAAGGTTTTAATTAATGTAATTATATAATACATTATGGCTATAGAATACAACATTTACTGTGTAAGCTGAAAAATTGAATACGTAATATTTTGGTTCCGGTCGATGGCCAAACACCCACATGTCACGCACACTGTTCACGATATATAGGTCAGGCAGAGTGGTGGGAGCGCAGGTAAAGGCATGTTGTAAGAAGGGAATTCCAAGGAATATTACACACGAGACTGCATGTCTAGCTATTGATGGGGAAGAACGAGAACATTAGAACATTGTAGACCACCTGCACAACTGTGACTTCATTTAGCTCTTGCTGGGGAAAAAATGAACCATAAGAAATAATCAGCACCACAGTAACTTGATTTATTTCACTAGTTATGTAACTATTTTCAGACCATTTATATTAATTTGAAATGTTATTAATCATCCAGTGTCGCTGATTGTTAACAAAAGGCCAAACTCACATATTAAATGCAATTGAAATATAAGAACATAACGGGAGCGACTATGTTCTAAGACACGTCACCATTTTTCTCAGGGTTCGTTTACAATGTTGGCTGTCACAAGACACAGAACGTTGAGCTTCTATCTATAGAAATACGGCGCAATATATGTTTATATTATCCACCTCACACCTCTTATCCCAATGAACTAAAACAATATAATAAACAAAACAAATATATAATACTAATAATCACATCAAGTAAGTAAAACAGTCAAACAGTCATACACCGTCAGCATTCCGTCGCAGGAAAAAATAGCATTAGGTTTGACAAAAAAAAATACTTAATTAAACATTTCTATCGAGAGAAGCAACCTGAAGAACCAGGTTATAGTCTGGTGGTGGATTATGCCTTTATACACGTGGCAAGTTTTTTAGACTTCAACCATGACTATTATACACATCCCACCGCCAGTTCGGCTATGTAATACGATTGTAATCCTCCTGGTACCATTATAGAACCTCTTTGATGACCAAGATGATTATATTCGTATCACTTAGCCAAGCTGGAATGTGTAAAATAGTCATGGTTAAAGTCTATACAAATAATCCTCTCTAAATAAGGTGATAATAAATGTGAAGATTAGAGCGACCATTTAAGTGACCGAGGTAATAACACTTGGTAAAAAAAGGTTGGCAAAGTAATATATAAACTGATAAAGCCATGGAATATGATTAAACCAGACTTGGTAAGAGTATTTATAATATATATTTGAATGTGAGGGCTAGTTATATTATTATCATGTACAGTATATCAACAGCTATTCCAGGGATAGTTTATGATATGAATGTAGAGGTCTGAATTAAATAGTTAGTTATTGTATAAGCACAAAAGGGATCAAACAACTGTATTATGCACAAACATAACATATATATTATATATTTCAAAGAGCTAAAGGGTTTTAAATAATGACAGGTAAATATTTATATGGGAGAGCAATACCGTCTACTAATAAGACAAACACATACCATTAATTGTAAACACTGGTAAACATTAATAACAGGTTATGTGGAAGAGTCGGTTTCTTGAGACTTAACCATACAATAACATGCAGACGGAACTGTTTAAAGTGTGTGCTATACCCAGTTCCAAGTAGGTAGGCCAGATATTATGAACCCTAACCTCTATAAATCAAGAGGAGCGAGACAAAATAGGCTGTAAATGTCCACACTAATTCCCTGGCTGACCCTTCCCAAATGGCGGAAATGTTAGCATGATTACTCTAGACGTTTATAAGTTATAGAGGTAAATGTTCACGAGTTCTGGCCTACTTATTTGAAAAAGGGTATAGGAACCGGATTAGAAGGCATGTTTTGAGTAACTGTAGCCATGCATATTATTGAAGAAGTAAGTATAAATATTGAGAATCATTCCTATCCAAACTCTGACGTATAAAACTTATCGCTCTGCAGCACAGACTAGGTTATTGCTGTCTCTCTCTCTCTCATGTGTGCGTGTCTCATTAACCTTTTTTTTCCCACATACTGTACAACGACAGACACAAACCATCTACTACATAACCACTTCATTCCCAACGGTGTTAATGACAATTATTAATTTAATTAATCTGCTAACGCTGACAAATGAACCCTCAACACTCCATGTTAACAGCATATGTAATTAGCGGAGGCAGAAGTTGGATACATATATCACTCTGATTCTTGGAGAGAATTCCAGAGTTCAGCTGTTGAATAGAAGAAAGACTGAGAATAACGATTAACTCTTGGGTTGGGAGTAGGGGTGGGATTGTGTTGCAAGATGGGTATTACGTACCCTACGTAGTGGAGGTGGTATACACCAGGGGCGGATTTACATATTATGGGGCCCTAGGCACTGGGGTTATGCGGGGCCCCTGTAAATGGGTGGGTGGGGGGCGAGCCAAGCGTTCCCCCACAGCTGGGGGGGTTTGAGGGGGGCCGCTGTACCCCCCCCCCCCCCTCCCCCGAACATTTTGGAAAATTTAGTACATTTAGGGGCCTATGGAGGGAGTGAAATCCTGTAATTTATAGTTATTTTAATATTATCATAGTGCTTCTCACTCATGATAATCAAAGAGACAAAGACCGATCATATATATCTGAAGAAATTCTCTTCTCACTATCTGAGGATGCTGGATGGCTTGTTAGAGCAGGTACTAGCATTCAGATACAAATCAAACTGAAGTATTATTTTCTAAGTTGCCAGAAACTGGCTTTTCATCTTAATTTCGGAGCAAATACCCTTTGGTAATTACAGACTAAATAAATTATTATACATGATGCAGTGGTCTTTCATATTAGTTTATTTTAAATATTTTCCATTAGGATTTAATTTATTATAATGTTGGTACTACATTGTAGAACGTTATTTGCCATAGTACTATACAGTCTATACAGAGTAACAGTTATACAATAAAACGCTCATGGTAGGTTTTCATATTTTCTTTGAAATTTTGTATATATCAACTTTAGTGACATGGTATAATTATTTTGTATACCCATATATTACCTACGGGGTAGAAGTTTGCGGTAATGCAAGTTAATTAACAATTAAACCTATATGTATTAATACAAAATAAACACATATTGTAAGAATAATTTAATCGGCTCATTGGCATTGCAGAGAACATTCAGCGCCATTATTTAAATCCTTAAAGCTATTACCATTCAAAAAAAAATGTTTCTTCAGTAGCTAAACTTATGTTTAATTTAAGATAATGAAAGATCTTACTTGATCTCTCCATACAAGCAAATTTTTATTTTCTTGATGTGAATTCAGGATTAGGTCAAGTTAACTTTTTATGTCATGCATAGAACCTGAAGAGAATAAAACTGATTAGTCTAGTTATACTCTAGTAAAATCATTTACCAATGTAATGTTCAAATACTGTACCGAATCCATTTTTGTTTTAAACAGCCAAAGACCTAACAAATTTGGTATTCATTAAAGTTTGCATTTAAAACTCCACACCTTAAAAAATTAATTTCAGACAGAGTAGTACAAATACATTATTATTGCAATTAATATGAATATATACTAATAATTTGACACAACATGAGCGGCTGAGCCTATTTGTGTTCATTCAATATACGTTTTGATTATTGTGTCAATAGCCTAGTGATCACGTTATTTTGTTTAGCTTTGTAACTAGTAAATTGAAATAGCAGATGTAGACTATAGCCTACAGGTATACAAAGGTAACCATAGATCTAGGTACAACAATGATAACGCTGACAATATTGATTGAGTCAGAGTCTGCTTTGGTAAGAAAAATAAACAAAACTTTAGAAAATGTATATTTGCAGCTTTTGCTGTATGTAGCTAGGTTATGGGAATGGATCAGTTGTTGGTTTTGCCGAATGAGGCTTTGAACTTCTGTGAAATATAGAACATCATTAATATTTTACTTTGATCAAGTTTTCAATGTGAAAATTGTCATTGACATTATGCCATATAAATTAGAATGAGTTGCTGAAGATGAAGGCATGATCGCATTGCCAATTATATTTATCTTTAGACTAGCATGATAAAACCACCTTTAAATTGTAAACTACTGTCCAAGACTACAAACTATAATTGTAACTTATTACCTTTCTACTTAGCCTAATGCAAGACGGTATTGCAAGTGATTGGAAAATGGGTTAGACAAAAATATTTTTCTTAGCAAATAGTATATTATATTTTATAGATAAAATATATATTGATAAATAGGCTATTATACATTTGTAATATAAAAACAAATCGTATAAAACAAGTCAGAAAAAAAGATGGCACTGGTACTGAATGGGTTAAGCTAATGTAGGCAAACAGCCTAAGGAATAAGGAGATTAATTAGCATGGGTATAGATTCCATAGACCTAGGCATACAAAATTGCACCTCCACCTACGGAACTATAATTATTTTATGTTCTAAAAGTCATAATGCCATTAATCCCAATAGTACTGGGAATGGGGTAATCGCTAACAATAAAATAATAACCAAAAATGCAAACTGTGAATCACCTTTCCCTTTTTTTGTTCTTCTCCAACCCAAGGTGTGGGCCCCTTTGTGGCGCGGGGCCCTAGGCCATGGCCTACTCGCCCCCCCCCCCCCCCCCTCAATCCCCTGTACAAAGCAAGAAGCTGTGCAGGGGTGAAGAACCCCTTGAGGTGGTTGAGCTCATCCAGCTTCTGGGAGGCTGCCTTAGCAAGACTGGTAATATGGTCCTTCCAAGAGAGAGCAGAAGAAAAAGAGACACCAAGACATTGAGAATATTAAGAAGGACGGGTAGATAGATGGAGATTTTTTTATTTTGAAGCATTAAAGGCAACAAGGTTTTCTCTGCCTCAATTGGGAATAGTAGTTAGATCAGAATATAAGTGTTGTATAACTTCATTAAGTTTGTTTTGGCTGGGGCGTTCTGGAAAAGTAATTGAGTAGTGTAAGGTAGAGTCGTCTGCATATGAATGGATGGGACTGGAGGTACAGTTGAGAAGATAATTTATGAAAATTAGAAAGAAAGTTGGAGATAGGACAGAACCCTGAGGAACACCGGAGTTGATGCGATGAGGAAGTGAGTGATGGCCATCCACAACTGTAGCTATGGAATGGCCGGAAACAAAATTGGAGACAAAGGCACAGATGGAGGGATAGCAACCGAAGGAGGGTAGTTTAAAAATTAAAGATTTGTGCCAGACTCTATCGAAGGCCTTTGATATGTCTAGTGCAACAGAAAAAGACTCACTGAAGTCACGCAAGGAGGATAACCAAGAGTTAGTAAGAAATGAAAGAAGATCACCAGTAGAGCGACCCTTAAGGAAGCCATAATGACGATCTGAGAGTAAGTTATGGGAAGATAAATGGTTAAGAAATGTTGAGGTAAGAATAGTTTCAAAAACTTTAGAGATGCAAGAAATGAGAGCAATTGGACGATAGTTTGAGTGCTGAGAGTGGTCACCCTTCTTAGTGAGCAAACTTCCACCATGAAGGAAAGATGTTAGAGGATAGACAGAGACGATAAAGTTTGCCTAGGCATGGAGTCAGCACGGAAGAACAGTTTTTGAGTACAATAGGAGGAACACTATCCGGTCCGTACTCTTTCTTTGTATCAAGTCCAGAGAGGGCCAAGAGTACATCTTTGGAAGAGATTATGATATTAGACATAAGTAAGTGAGACGGGGTGGAGAGGGAGGAGTTTGAGAGTGACAATATAGCTTTAGCCAGAGAGATGAGAATTCAGAAGAGTCAAAGTTGGGAACACGAGAGGAAGCGAGATTGTTGAGCACATTTACGCAACATCCGCCTTTGGCTTGAGATTGAGGATAGAGATAATAGGAGGGCACAGAGAAGGGTTTGCTGTCAGTAGTCCCAGACACCTGAGTTTCGGTGAAAAAGAGAAGATCAGGGTTGGCAGAGGAGAGGTGGTGTTCCATAGAGTGGAAGTTAGAAGAATGGCCACGAATATTACAAAAAATAATATTAAGAGTATAAGGTAGTGTTCCAGGGCATTTAGGGGAGTCGTTACCAGGGGCCAAACCAATGGGGGCATTTTTTGCCCCCCCTCCCGTCTGGACTCCAAGGCGGGTGGTGTATTCGACATACCCGGCAGTTCGTTTGAAGAAGGATAGTGTAGTATGTGTGACGCTCACCGCTTCCCCCAGAACCGCATGGCTTACTCGCTAGGACTCACCAGGGCAGAGAATGTAGCTAAAGTCTACCTATCATTGTGTACTTTCCTTCTCGAGAAAGCTTGTGTTGCAGACAGTTCAGAACTGTTCTTTATTTTCGTCTGTCACACTCCTTTCTATTTTATTTAGTCAATTGAAAGAATTGTGCTAAGTAGTTGAATGATGGGAAGGCGAGCGGGAGAGAGAGAAAGAGAGAGACCAGGTTGTGTGACTTGGTGGTGAGTGTGGCGCGTGGCTGGCCCCCTTACATAGGCCTCGCGGGATTCGTTGCCTCCTGCCTAACACTGCCTACTAAGCGGCTGCTTACTGGGCGACTGTCGCGCGCCCTCGTGCCATTCCTGCGAACTGGGACTCCAGCGAGGCGGTCCCTGGGAATATCCTTGTCAGATCCTTCCCAGACAGCATACTCTAAGCATCTTCCATGAACTGTTCCACACTCTTGTCTTAGAATCTTTCTCTCCTACTGCCTCTATCATTTCCACTACTTCCTCACCTTTTATTAATATCAATCCCCCTCTGGTTCCCTGCATCCACACTTGAATTGGTGGCCAGACTGTATTATATGCTGGATCTCACATTTCTTATGTACTAGGCTAAGGTTGAAGAGAGTCGTTGTCTTTTGGGAGATTGTATTGCTCGGACTGTCTCCATCAATCACTAATGTTTCTACAGGGTTAAATAATGCTAGACTAGGGATCAGGTACCTTGCTGTTGGTGTTTTCACTGTGTGTAGGCTACTTTTGAGCTGCACGACACTACGGATTCTGTGGGTTACCTGGGTGGATCTTTTGTATGTGTACCTTGGAGTTTAGACTGTGTAGTGCGTGAGGGCTGCTTGCCTAATCCACCCAACACTGTTCTAACTCTATTTGCTTTTACTTTTGAGGGTCGCCAGGAGGATACTCGATGCTTGTGATCGAGAATCCTCAAGAGAGCACCCCTTCATATTAACGTAATCAGGCCGCACAGACCCAAGGTCCACACTAGGCTAGGAGCTGCCTTGCTCCACCAGAATTCTGTACCTTTGCGCATCCCAGCTAGACTTTATTAACCCGGGTAGACATTAGCTGGATTAGATCATAAACTCTTTTATGCATACCCATTATTTCAACACAAGCATTTTGAGGTCTAGGTTGCTGTAGAGAGACACATCCAGCATAGACCGGTTTTGTTAATAGGAGTACTACTTTTTCGTGGCGAGCATTATTACTGTTGCACCGCTTATAATATTCTTGTGTCCAATAACATTATAGGTCCAGCATTTTTGTGTATTTAGCCTACACGTGCATTGTCCTGCCTCCTGCTATTTTGTGGTTCCATTTCCGATACGTTCTTCTTAGTAGCATCCGACATTATTCAGAAGATTCCTTGTTCGGTGCTTGAGGACTTTACAACACTTTCTTTCATAAAGGAGTGACTATTATTGATTAAAGTAACGTTAAGTAAACCTTCTTGTTGTTTGCATTAGATCACTCTTGTGATTTAATTAAGTTAACTATCTTTTCCTTGTGTACCATAACTAAGCAACCATATGTTATAGTTAATAGGCTGTTTCAGAGAACATCAGCCTATAGTAGAAGCACATAGATACTGAGAGTTAAGATACCCCGCTATCGCAGATATAACTCTGGAGGGTATATGTGTTCTTTGTTCGACGGGATTATATATCAGGGGTTGGATCTAGCGTTTCCGTTGTTGCATTTATGCCAGTCTAGTCCAATGTATAAGAGCCACTGATTTATACGAGACCCAATCGTAACATATGTAATGTGTTTGTAGTATGATGTACGGATAGGAGGAGTAGGTTAATTGAAGGGCAGGCTATGGTTGCCCTCAATATTGATGAGGCACATAGAGGATTAGCTAAGTAGGCCAGGTGGTGAAACAGTAGTTCCAGCTGTCCTTATCAGCCACCTAGTACTCCCATGGAGTACCGCCCTGTTTGGCTGGTGCCTACAGCCTCTTCCTAACAATTCTGGAGGTGGGATTCCCGGTCCCAACCTCCAGGGGCTATTTGCGCCACAAAGTGACGGACGCACCGTCCGTCATCACTTCGTCATCAAGGTCGCCACATCCCTACGCCAACTATAAGCTTCATTTGTCCTTATCGTGACTACCACTAGACACGATTATTCAAATTTGAAAATACCTGTTCTTCAAATAGCTGAGCTAGTATATTCTACTTTAATTACCATAGGATATTGCTGATCTAAACACAAATGTCTAATTTTAGTTAAGTTACAAGTACAATTATGCCATTCTAATGACAAAGGACAAATCTGAGTACACCTTAACGTTAAGTACTTCTGATGTTTATATGAAATATCATCGAATGCTGACGATAAAGGCAAGTTGGGGGTGTTCCAGTGGGTTCAAATTGGCATTGTGAAAAGACTATCTATTATATAGAGGTTAATGTGTCCGTGTGTGTGTGAGAGTGTCGATGGCTTGATAATGACTGAAGAGAAGTGTTGAAACGTTGCCAAATAACATGTTCATGAATGCTTTGGTCTTCTTATATATATATATATATATATATATATATATATGTTGGTGTAGCCAGATAATACATTTTGTTTAAGGCAGGCGAGGTTGAAGGAAATACATGTATCAGCATTAATTATTTTATTACTAAGACTTTCAATAGAACGAACAGCAATTCTCAGGTGTTCTGGGAGATTGTGCAAAAGGTTAGCAAAATTCATGATGATCCGACGCGTTTCGATAGACAACTATCATCTTCCATTCAACCCTGAAGATGATAGTTGTCTATCGAAACGCGTCGGATCATCATGAATTTTGCTAACCTTTTGCACAATCTCCCAGAACACCTGAGAATTGCTGTTCGTTCTATTGAAAGTCTTAGTAATAAAATAATTAATGCTGATACATGTATTTCCTTCAACCTCGCCTGCCTTAAAGAAAAAAAAAAAAAAAAAAAAAAATATATATATATATATATATATACTAGCAGGGGTACCTGGCGTTGCCCGGGTAATCACCATAATCACCATCGCTACAACCACCACTACTACTACCATAATCACCACAATCATCACAATACTACTACTACCATAATCACCGGCCTCGACCTCCCTGTGCCTCATTAAACGGCGACCTCGATTTCGGCCGCTAAATGACCTCTGATTTTGGATCTGACCTCATCCGTACCCCCATTTTGGGAGGCTGCGAACAACTTTCGTTCCATACACCTTTTCGATCGGAGGCCTCCTTCTGCCCGAAGCGGCCATTTTTTTCAATGGTTTTCATTTGTTTTTCAATTTCGGCCTCGAAACGACCTCCGATCGTGGCCTCGCCCCCTCTATGACCTGGCCCAGGTCAATTGACACCCACACACAAAGTTTCAGCTCCCCAGGTCCAAAACTGCGGCCGCCTATTAAGAACAGACACACACACACACAGACAATCAAAAATATTACATACTAGCAGGGGTACCCGGCGTTTCCCGGGTAATCACCATAATCACCATCACTACTACCACCACTACTACTACCATAATCACCATCACTACTACCACCACTACTACTACCATAATCACCATCACTACTACCACCACTACTACTACCATAATCACCATCACTACTACCATCACTACTACCACCACTACTACTACCATAATCACCATCACTACTACTACCATAATCACCATCACTACTACCACCACTACTACTACCATAATCACCATCACTACTACCACCACTACTACTACCATAATCACCATCACTACTACCACCACTACTACTACCATAATCACCATCACTACTACCACCACTACTACTACCATAATCACCATCACTACTACCACCACTACTACTACCATAATCACCATCACTACTACCACCACTACTACTACCATAATCACCATCACTACTACCACCACTACTACTACCATAATCACCATCACTACTACCACCACTACTACTACCATAATCACCATCACTACTACCACCACTACTACTACCATAATCACCATCACTACTACCACCACTACTACTACCATAATCACCATCACTACTACCACCACTACTACTACCATAATCACCATCACTACTACCACCACTACTACTACCATAATCACCATCACTACTACCACCACTACTACTACCATAATCACCATCACTACTACCACCACTACTACTACCATAATCACCATCACTACTACCACCACTACTACTACCATAATCACCATCACTACTACCACCACTACTACTACCATAATCACCATCACTACTACCACCACTACTACTACCATAATCACCATCACTACTACCACCACTACTACTACCATAATCACCATCACTACTACCACCACTACTACTACCATAATCACCATCACTACTACCACCACTACTACTACCATAATCACCATCACTACTACCACCACTACTACTACCATAATCACCATCACTACTACCACCACTACTACTACCATAATCACCATCACTACTACCACCACTACTACTACCATAATCACCATTCACCAGGGAACGACGGATGGACGCTGGTAAAGGGTAGGAAGCGAAACCAGGACTACCAAAGGAAGGTAACAACTGGAGTGAAAGGTTCCAAAAAGAGTGATGGCTTGTCATTTAAAGGTGCTGCAAGATCAATTGATGTTTTCATTGGAAGAGTTGACAACGATGCAACGGAGAAAGACTTACAAGATTATATTAAGGAGGTATTTAAAATAGAAATTATAGCTTTAAGTAAATTAAACATTAGATCCTTTGATCATCAAGCTTTTAAAGTAACGGTAAAACTATCAGAGAGAGAACAATTATTTAATGAAGCATTATGGCCTGAAGAAATAGTAGTGGACAAGTTTTTTAATAGGTCCCGAGGACTTGAGGCACAAGCTAGTACATAATTAGTATTTACCATTTAGATATTCTTCACGTTTATATTTTTTAGTTATTTCTTTTTAATAATGGCTTCTGATTGTATAAAAATATGTTCTTATAACTGCTGCTCTTTAAAGAAGAATATTGATTTAGTCAGAAACTTAGCATCTTCTGGCTATGATTTTATTTTTTTACAGGAAACTTTTTAACTGACGACAAACTAGCAATATTAGATTTTGTAGATGAGGAGTATGATAGCATTGCTGTGGGGGCTACCTATTCTCATAAATCATTGGTAAGTAATGCCGGCAGACCTGAGGGAGGAATGGCCATTTTGTGGAGAAAGGACCTACAAATAGAGTTCAATAAAGTAATATTGGAAACAAATTATATGGTCCTTAATATAAATATATTTGGGCGCAATGTGGCATTTATCAATATTTATCTGAATAGTGATGTATGGAGAGCTGAAACTTTAAATAAATATTTAGAGTCCTTATCAGTATTGGAGGATCTTATCAGCAATATTAATTACGATGACATTTTTCTGATAGGGGACTTCAATGCCGACCCTTTCTCAGGTAGAGCCTGGCGAAATTTGTCAGAGTTTATTAATAGAAACTCACTGAGGTGTTATGATGTGGATATATTGGATAATGACTCCTATACATTTGTTGGATATGGGGATTCCGTCACCAGATGGCTGGATCATGTAATAGGAAAGGTGCACAATCATATTACAATTAACAACATAAAAATACTTCAACACATTATAGGATCGGACCACTTGCCAATGGAAGCTACTTTAAAATTTACTAGGGGAGGTCAAAAGATTAAAGATTCTGGCTCACTTGCTGACAATAATCAAACTCGTGTTAACTGGCAAAGGTTAAGCATGCAAGAAATTAATCATATTAATCAGAGGGTTGACAATCTTTTACAAGATTTTTATTCCTTCCCTATTCATGATTGCCATAGGTTAGGGTGTCGGGATCCCAGTCATCTAAGAAGGATTGATAAATTGTATTCACTAATCACGACCAGCATTGTGAGCGCTAGTAGAGACTATGCACGTGCTAATATTAAAAAGAACAAATATAAAGTGATACCAGGATGGAACCGGTGTATTAAGGCTAAACACACTATTGCCAGGGAGAAATTCTTAACCTGGGTGAGGAATGGCAGGATACGAGGAACAGATATTCATAGAGATATGTTAGACAGTCGGAAGGAATTTAAAAAGGCACTAAATGAATGTAAAATTAACGAACAGAGAGAGATTTGTAATTCAATAACGGAAAAGTTTTTATATAAGAATAAGAGTGAATTTTGGAATGAAGTAAAAATAAAGAAAGGGTGTAAAAAGGTATCAAGTGTTATAAATGGCCAGAGTGGCAATTCTAATATAACTAAAGTATTTAAAGAAAAATTTCTTTTAAGTCAACCTCCAAATAATCATAACGCTGAGCGAGACTTCTTAAATGATATTAAGCAAGCGTGGCCTGAAGGTAGAAAAATGCGTTTAAAGATCTCTAGTCACACTATAAAACAATTGTTAATGCGTCTTAACTCTGGTGAAGGTCATGATTTTATTCACACAATTTTTTTAAAGAATGCCTCTTGGTCTTTTTTGGAAAATATTGCTCATTTTTTAAATACTTGTTTTATCCACTGCTATCTCCCTGGTGACTTGCTGAAGGGTACTATTACACCTATTATAAAAGACAGTAGGAAAAATATTACAGAGTCAGATAATTACAGACCCATTATGCAGTCCTCATGCCTTTTAAAACTATTTGAATTATTTATTTTAGATATTTTATCTGAAAAAGTGGTTCTCAACTTTAGACAATTCGGGTTTAAATCAGGGTCTTCAACCACAGATACTTGTTTTATTCTTAAAGACATTATGAAAAAAATACTCGAATTGTAAGAACAATGCAGTAGCTACATTTATTGACCTAAGTAAAGCATTTGATAGGGTAGACCATTTTATTTTAGGGAACAAATTATTAGAATTGTCACTACCAGTAGATGTAATATTAATTTTAATGCATTACCTAAGGAATCAGAAAGCGAATGTAAGATGGCAAGACTCTTATAGCAACTATGTTTATGTTGAGAAAGGTGTGAGGCAAGGTGTGAGGCAAGGTGTGAGGCAAGGTGTGAGGCAAGGTGTGAGGCAAGGTGTGAGGCAAGGTGGAATACTCTCACCCTTTCTATACAATTTATACATGGACAAAATTATAAATGAAGTGGCTGGTACTAATGCAGGATGTAAATATGGAGATGTGAGATGCAACATATTAGCCTACGCTGATGATATAGTCCTCCTGGCTGATTCTTTTCAAGATATGGATATATTATATAGCAAATTATGTTCTTGTATTGATCAACATTTACTTAAAATTAACAGAGATAAATCTAAATGCATGATATTTACTACCAATAATAATCAGCAGACGCAGAGCATTGAGCTGAACGGAGATACCTTGGAGGTGGTGAAGGGATTCAAATATCTGGGCCACAATATTTTGTTTAATTTTAAAGACTCAGATGACATAACTTTTAGAATAAATAATTTGTATGGATCTTTTAATAGTATTTTTAGAAATTACAAACAAGTGAACAAAGATACAATGTTATTTCTGTTTAATTCTTACTGTCTACCAGATTATGGACTTCCCCTATGGAATCACGACAGTTCTTTTAATTCTAATGGTTTTAAAGCATTTTCAGTTGCATTTAATAAATCCCTTAAGCGTATTTGTGGCGTACCTCCCTACGCCAGCAGCCATATCACGGCAGCTCGATGCAAACAATTGCTACTCAATCATCATACAGCATTAGTTCAAGCACGATACTGCAAAAGAGTATTAAGGTCTCAAAATCCTATAATTAGGCATAATATTCCTATTATTAAAGAAGGTTTCATGGTTCAAAATGTGGTAAATTTGTTTCGAAAAACTTATAATGTAGATGTACTAGGAGAAAATCTAGATGTTTTGAGAGCCAGGATTGAGTGGGTACAAGGGCATGAGGACAGGCGAGGTCCATGTTTCTATTATGGGTTTTAGCTCTTGAAGGGCGTAACTATTATTTTTTAACAGCGGTTATATGCAACAAATACGTCTTAGAAATTGCATTTTAATTGAATTCGATAATTTCATTATCGCATAACTTCCATCCTCATAATTGAGTTTTGAATGCATATATTTTTTATAATATTTTATTTGATGATTTTATCCTGACTATCAGAAGCTAATATTGTAAATAGTTTGTATATATGAAATAATTTTGAATGTTTAATACATTTTGATTTAACTTTACTATAATTTGTATTGGATTATGTAATGTGTGTGTTTTGTACTGTGTACTGTACATATGTATTGCGAAATAAAGGAATTGATTGATTGATTGACTACCACCACTACTACTACCATAATCACCATCACTACTACCACCACTACTACTACCATAATCACCATCACTACTACCACCACTACTACTACCATAATCACCATCACTACTACCACCACTACTACTACCATAATCACCATCACTACTACCACCACTACTACTACCATAATCACCATCACTACTACCACCACTACTACCATAATCACCATCACTACTACCACCACTACTACTACCATAATCACCATCACTACTACCACCACTACTACTACCATAATCACCATCACTACTACCACCACTACTACTACCATAATCACCATCACTACTACCACCACTACTACTACCATAATCACCATCACTACTACCACCACTACTACTACCATAATCACCATCACTACTACCACCACTACTACTACCATAATCACCATCACTACTACCACCACTACTACTACCATAATCACCATCACTACTACCACCACTACTACTACCATAATCACCATCACTACTACCACCACTACTACTACCATAATCACCATCACTACTACCACCACTACTACTACCATAATCACCATCACTACTACCACCACTACTACTACCATAATCACCATCACTACTACCACCACTACTACTACCATAATCACCATCACTACTACCACCACTACTACTACCATAATCACCATCACTACTACCACCACTACTACTACCATAATCACCATCACTACTACCACCACTACTACTACCATAATCACCATCACTACTACCACCACTACTACTACCATAATCACCATCATCAATCACTACTACCACAATCACTACCATAATCACCGGCCTCGACCTCCCTGTGCCTCATTAAATGGCGACCTCGATTTCGGCCGCTAAATAACCTCCGATTTTGGATCTGAACTCATCCGTACCCCCATTTTGGGGGGCTGCGAACATCTTTCGTTCCATACACTTTTTCGATCGGAGGCCTCCTTCTGCCCCAAACGGCCCTTTTTCCAATTTCGCGCCCATTTTCTCCGTCCCTTTCACCCTGGGGAATTCTAGTTTTTCACTAAAACCTGCTTAGGGACCCCCTTACTATGCATACCAAGTATGAACGCTCTATCTTAAAAAATGTGGCCATGCATAAAGAACAGACACACACACAGACACACAGACAATCGAAAATATTATATAGACTAGCAGGGGTACCCGGCGTTGCCCGGGTAATCACCATCCCTACTACCACTACTACTACTACCATAATCACCATCCCTACTACCACTACTACTACTACCATAATCACCATCATCAATCACTACTACCACACCGGCCTCGACCTCCCTGTGGCTCATTAAACGGCGACCTCGATTTCGGCTGCTAAATGACCTCCGATTTTGGATCTGACCTCATTCTTACCCCCATTTTGGGGAGCTGCGAACAACTTTCGTTCCATACACTTTTTCGATCGGAGGCCTCCTTCTGCCCCAAACGGCCCTTTTTCCGATTTCGCGCCCATTTTCTCCGTCCCTTTCACCCTGGGGAATTCTATTTTTTCACTAAAACCTGCCTAGGGACCCCCTTACTATGCATACAAAGTATGAACGCTCTAGCTTAAAAATTGCGGCCGCCTATATAGAACAGACAGACAGACAGACAATCAAAATTATTATATATATATATATATATATATATATATATATATATATATATATATATATATATACTGTATATGCTGTTTGAGTATTTAGACAACGCAAATAATATCCAATACAAGATAACATACGCTAGCTGTCTTCGAAATCATGCACAAGCAAACACCGAACAATATTTACACACACACACACACACACACACACACACACACATAACCGGTATAAAACATCTCACATTAGCGAACTTCAAAGCTGCGCGCTAAGTCCCAATGATCAAGCCTAATCCCTCATAATCCATAATCCAGACTCAAGAAAGATGGACTGGGCGGTTCATTATGTATTTTGTGAGAACGTCATCAATTTTCGTGGGCGGTGGAGATACGTCAGATTTCCGTGTTCGCAAGTCATCACCTAAATTACACTGTAGCTATATACATTAGATTCTTCTTTGTTAATATTTTGTTTTTGTAGATCAATATCCTCAAAAACAATTCCTTGACCTTTGCATAACTTGACATATAGTAAAATATACACGATATACGGTTGTTTCCTCCAGTCTTAACTAAAAACTATCTGTCATTTACTTATGAGCTATACTTTCATTAATCAATATATATATATATATATATATATATATATATATATATATATATATATATATATATATATATATATATATATATATATATATATATATATACTAGTAGGGGTACCCGGCGTTGCATGGGTACTACCACCACTACTACTACCATAATCACCATCATCAATCACTACTCCAAACAATCATCACAATACTACTACCATAATCACCGGCCTCGACCTCCCTGTGCCTCATTAAACGGCGACCTCGATTTCGGCCGCTAAATTACCTCCGATTTTGGATCTGATGTCATCCGTACCCCCATTTTGGGGTGCCATGAAAAATACTTGTTTTTATTTAGTTTGATAAAGGCAAAAGAGTACATGGATTTATACTTGTGGTGAATTGATTGATTGTTACATACATTTAAGTAGTCCTGGCCTAGCTGGACATTTTGCTGGGTGTACTTTTTTTTTTTTTTTTTTTTTTTTTTTTTTTTTTAAAGAGACAATGAACGGAGGAAGGAAAACACAGATAAAACAAAAAGGTCCATGTGCCTAAAGGCATCCTGCATTCATAAAATGTTTGTAACAACTGGATTTAAACTTTTGTAGATCGTAAGTTTGTGGAAAGCAACTCGAGGGAAGTGAATTCCAAAGAGTAGTAGTTCTAGGGATAAATTAATTTTGATAAGCAGAAGTTCTGCATTGTGGAGGAGAAAGTGTAAATTCATGGGCGCTATCAGCTGCCCTAGTTCTACGGGGAAAGATGTGGAGAGGCGGCACAATTGAAGCAAGTTCCTCGGAACAATTGCTGTGAAAATATCTGTAGAATAATGCAAGGGATGCAACGTTTCTTCGTATGGATAATGTAGGAAGGTCCTGTGTGATTGCAGGGTTATTGATTAATCTAATATCTTTATTTTGAATTTTGTCCAACTGCCTCAATGCAACCACTCCACTTCCACTCCACAGAGGTGAACAGTAATCCATCTGAGAACGCACATGACTTTTATATATTACGGCCAACTGCTCGTCAGTGAAGAATTCTCGAACTCTGTACAGGAGTCCCAGTTTTTTAGAGGCATTCTTAGCAATGCTTCTAACATAATGTCTCCAGCTCAAGTTAGCAATTAATGTTACACCGAGAATGTCAATACTAGGGGAAGTGGGAATATTTATATCATTAACAAATATATGGGAGTCAGTGAGATTCTGTCGGTTAGAAAATTGAATGTATTTGGTTTTCTGTGCATTAAAGGAAACTAGATTCTTTTGTCCCCATTCATTACTTAGTCATATTCCTGTTTTGTTTAATGAGTAATTGCGAGCGATATGAGTTCATCCTTCAGTAGACTAACCAAAGACCTAGTTAGCATCATCCATATAATAATCCAGCACAAAGAAGGTTCTTAACATATTTCTTTGCACACCTTCTTAACCAAAACTAGCCAAGACATAAATTAGTGGTTTTTGCTGGTTATTATTTACTTTATACAGTCTGTCAATGGAACTGGTGAATCCCATACGGTATAGCTTGGAAAAGTATGGTTATTGAACCATATAATTATATGAGTCCATATCCAGTACTTTAATTATATATCACTATATACAATTTAATGAGAGAACATGTGTCACATTAGTTAATCCTTAAATCAATCGATGCTGCTCGACATTTACTCATCCCAATGATTGTATATGCATATATATATATATAAAAATAACATTAAATCCATGTGGCTATGAATGCAGATACTAAAACATATTCGATATTTTCCTGTGTTTAAACTACATCGACAACAGATTATGTTAAATTGATGTGTACATTCCCATGCATGTACATTTCCAATGTAACTATTTCTCCCATTATCTGCTTATCATTTGATATTTGTGTAATTACGTAAGTATAATTGATATGTGATTCCAAAATCTTGTTAAGTCATCATGGCACTTCAGTCCGTTGTTTTTGTTGAACAGCATTGGAGAGTTCTGGTGTACAGTTTAAATGTTTTAAGTATGTAAAGCAATATAATTGAAAGTACAACAGTCATCAAACTTGTCAAACGTCTTACAAACCAACCAGTTATTATTCAACAATAACAGTTTGAAATAAATATTTAGGATGTGCGTGACCCATAATATTCCAAGGTTGTACCAATTATGAAGTACTCACATGAGGGGGCATGATAAAGGAATACACAGGAAGGCAAGCAACAACATACCTAATTATCCTTACTAGGCTACTTGTTAAAAAAAATACAGGTCATAAGGTAGGATATGATAATTTATATGAGTGTATCTATCATGGAGGGATAGACAGACGAATAAAGAAGTACGAGAGCGATGTGGTCTGTATGTAGCTGTGCTGGAAAGTGTGGACAGGAATACCTTGAGTTGGTTCGGCCTTGTGGAATGTATGGGAAGCGAGAGGATGACTATAGAGAGTGTACGAGAGTAAAGTGGAAAGACAAAAGGGGAGAGGTGAACAGAGAGAGAGAGGTGGAAGGATGGAGTTAAGAAGTATATGCATGACAGCGGTGTTGGATGGGAGGAGGGGCTTCAACTGACTGGAGACAGATATGTGAGCAATTCATTCGTGGCCATTCCTTTGGGGATCACGTTGTCTGACAATAGATAAATAGTATCTATATCAATACGGTCATATCATTTGTATATCTGTTCGTTCATCCATTTATCCGCCCAGCTATTCATCCATCATTGTGTTTGTTTGTGTTAGGATAGATCCCTGTCGGTTATCCTGGCTGGCTGTCTGTCTGTCTGCCTGACCGTGTGTATGTTTGTGAGATTGTCCTCCGCGGCCAGACAGACAGACCCAGATACAGGACAATGTGATGTAATGTAATACACCTGCTGCCAAAGACCACCAACACACTGGGGTCTTTACTGAGAGCGAGAGAGAGAGAGTTAAACAGAGTTCCACAGTTACTCAGACCACACAGACCTTGCTGTCCCTACTATATGGAGAGAGAGAGAGAGTATGTGTGTGTGTGAGAGAGAGAGAGAGAGAGAGAGAGAGAGAGAGAGAGAGAGAGAGAGAGAGAGAGATACATCGATACACAGACTGAACAGACGTTCAGATCCCTACCAGGCAGTCTGTGCTTATTTCTCTCTTGCCCTCGCTTTGAGATTCAATAGTGCTCTGGCAAATGTTATTACCAGATACTATTACCCACTTCATAGCTCAAGGGAAATGGTACCAGCTACCAGTGTAGGCTAAAAGCCTTCATGCTTGAGCGCGGGATTTAGTGCAGGTCTCCCGGGTGGTAGGCTGAGACGTTCTACACTACACTACAGAACCGGTTGTGAAGTGTATGAATGACATGGGTGGTTTACAGTGCGGCAGTGTAGAGTAGTGAGTTGATGATGAGGGCCACCATATACTGATTCCAGTAGATAAGGAATGTGGATATTTGATGTGTCTACCAGTGCACACAGTCCGAGTAGTACAGCATGATCAACCAAGACCAGCATATACAGATAGTTTGGTTCACAGGCCGGATGTGAAGGGGCAGGACATTTGTAATTATTTGATTATCTATTAATGTATTAATTCATTATGTTCTTTTTTCGGTAGACAAACCACAGGTTCACTATAGCTCGCCAGGAAAAAAAGAGACACCTAAACGGCACAAAATATCGCCAAACTAATCGTCTTAAGATCTAAACAAATAATGAGAATAAAAATAAGGGAGAAGGGGGTCCACAAAAAAAAGTTCCCCTTAATAGTAACCACCCTCACTACCAACACCACCTCCAGTCCTACAGCTTGGCCTGGATGACAGTATATATAAACAACGGAACAGTTTGTAAAGTTGGCCACATTAGTCTGTATATACACAACATGATTATATTAGGGAAGGAAACAAAGTGTGATTGACTTAAAATAATAATGTTACTACAACACTGTTAACTGATCATATAAACTAACTACTACATAATCAAATACACTTCTTATTAATTCATAATAATTTTCCTTTTTTTGTTTTTCGTATACAAATATATGTGGCCAACAGTAAAATAGTAAAGTGGGCGTTTAGTTGGGCTGCCTTGATGTTCATCTCCATATTTTGTTCACTATATGAATATCCATAGTATACATAGGAACGACATTCACTTTTAATCGCTACAGGCATTAAAATAAACACCCCATAAAAATACGGTAGCTGGAACATCACGAGTGATAAATTATTTACTGTTACTGTCATTAGAAACTTGGTTCGTAACATGTGTCTGATGTATAACATGTAAGCGAATGTATTCAACTTAGGAAATAAGTTCTAGTTAGTGGGAGTAAAACTATATATATATATATATATATATATATATATATATATATATATATATATATATATATATATATATATATATATATATTTATATATATATATATATATATATATATATATATATATATATATATATATATATATATTATATATTATAGAGGTATATACAGTATATTATACTTATATGTGTGTGTATGCGTGTATATAGAATAAACCGTATGTATAATATACTGTATACATACTAAACCCTTCTTTCCTCATAATATTAAGTATTTTGAATTAGTGCGTTGATTATGTAATCATTCTACACGTATTTGATTGTATGTTTACTAATGTAATGTATGTTTATACAACGTTTGCTCATAAAAGAAAATACTTACAACACACCCACACATACCTTCCCCACCTGACAGTCACCCTCCAAGCCCTCTGAATGTCTGAGCATTATTGGAATATATCACGCACGTACGCCACCATCAATACACGGCGGGCACCTTCTTGTTAGTGTGACCCAGTCGAGCTTTCCTGAGAGAGAGAGAGAGAGAGTTACAATGAGTTACAAGGAATAGTCAGTATCTCAGAGACCTTGCAGTCCATTCCGAGGAGATAACCGAAGTGGAAGGAGAGAGACTGGTTAGTGCACTACACTCTTTACAGAGTGTGCAAAATACTATCTACTCTCTTCTTGAACTGCTCTACTGAAGAACTGTTTACAACTTCGGAGGAAAGTTTGTTCCAGGTAGAACAGATCATATATGTGAACACATTTCCACAAATACTAATGCTGAACCTTAGTAATTATAATTTCCAGCCATGGTTGCATGTTGTATTCATATTGAGGCTAAACATTTTGCTATAGTCAACATTGTCAAACCCATTAAGTAATTTAAATACTTTAACACTCAACGAGCGGCTAGTTTTGTAAAGCTACTACCTGCCCAGTGGGTAGTTTTACCCTAAACGAGCTTCATTCCATGCTCTTTTTCATGCATAAAGAAGAGCCAGAGCGTAATACAATTATGTATCCGTGAAAGGGCGATAATTGAGCTTTCCAATGACACCTGAACCATCCTTGTACGACCAAGGGTTCTCTTGCAACGATCGTAAAACATGAAAGGAAAATCCCTAAAATACAGTAATTTTGTCAGGTTTTTACCCTGTATTGTGGGACCAGGGATGTGGTTGGATGTGATGTTACCTTCAGTGGCGGGACTGGGTCCATACCGAACGGTCAGAGCCCACCCGCGTTCCTCCCACCGCTCGGACTCTCTCTCAGAGCCTAAAAATCGCATACGACATAAGGCGGTCCCCGCTTTTTAGGCCTTGGTTCTCTAACCGACTTAAGGCGGGCGCCGCCAAAGAGGGGTTAATGAGCTGACCTCATAATCTGCGTGTCTCCAACTGAAAGAGGTCAAGAAATATCAACCGATCTTCATAGCTCAATCTTCTAAGCGATGGAATAAGCTTTGCAGCTCTAGCTTGTACTCTTTCTAGTCGCTCTATATCTTTCCTGAGCACTGGAGACCAGAATTGAACAGCATACTCCAGGAGAGGCCTTATCAGAGTGTTGTAAAGTGTGAGGACTATTTCCTTATTTTTATACTTAAATTGCATCTTAATATAGCCCAATAATTTCTGAGCTTTCTTCTCTACTTCAATGCACTGTTTTTGAAAACTTTAGGTCACTACTGATCAGAACACCCAAATCCTTTTCCAAGTCAGTCACTTCCAGAGGCATTCCCAATAGTGAATAGTCTGACTTGGGGTTGGCTTGGCTGATACGCATCACCTAGTACTTTTCCAAGTTTAGAGGCATCTGCCATGTCTCCGACCATGTCTCCGACCAAGAGAGAGAGAGAGAGAGAGTATGTATTTGACAGATGTTAACCCGGCCCCACCTTTACCATTTGTCTATTACCTTAGCTTCCCCGGTATGACAATGTTCCTGTCCTATTGATTTCGTGTACAGACTTACATACTGTTTTCTTCTGTATTGGCTTACATACTGTTTTTGTGTACACTAGTATTTGTAATGGCTAACCATGTATTGGTAAATATACGAATGTTTTTTTATGGCTTAAGGTGCAATTATCGTCTCCTACTTGATTGTATTCGAAGGTCTACTAAATTACGCTGTTGTACTTTCGATTCTGCTAAGCAAATATTTCTGAATTGCAAACAAACTTTACTATTTATATCTCTCTATCTAATGATGCTACACACATGTATTGAACTACTTGTTTGCTATTTCCTTTACAAAAATATGTAAATTAGGTGTTAGTTTATTCTCTACTCCTCTAATAAAGTCTAAATGGGCTAACATACGTTTTATTCTTCATAATGGTATATTTTGTATTGCTTACCTAGTATTCTTTTCTCCTACAGACGGTGCTACAGGAGTGGTCTGGAGCCCTGTACATAGCTACAGGTGGACTGATCTCCCTCCGGTGGGCCACTATCGTGCTGCCCGCAGCCTGGTCTCCTAGGGTCTGTCATGTCCCCAGCTACCCCGATCCCCCACCGCCCCCAACCCAGGCCCCACATCTACGAGTGGCACCCCTGCACTCAGTCTTCGGAGAGGTCGCTTGGACTCAACAAAGCGAAGGGTGCAGCAGACAGGGAGACTTTATCCAACTAGGTGCTGGGTTCCTCTCTGCCACGAATACTTCAGCTCACCTGGCTACCCGTGCTGCCCGTGTGTTAGTTGGTGAGTGGGCCAAATACCGGTGGGGGCTCTTTTCCGAGGCAGGGTACCCAGGAGACCAGTTGTACCTGCCGTGGTATCGCCAGGGACCACGCTGGGCCGCTACCTTATGTTCAGACACCAGCGCTGGACCTCCTTCCTGCCACCCCGACCATGCCCATCACTGTACCTGGCCCCCGGAGGCACACAAGAATGCCACATTGTCCCTCTTGGCACTCCCACAGAGCCCTCAGGTCAGTATATGTCTTATAATGGATCACTTATGAGTTTCGGGCTGCATGGAATTTCAACATAAATATATGGGCAATATCATGACATTTTAATAATCAGTAACTGCATAGGAGGGCTATTTCTACTTAAACTCCAACAAAAAGCTACTAAGTACAGTAGATACTCTATTAATTGACAGGGTTCATCATCGCAAGATTATATCGATAACAACATGAAGATTAATTTAGGTTTAAATTATCAGTATGCTATCTATTGAATGGTACAATACGAATTTGCACTAAGCCCACATATCCATGTGTCCACGCAGATACTTACCATAAATAAAAGCATTTTTCAATTTACTGTGGACAAACGAATATGCTTAAAATGAATGAATGTACGCATGCAGTTACTCAGATTGTATATGAGTTTATATATATGTTAAATATCGACTACAATTTCGGTTTGCGCAAATAATTGTTCAGGCTTTTGAAACGCATATCATATTTAAATGATGTCCTGTTATGAATGCTAAATTACTGGAGATTTATAAACTAATCAAAGTTTTGCTATCGTGCATATTAATCATAAAAATAACATCTAAATAACATCCTAAAATGATCTTTCTTTGTATTGGTGATTTGTAAGCACCATGATTATTGTAATTTATATTATTTCTCACATACCACAACTCATATACTTAAATATGTATAAGTTGTTGCAATATATATTCATAAATATTCCCTATACCTATAATAGCCATGTTGACAGTATATATACTATTTTTTCAGCTTTGTAAAAATAAAACAACAATTATGGGGGAAGATATTTCACATACGAAAGTACGATATCCCCAATCCTACTAAGTACTTTCGTATGGGAAAAGCTTCCCCCATGATTTGTATTGTCCTTCTAAAAAGCTGAAACTAAAGTATATGCACTGTCAAAATGACCAAGCTTCTTAATGTGCTATGCGGCCAAACTTAAAGATATTTTAGATTTCAGATTGTACTATGTTTTCCCTCAACTCTTAACAACTTGTGAATATATCCATTATATATTATTGACTGTATTTAGGACTATATGTTTGTGTAATAAGCTATTGTAAAGGCAAAGAGGAAAGCAAGTAACAACATATGTTATTGTTCATCGGAAGGTTTCGTTGTGGTAGTGTAAGAATGAAGAAAGCAATGACTGTCACGAAATTTTGTCATTGTGATATAATAATAGGCTGGTGGGACCAAGGAAGTCTACTTGAGACCTTTACCCAGAACCTGACACAGAAGCACTGACAGTTTCTGCAAGGTTGGTCTAACATAGGATGGTCACAGTCACCTCAGATACCACGTTTGTGAGAAGTACCCTGTTTTTTTTGTTTTTTTTTTTCTATGTGAGTGAGGGAGGCAAACGGCAGAACTGCCTATAGCGAGTGCCTCCCCCATAATTGAAAGAGTGACAGGGTCAAAATCAAGGGACGTTCGAGCCAAAATGCCTGGACACACGGAGTTCGAAGCAATTTAAGTCATAGGAAGAGGGAAAGGTTGATTCTGGGAGAGAGTTCCAGAGCTCAGCTGTTGAATAGAAGAACGTTTGAGAGTAACGCTTCACTCTTGGGTACCCTTGGTACCCTTGGTACCCTGATATCAAATTAGTTGAAGAGAGGCTGTGCAACTTTATAAGAAAGCTCGTACTGGCTCAAAATAGTTGTACCCTGGATGGAATATGAATTCAGTCATCAACATTTTCGAGCAGGTTTCAGCGTTCAAATATCCAGTATCAGGAATTATGAGTTTGAGGGTTTGTTTATTTATGTTACTTGCAGGTACTCTCGTGCTTTGCATAACTAGAATCATGGCTCATAAAGGTGATATCATTATATATGTGCTATTTGTAGTTTTAGAATATATGATTGTATGGAACGTGAAAGTAGGTATGTGTGCATAAAATTATATATTATTCAACTTGTTTCAGAAAAAAAAAAAAAATCTTTTGTCCATACCAGGTGACTCAGTTCTGTGATGCCAAGAGCCACAACCCTGAGGCCCCCACCAAACAGAATGCTTTGTGTGAGGGACTCTCAGCCTGGGAGGTCATGAACAAACACCCAGACTTCACACAACACAGGTCAGTACACCATAGTATGTCTTACAGCTATCCTGTCTTTATCATAACTGGGCAAAACATTGTCATTTATCTCTTAGGAAATATATATATTCAACAATGAAAACAACCTTTGCATATGAATCGGAGATGTACTAGTTTCAAATTCAGCAATTGAGTGTTGGGAAATCAACCAATCAACCATGAGATAAGTGCATTGTAACTGCTCAAAAATGTTCAAATACTAAGTTACAGCATTTTAGTTTGTATCATATTGATAACCAGTCCCAATTATTTCTGGTGATATACAGTACAATATATGTATGATGAAACTCTGATCATCTTGTAAATAAATATATGAACAATAAAAATACAGCAATCAGGGTTCTTTTGTTTCAAAACTTGTCATCACTATTATCAAATAGACTGGCTCGATGTGAAGATGTGAAGATGTGAAGATGTCATCTGCATGCACACATTCGTTACTCTTCCGGTGCCTGTGGTTGAGGAGTGTTAAGCCCGTGTCATACAGAGGACGAATGTAGGCCGACAAACTCCCGAATAGGATGACTTGCAAAAATAATTCAAATTTCAGCCGGTTCGGGTTGATTCAGATCAATTCGGCCAACGATCTTGATTATACAGGGGACGTTCTGGGGATGTTCATGGGTGTAGGCGATTGATCACCGCGGGTCGGCAAAAGTTAGTGGATGCGTTAATTTTTCAAGATAAATCGGGTAAAAAAAACGTTACAAAGTTGTCGGCTGATGGTCGGCTTATATCCGGCTTATATTCGAGTTACGTTCTTCTATTTCGGACCATGTTCTGCTCTGATATTCATTGACGAATATTGCCAGACAATAAACCGAATATAACCCAAACGAGATGCGAATTTCCCGAACAAAATACGATAAATCCCAGATAAAGCAACGTCATGTTGTTAAGTTAGCGAAAACAGAGACCGCTAGTGTTATTTGTGTACATTTCCTATTATAATTTTCCCTGTCATCTGCTTTCTCTCTCTCTATTACTTATATTTCTATCTACTGTATTCATTTCCATCTGTATCTAGCTATCTCCCTTATTAATCAGCTTTTATATTTGTTATTTGGTCTCTATGGAATCTGTGAATAATTTCTGATTTGATGGGCTAAATAAACTAATTATGCCACTAATGCCCCTTTCACACATACAGGACTAGGGCGCCGCATGCAGCCGAGTAGCTACTCTGCTGCAAGCGGCACCCGAGTCGGCACCTAGTCCTGACCAGGCGGCTGTAGTCGTCTGTAGTCTGGTGAAGTCCTGGCAATGCGTGTCAAGTCGTGGCCCCCGAACAAAATGTTTGTGAGTTTCGAAATTTAGTCCAGACTTGAAATTTGTCTGGTGGATGCGGGGAGTAGTCTGCGCTAGTCGGCGCTAGTCGTCACTAGTCTTCTGTATGCGGCTGTAGTCCTTGAGTATAGCGTAGCGAATTGTGTTTCATGTGTATCATAAAGACTACTGCCGCATACACCAGAGTACAGCCGCCAGACACGAGTACAGCCGCATAAGTCTGCTGAAGTCGTGTGCATAAATTTACATATATTTACATATATTTGCATATAATTATGCAATAATATGAGTCGACCGAGTACAACCGACAAGAGAGGATTTCAGCAGCAAGCAGCCGCATCACGGCAGACTCCAACCACATTGACAGTAGTGCACACGTACGACAACACCCGGAACCCAATATGGCAGAAGAGTCGAGCCAACTTGAGCAGACAACAGAAACATCCAACCGACAACACCCAACTCAAACCGCAAACAGCCGCATCAAGCCGACCAAAAAAAAAAAAAAAAAAATCCCAACCACATAACGGCGACACTGCCCCTATATATAGGCCCCACGCAGCGCACTTGACCCAGTTTTCGACGAGATCACCCACGACGCACACCTCTACCCGCACCTCAACCGCCTGTACACCATGCCAGGACCCAATAGAACAACAAAGGCCCTTCTCCCTTCTCCTCCTCCACTCTCCTTCTCATTCTCCTCCCTTCCTCCTCCTCCTCTCTGCTTCTCATTCAACTCCCTCCCTCCCTTCTCCTCCTCCTCTTGCTTCTCATTCTCCTTCCCTCCCTTCTCCTCCTCATTCTCCTCCCTCCCTTCTTTTCCTCCTCTCTCCCTACTTTTTCTCCTTCTCCTCCTGTCTTCGTTCTTTTCCTCCTTCTTCCTCCCTTCTTCTCATCCACCTCTTCCCTCCCTCACTACCTCCCTACTACCCCCTGTTCTTCTCTTCCTACTCTCTTCCCTCTCATTTAACCCGCTGAGTGCCAGCCAATTTTGACGGTGTGCTTCTGCCAGTGCCAGATATTTTTTTTTTGGGGGGGGGGGCTAAATCTATCAAGTTGGGAGAGAAAGGAAGGATAATGGTAAAAAAAACACTCCCCTCGCCAGAAAACAGGTCCCCGATGGTCCCGAAAGTAGCTGAAAAGACACTATAGACTACAGAGACTTTTATGGTATCGGAATGTATGGGTGGGAGGGTGGTTTTGTGGTTGATGGGGGGAAGGTAGAAGGGTAATTGACTTGTGTTACAGATATGAAGCCGATTGGTGAGGTACATTCGCCACCACGGATTTTCCTTTTTTTCCTTTTCTTCGTACGGATACGCTGGAAGTGGGTGGTGGGAGGCAGTTGGGGGTGTGGTAGGGGGAAGGCAGAAGGGTAAGGGACTTGTCACACAAATATGGAACCGATTGGTGCAGTCGTTTCGCCGCCACATATTTTCCTTTTGTTTTTCCTTCTGACGGGACCGACAGTCAGCGAGTGGGTAGGAGGAGGGATTTGGGATTTTTGTGGTGGGTAGCCAAAAGGGTAAGGTACATGTGGTAAGAATATGAAAGCCATAGGTGCAGTCGTTTCGCTGCTACGATGTTTTTTCGGCGAGGACGTATATACCTCCGTTGGCCACAGAACCTGTATGTGTCGGCTTTATGCCAGTGTATGCGGTTCGACTCTGAAGTCGATCGTCTGAAGTCTTATAGATGCGGGTGTAGTCGGCATGTACAAATGACCGTTATTTCCATTGTCGGTTCGAGTCTCAAGACTTCTCCGGAGTCAAGACGACAACGTCGGCTGTATGCGGCTGTAGTCTTCTGTAGTCTGGTGAAGTCCTTTGGATGCGGCATTACCGAGCCAGCTCCACCAAGTCGGGGAAAAAAACGCCACGACTAGCTACTCTGCTGCATGCGGCACCCGAGTCCTGTATGTGTGAAAGGGGCATAACACATAATGAGCAAAATGACACAAGTCAAGTAAAACAAATTTTTAAAATATGTCCCCGGTTTTTAAGGGGATATAGGCCGTTTTTATTAGCTCATTTATGTAGATTTTTATTATTCTAATAGTTTCCTTCCTAAACCTCCATCAACCTATTAAACAACACCCGCCCAACACCTTGCTTCAAGATACATTTGTACATTTGTCTATAGAAAAATGTCCTGGCCAAAGGCCGGTTCCTCTTAAATTACAGGCTCGCTATTGCTCGCCATGAAAAATCGAAACCTAAATAACACGAAAAGTCTAAATATTTACAAAGAATTGGGGCAAAAGGTCTTAAAATCGCCAAATTAATGGGCCGAACATCTTATAGTCTGAACACTAATGGTGCTAAATATGAGGAAGAAGAGGGACCAGAAAAACGGCCCATCTCCCCTTAAATATTGCACCTGAGCTCAGTGAGAAGTGAAAGCGATCGATAACATGAGCGAAAATAGGCTTCTAATGAAACAGAGACTTATCATTCTGAAACGATAAGTTGTCAATAACAGATCGGCTTGAAGAAAAGAGGGGGAGGGGGGAAATTTACATTATATTCTCTTGTCATAATAATTTTTGTACATTCTATAGCATTAGAAACTAAACAATGATTAACACCTCAGCCGCGGGGCCCCACATATGTCGGGTGAGAGAACTATCGCCACCCCTGCGGGGCCCGACAATATCCGGATGGCATGTTGAGCACATTATCGGCTCTGAGAGAGAGTCCACGCATTGGGAGGACGATAGGCGGGCTCTGACCGCTCGGCATGGACCAAGCGAGGTGACTGAGCTCCCCACCACAACATCCCACACCCCTGGCCTCGCTAGACAAGGAAAAAACTCAGGAATTTACCGTATTTTAGGGTATTTGCCCTTGTGTTGCGCAATTGTTGCAAGAGAACCCGTGGTCGTACAAGGATGATTCAGGTGTCATTGGAAAGCTCTATTATCGCCCTTTCACGGATACATAATTGTATTATGCTCTGGCTCTTGTTTATGCATGAAAAAGAGCATGGAATTAAGCTCGTTTAGGGTAAATATGCCCGCCAGGCAGGTAGTAAAAGTTACAACATCCCCGTAAGGGGTTAAAAATACATGAAACAACAAGACCCAACGAGACCTAAATCCAAAACCACCAGGGATAATGACTGAGGGCCGAGGACAGCCATGAACGTAAATGTAGATCCAACCATAACCAAACATTCGATTAAAGAGCGTTCTGTGAGTTCTAAAACCACAACTTTAAAGGTTTTCTATGCAAATGCCCGTAGCATATGCAATACATTTTCAGATTTAGAGGAACTAGTGTTTACAGAAAATTATGACAAAATTGGCATAACAGGATCTTGGCTCAATACAGAAGACAGATACTTTTTAGTAGAGTATTCACTTCCCGGTTATATAATGTTTGAGAAAAGCCGAATTAATAGAAATGGATGTTCCGTTTTATTTGTTATCAAAGAAAGTCTTAACCCGATACTCTTGTCAAAACCCCAAATTGTGAACGTTGACACATCCTATGTGCTAAGAAATAATATTAAAGGTACAACAATAATACTTGCATTAATATACAGACCTCCAGCTCAATCAGTGCAAACTAACCGAACATTTTTCAAACAAATTGCAGATGTAAGTAACTCACAGGATACCGTAATTTTTGGCGACTATAATTTACCTGTGACCAAGTGGGGCGACACTCTTACGTCACACTCCGGACATGACTTGTATGCGAACTTGCAAGAGAGTTCGCTCTATCAATTTGTTCGATTGCCGACCAGTGGTAATAAGGTTCTTGACCTTGTACTTGCAACAAAAGTGGATTAAATAGATAATTTGAATGTTGGGGATTAATTCAGTAACAGTGAACATCGTACAATCACTTCCATTTAAAATTGAATGGCAATGAAGTCAATACCAGCAAAGAGAAGGTACCAAATTTCAAGAGAGCAAACTTCCGTAAACTTAGAGCAATAGTTAAAGAAATTGACTGGAGTTCTATGATTAACAATGATGATCTAAACCAATTATGGAGATTTTTCACCCCCTTTATTCGAATGCAGTACATGAGGGTATACCATTAAAGAAACGAAGAGCAGTACATGGTAATAGTCCTAAGTGGTGGAATAAAGACAATGTGGATTGTCTGCTTGCTAAAAAGAATGCTCATGATAAATTAAAAATCTCTGACACCCATGAAAATAAAGTGATATTTGTAGATCTACGACGCAAAGCCAAAAACTTAATCAAACAAAATAAAAACACGCTAGAATTACATGTTGCAAATCAAAGTAAGACAGACCCGAAATAATGTTATAGTTACATCAGGAATACGAAAGTATACGTAGTGACTTCAACGATTGGACCGTTAGTCGATGAGAAAGGAGATTAGACTAAAGATGAAGCAAACATGCGTAATGCCCTCAATACCTTTGCATCAGATTTACAACAGAAGACCTTAAGCAGGTATCACACTATGCCGATTTAAGTGCCGACGCTCCACGACTTAAGGGTCGGGAGCAGGTCTTTGCCTACATCGCCGCGTGATGTGGGTGGGCGCCTACTCAAGAGAGCCGTCGGGAGAGGTCGTCAGGGGCCTCAGGAAAAGTTCGACATGCACACCTTTCATGAGTTGAGTCGGCGGCTAGTAAATTGCCGGGACGGGGACGGTAGGCGGGTGGCGTCGGGCGGCATCCAGTAGGCGTCAGACGGTACAAGGGTGTCGACCTGTCTGCGTCAGACGCCGCTTATAAGGTAGGTCGCCTTCAGGCAGCGACCCGGTAACGCCCAGGCGCCATCATAGGGGGAGGGCATACCGTGAATCCGCGACCTGGCAACGTCACACGGGACATCGTTGATAGATGGTTTTGGGGGTGTTTTTGTTTTAACCTTGATGGAGGTCTAGCGAGGAAACTAAAAAATAAAATAATATATAAATAAATAGACCCCAAAAATCAACACTGTCCCCTTAATCCGATCCCATCAACGAGTGACTATCTATAAACCCTTTCGATAGTGGTGGCGTCTGTTTTGTCATAGTTCTGCCATACTTAGACGATTGTATACAACTTAAGAACGGTCTGTGGGAATTAAGAGAGATAAATGAGAGGAATGGAGGTCTTGTGATTGCTACAGGCCCTTTGTAAGCATAATACAATAACCTAATAGTTGCCAACTATAACGAGAAAGACGTCACCGGTACTGAAAGGGTTAACTATAGATGGCCTTGTTTTACCAATTACTAAACAAAAATAACACTTAATTAGGGGAGATGGGCGCATTTGTTTGCTCATTTATGGGTCTTGTTATTATGATTTTAGTTTCCTCCCTAGATCTCAAGCGTAACCTCCACCCCCCCCCCCCCCCCCCCCCCCACCCACCCACACACACACACACACACACACACACAAACGTCGCCTCCGACGGACCGGTTTGCTTCGGTCAGGATCAAGTGTGACGGAGTAGGGGTCCAGTGTGACAGGGTGGCTGTCCATCGCCGCCATAGTATCTATCGGTGCCGCCCTACCTCCTATAGGTGCCGCTCGTCAGGAGCTTTGTCGCCAACCAGTTTGCGTGCTACGGTGCATGACGCCGCCCAAGCGGTGTCATTTATCTTCCTTAGGTCTTGCATGGTTGCCTCTCGACCCCTTCCAGTTGCCGTTAGGGTGCATGCCCGTCCTTACTGCCCGCCGTGGGCGTCCCGCCCCTCTATCACCCACGATACTCGGCAGTAGTCTCCCCCTTGTATCGCCACTCCTTAAGTCGTGGAGCGTCTGCACTTAAATCGACATATTGTGACACCTGCTTTAGTAATATCCCTACAGCATCGCCGGTTCAGATGGATAATTCTGACGGTTTAAGCAGTGTCAGTGTTACAGAGAGAGAAGTTTTGATATGTTTAGATAAACTCAAGGTAACAATATCGCCTGGATCTGATACAATCTCGCAAAGAGTTCTAAAGGAAGCTAAATATGAGCTCTCCAAACCACTGACATTGCTCTTCAATTAATCATTACAGTCTGGGACTATGCCTGATCAGTGGAAGCTCGCCAACGTAACACCGATATTTAAAAAAGGCAGCAAATCCTTACCTAGTAACTATCGTCCAATTAGCTTAACCTCAGTTGTATGTAAAATGCTAGAAACACTCATAAGAGACAAACTCGTAAATAACTTAGAGGAAAATAACATACTTAACCCAGGGACTGAGGCCAGACTCTTAAACGGTTCTACTGGTCGAATGTGCACTATGTCCATCAGATATTCCATTTTGGTGGACAATATTTCTCAAGTCTCCTGCATATTATCTGGAGTGCTACACATCAAAGATACTATACCATATTTGGGTCAGATAATGCGGATCATTTATTATTAATGTTTTACTCCATCGTGTATTATTACATTATGGTTTCCTACGCTATCTAGTGTGCTTTGTTCATCTTTGTTTCTTTTTTTACTATTTCTATATTTCGCCCTCATCTGTTTTATTCATATTTCTATATTTCGCCCTCATCTGTTTTATTCATATTCTATTCTGTTTAATCCGTTTGTTCATATTCATCTTCTTCTATTGAATTCCAACTTTTGATTGGAATGTTTTTTGTGTCTCCCATTTAGTACTAGTGACATGCTTTTCATTATATTCTGGCAAGTGTTAGGCGATGTTATTCAACTTAGCAAGGACGTATATATATCAAAAGGCTACAGACTATCTGAATTAATCCTTTTAGCTACCATATATCCATCCTAATATTGATAACATCGTCTAAATATAGCTGAAGTAAAATAAGAAGGACGACACCAGTACTGAAACGTTTAATATTTCCGTCGTCAGTTAGTTCAGTCTTGTCTCACATGCCACCCCCGGGGGCCTTCCAATTAGATATCTAGACCAGGATACACTAATATTTGTGTACTTGGTTCCTTTTATGTTAATTACAAAATTATGTGGAAAAATACGGGTTTCATTGGGATATTTCATTGAATGTATTATCAACGAAGCGTAATTTAAAGGGTAATATTTTATCAAGGCTGGCTTATAATGATTATCTTGGTTCTAAACATTAATACGATAATAATAATAGTAACACAAAGACTAATTATTTATTGGTCAAATCTTTATGTAAGTACCATTTGCGTTCTACAATATAAATACATGGGCACTATATTCTTACAACTAGCATCCACACATAAAGAAGTAAAATAAATAAAACATACCACTGCCTCTGTGTCCATGCCCTAACAGTCAACATTATGGCAAATTTAGCTGTAAGGCTGATAGCCTTTTTACAAAAGGTAGCATTTGGTTATTGTAATTTAACGGGTGTGTTGAGTCATAAATACTCTAAATCTTGGATGGCCGTCTTTTTATGTGTTTCCAGGAATGGAGTGTTATTTCAAATACCAAGTGTTACACTTCTTGAACTATATTGGTCGGTATTTTGGTTTAATCTGAATTACTATTTCCATATCAACAAGTGACAGAGACTGAAATGACTGATGTTATTACAGTTGAGTAGAATATATCCATGCCAAGAGTGTCAAATTTAAGTGTACTATTCTATATTTGTATTTATATACGCTGCCTTGACATCAGCAACAAGGAATCATGGTACAATGTTGGGAATCATGCAGAAATACAAAGCCAATACACGACAAAATAGCCTCATATGAATATCTACTGCTGGTATAGACAAACTGAGAAGAGTCAGTATAACGTTTGGCCAGATATATTATGATGGAACAGATAATTGTAAAGAAAATCATTCGAGAAAATGTAAACGCATTGACTTGACTTTGGAGGGGCCTGTAGGACCCAAATATGTTAAGACTAGCTCAACCAGCTATCTAATTTGGAGATGTTCCTCCTATTGTGGAATACATTCATCTGAAGCCGTATAACAGGAGATAATTTAAATATACAGCTATTTCCTTAACTTAATCAATTTAACACTAAACTCAGAATATTGTAAACTATATCAGTGTTTTTAAACCGTTTTCATGTCAATTCGCCTTATATTCTATTGTTTATTAATTTCACCAGAACACCTACTGTAACACCTCCAATGAAATTAATGAAAGCATATATGTGATCCACCAGGATTCGAACCCAGGTTATCACACACATATGTTTAGACACTTTAACCATATTGGCCACGCAAATACAGTCACCACATTTTGAGCTTATTGGTATCCCAATTGCGCGTTTAGGAGGGTTTGTGAACTGGTGAGTTATAATTGTTTACTGAGATTGCTGGGTAGACGGAGAGAGAGAGAGAGAGAGAGAGAGAGAGAGAGAGACAGAGAGATGGGTATAGATAAAATATAGTATCAGTACCGGATTTTTTGCTATATTAAAATCCATAATATACACAACTGGATTTTTACCCCTTTGATTCTGGCTAACATTTGACGATTTCCTGCAGTTTATGAAGGACCTATATTATCCAGAGAGTTTACTTAGATCGTTTAGTGATTCGTCTTATGGTAACCAGATTATAATGCAAAATACGTCATCGTGCTGAAGGGGTTAACGATACAAATGAATGTTGAGTAAGGTCGAACATTACAGGTAACGAATTGAGAAAAATCTAAAGGTACATAATTATAGAGGATAAAGAAGTAGAACACAAATAAAGTCTCTGGCCATTGCAGTATGTTATCGAACTGGTCTTTTGAGGCATCGTGAACCCAGTGATAGCATTAATCATGTGTGTATATTGAGGCCTTTCTGCCTTTTATAGAGGCAAACATATCACGATTTTCTTCGTTTAAGGACTTATCTGTCAATTAAGCGATACATAATATATATAAATATATATATATATATATACCGGTATTTATTTATTTATTTTTTATTAGAGGTGAATTACAATGACTAATAATAACTAGCATGACAATGGTGTCATCAATTATAAGTAACCTAATATATATAAAGTATATATATATATATATATATATTAGTATAGCCAGGTAATAGATTATCTTTTAAACAGACGAGGTTAAAAGCAATAGCAGTTTCAGCATTCAGGATTTTATTGTTACAGCTTTCAATAGTTCTAACAATTTTCCTATGGGGTTCAGAGATGAGGTACAAAAGGTTACCAAATTTCATGGTGGATCCAACGTTTCACAAGTAAACATCTTGCATCTTCAGGGAATGGAGAGGTAATGATCATCATCCGACGAGCTGATAAGGCCTCCTGCCTTGTGATACACGGAAAAGAAGAATACCTACGGAAAATGGACGACATTCTTAGTGATAAGAACAAATTCAAAAGGATCGCTCGCAACCCTACTGACGAAATAAAAAGGAAAGCCAACACCACCATCACTGCTATCAACGCCAAAGCCGGTGGCGTACACCTGAAGAAATTCATCGGCGAATTCACCGCAGGTTATGCTTACGGTACTATAAAAACCCACAAACCCGGGAACCCCCTCCGCCCCGTCATATCACAGATCCCTACTGCTACCTACCAGACCGCCAAGGCCCTGAACAAACTCCTCACCCCTTTTGTTCCACGGCAATACAACCTCAACTCTGCTTATGACTTCCTAGAAATTCTACGAGATGCCCCCCCAGCTAACGACAACATCATCGCCTCCCTCGACGTAGAGAGTTTGTTTACCAACGTGCCCGTTGACAAGACCATAGATTTTATCCTACGTCAAGTTTACCACTGCCCTAATACGCCCCCCCTGGACATCCCGGAGAAGGCCCTGAAGACGCTCTTGGAACTATGTACCAAGGAGTCCCCTTTCCTCTTCCCCCGCGGGAATATGTACCAGCAAATCGACGGTGTAGCGATGGGAAGCCCCCTGGGGGTCCTGTTCGCCAATTTCTTCATGGGAACTATCGAAGAGGAACTCCTGGCTGCCCACCGGCCCACTGTCTACTGCAGGTACATCGATGATATCTTCGTGCGGGTGAAGGACCTGGGCGAACTCAGGGACCTCCAGCAGCGCTTCATGGCCGCCTCCGGACTCAACTTCACATACGAAGAAACCACCGATGGACATCTACCCTTCCTCGACCTCCTTGTCTCCCTCCACGACCACGGCTTCAAAACTACCGTGTACACCAAACCTACTAACAATGGCAAATGTCTTAATGGGGAAAGTGAATGCCCTAAATGATACCTACAGTCCACCATCGCCGCCTATGTCAGGAGAGCCCTAACCCATTGCACCACCTGGAATGACACACACAATGAACTGGAAAGGCTCACCCAGGTCCTAGTCAACAATGGGTATTCCAACACTGACGTCACCAATGCCATCAACCACAACCTAGAAAAATGGTACAAACAAGACCCCCCTAGCACCAACCCGGCCAATGACATTACATTTGTCTACAGAAACTACATGTCTTCCGACCACACAACAGACGAATCCATTATGAAAGAAATAATTAAGAAAAACGTCCACCCCACCAACCCTGACAATAAAATCAAATTAATTATTTACTACAAATCTCCTAAGACCTCCAACCTTGTCCTCCGTTACCGCCCCATTTCCACCAACCAACCGAAAGACGATGATGTGATATACCAGCATATTTGCACCTCTGGGGACTGTGGACCCCTATCCTATGTTGGAATGACACAGACACGCCTTTCCCGTCGACTAACCCTCCACCTTCAATCTGGCGCTATAAATGATCACTATCAAGCCCCCCACCATCTTGCCATAACTCGCGCCGACCTAGACAAACAAACCACCATACTCGACAAAGAATCAGACCCCAGAAGACTAGCTATTTTAGAAGCTCTATACATCCAAAAACTCAACCCCAGCATCAACAACCAAACCCAAGACCTTCAAATTCTTCCTTCAGGCAAGCGCTACAGGCATGCTGCCCCCCCTCCTCTCGCCCCCCTCCCTTACGCTTCCACGCTCAGCACACAACTGACAACCCAACCAATCAGAGCCACCCACAGCCAACAACCAACCACCGATTAGATTTAGTGCCCGTCTTGCGAATAGACTGCCTTCCACCAATGAACAGCCACCACACACCCAGTAGCTCCGCCCACCTCCCTCTACTTGATCCTCGAATTTTGTATAAATAAGATGCATTGTCCCTATTCTAATCATTACCTCTCCATTCCCTGAAGATGCAAGATGTTTACTTGTGAAACGCTGAATCCACCATGAATTTTGCTAACCTTTTGTACCTCATCTCTGAACCCCAGAGGAAAATTGTTAGAACTATTGAAAGCTGTAACAATAAAATCCTGAATGCTGAAACTGCTATTGCTATTAACCTCGTCTGTTTAAAAGATAATATATATATATATATATATATATATATATATATATATATATATACTGTATATACAGTATATACCAAATGAATTAATCACCAATTTCAGAATTCTAGGTCACAGAGTTGGGTATGCAGTGTTTTCTATGTATTTGTATTTATTATATGGTATTTTTGTTTATTTGCTTTATTTTGTATTTCTATATTTTGTTGTATATGCGAAAAACTTCATATCTACTTTATTAGTATAAGCAGTAGTATTATACTCGTTGTAATAATATGGTATATTATCCGTCTCCTTTAGGCAGCAACAACCAAAGATGCCCCGACCCCCACCACTGCAGCCAGAGCTATACTTCATAAGGCAGCCATCACAACGCTTCGTACTCCTGGTTGAAACCACCGATATCATGAACGTACAAGTAAGGAAAACCTCTTTAACCTTTAATGTGACGACCTAATGCACCCTAATTTTGAAAACTTCAGCAGGCTTTACAGCTCCATCCACTTTCATATGACAAGACGTGATAGTTATAGTTATGGTAGCAACAATATTAATAGCAAGATGATAACAAAGGAAAAGGGACTACGCATATTAACACTTCAGCTAAATACAAGGAAGACTTTTTGGCATGATATTTTGTTTTAGCTTTCTTTGCATTATTTCTCGCAGATTGGTTTTCCCTTGTATAAATTGCCAGACTGTTGCAAAAATCTGTTTATACACATTAAATAATTAACCTCATAAATTGCTCTGTGTGTTACCGCACATGTTAAAATTGTCTATGTTATGCAGATATTTAGATAAAAATAATATAGTTAAATCAACGACAGAGTTACAAGCGAGAATTTGAGCAATGATATTTTGTCGTTGTCTAGCAAAAATACTAAATATTAAGCTCCAGCTATTGTAAGTATTTTCTAAGCTTAATTTAATCTCTTGGATGTATTGTTTTCAATATACTAGCTCTGGTCTATTTTTACATTGCTTAACTGACGACTTGTAATGAGTATCATTCTTTGAAGCCTATCAATATATACATTTGGACCAAACCATTACCTTTAAAGATGTATAGTCATCACTACAGTGCTACTGAAGTTGTCTACCAAACAAAGGATATATGCCATTAGGGTAGGAAGACTTTTTGAGCCAACTACACTGGCCTAAATATATATGTCTTTTTATTTTTGCTATCAAAGTGGGTAAGTAAGCAATACATATGCCAACGCCAGTATGAGTCAACCTATGCCACATCTGAGACAAAGGCTTAGTAATGTTCAACGCTAATTTGGAGAAAAGAATCAACTACTTTGGTACCAAGTGTTGAAGCAGGATGATGGCGTACCGTTGGTACAACCACATATTATCAAACCACCACCTACTGAAAGTAATATGGCACATGTTGGGTGTATAGTTCGTAAGCACCAACTTCCACTATATAGGTACGTGACTCGCGTCCCTATAATCTTCCTGCTTACGCTGTAAATCTGTTCTCTCTGTTGTTGCTCACTGTCCATAACCTTATCTCAGTTACCTGTCCCCTATCTCCAGTGCAGCCACCTGATCGTACCAGCTGGCGGCGCTTTTGGCACCTTGGCACTGCTGCTGACTGGGAGGCTCTTAGTCAGTATTTCTTTGCTACCCGACCACCACCTTATCAACATCTATACCTCCCTCCAACACCACCCCTCTACCAACACCCACCTTCCACCATCCCCACCGCCACCACCACCACCCTATCAACACTCTTCTTCCAACATTACATTGTTTTTATAGATATTTTCACTCCTTTTCCACTGTTCAAACATTACTACTAATCTTCCTGCATTATTAGCATCATTGCCACCAAAGGTAAGTTAATGTTGATTGAGGGATAGCCAAGTTGGGGAGGTGAGAGTTCTCTAATAATGAGTGAACAGTATAGGAGGACACGAGCAAAGTAAAAGAGTAAAAGGTAGAGAGCTGTCTTCCTTGATTTTGTTTATGCAATTTTACCAAAGACATATCTACATTTTATATAATGTGGCTGCACCACTATTAACAAAGAATCTCTACCACCATATACTGTATGTTGTGAAACAGTCACACTCATAATCGTTTCCTACCTCCTAAGTTTTAACTTTGGCTATATCAGTAGCTATGTTCTCTTAACGAAGAATCTCTCCCGCCATGTGATATGTTGTGACTTTAAATCGTGGCCTACCTCATTAGTTTTAACAGTGGCTATCTCTGTACCAAAAGTCATATTCTTATACTTTTATTATTTTACAATTTATCCTTATTCCGTGGTGGCTACTGATTACATTGAGCTTTCGATCAAGGTTCAGAAACCAGATTGGTTCAACTTGACCATTCTGCAGCTTTTGATCAGGTTAACCATGATGATTTTCTCCACAAGCTGTGTGTTCTAGGTGTAGGTGGTCCTATGTTGTCCATCTTTAGCCAGTTTCAGAGAGGTCATACTCATCGTGTCTGTGTGGATGGTAGTTACAGCAGGTGGTGCCCTGTTAATTTGGGTGTACCTCAGGGAAGTGTGTTAGGTCCTCTGCAGTTTATTATTGAGACCTAGGATGTGTTAAAGTTGACTGCAAATATATTGTACTGATAGACTTATGACACTGTTGTCTATTATTAATTCTCCTATTTTTTTGCCCAATTGTTAGTGAATCAATGTGACATTTATTGAAAATCTCACAATGGTGCAGGACTGGGATATGAAAATCAATCCAGTTATAGCCAAATGTTTAATAGTTTCTAGATTCTGAACTATAATGCCCTTTCTTAGCACTCTCTACTTGGTTTAGTTCTACCACCTACTGAATATTGTACCCCTGTTTGGTCTTCCACTACTGCCTGTCATCCAAAATTGATTGATAGGGTTTTCAACACTGCAAGGTTTTATGTAGAGGTCATATGTCAGCAATCTTAAACACCTCCGTGCGTAAACTGCCTTTGCCGGCTATATAGGATCAGAGTGAATGAAGTTCATCCTTTGTAGAGTCACCTTCCAGGTCCGTAAGTGGCTTCTGGATTTAGCCGGTTATCATCAGCACACATCCACTGTTGCTCCAGCCTTTTAGTTGCCGCAAAACAAACTATTGGAGGTGTTGCTTGTTGAACACTTTTGCTTGGGGAATTCCCTTGAGTTTGAGGTGTAGCAGCGTGACTATAGTCTATTCGCTGTAAATAGGCGATAAATCATGAATTTTAACCTCTGTAATTAAAAAACAACTAGAGTAATCGAGCTAATATGTCTACCATTTGGGAAGAATCAGTCAAGGAATATATGTGGACATTTACAGCCAATTTCCTTTAGCACTTTTTGAGTTACAGAGGACAGGGGTCATGATTTCTCGCCTACTTACAGCGAATAGACTATAGTATCAGCGTATTCATGTCAAGTGTCAATATAGTATTACTATAAAGACATGAGTTGCTCTTCCTCACGTGCCCCGTCATCGCATTAACATAGATTCCTATAGTTTGAATTTTTGTCTATGTGCTCTAATTTTGTATTATTTATATTTGTCCTTGTCCATTGATCCTATAGGGACCTGGAGTCCTGGGGCTGCCTATACAGTAACTTTGTATGGTTGGACATTTGTAACTCTACCTATAGTACTCAGATTAACCCTCTCACAACCATATGACGCAGAGGTTGCCAGATTAGCAATACTAAATAGAGTTCTCTCACTCTTATAATTACCTCTCCAAAATTAGTTTTCTGCCCACAGCTAACTCAAAGACAACTGCAGAGGTTGAAGTAACTAAACTAAAGGTTTCTAAATACCCCTGATGGTAACAAAGGCATTAAAGTATCCCTAATAGGCTCAAAACTGCGTCAAGAACGTGAGAGGGTTAATATAAATATTATTAATCCGAGAGTGGCGCGCCATTGATAGTTCAAACCCTCCCGCCAAGCGAGGATATTTTGGATATTTGGGGGTGAAAAAGACAAATTATTGCCGACCCTCCAGTCATGAGGTGAGAGGAAAACGAGACGTATAACCTCCCTCTTTGTGGCCTGAAGGCAGACTGAAGTCTCTCTCTCGCTTTCTCTCTCTTCCCCTGCTCTCTATAATTATGTGCACTAGACGACCTTGGAACCGGGTTGGAGATATTGGTGCGATAAATAATGAATAAGTGGAATTATATGTGATAATTGAAGGGGAGGGGAAAGGGGGGAAGGAGGGGGTTTTGACACAAGTGGAGGAGTTATAGAAGGTATGGAGGGGAATTATCTCACTTAATCACATATTCCTTTGTTTTGAGTGCTACTGTTTTTTTTAAAGGCTTTTTTTAGGCCCTGGATCTTAAAAGTGCTGTCACTTTTCACCACCAAAACCTCTTAAGAGTCTCCTCACCATTCCTGGGTTAATAATAATAATAATAATAATAATAATAATAATAATAACTAATAGTAGCTTCTTCCTCTTGTTACAGCGACGGTGGGAGTTCGTGCGGAAGGCGGTACGGAGGGTGGTGGTTTATGATCTACCCGCCGGTGCCGCGGTGGCTGTCGTAACCTTCGATAGTGAGGCTAAGGCCACTACCCCGCTCTCTGTTATGGTAGGTTATAGAGTTGGAGAGAGGTTATGGTGAGGTGTGATGATATGGTATGCTAGAATATGGTGAGCTAAGAAGGTGATATGGTACTGGTATGATGTGGTAAAGGAAGTACTAAGAAATGTGGTGTTTGGTTGATTTGGATTCGATAGGTACTGGTTTGACTAGTTCAGTGTGATTTGTTTATAATCAAATGTTGCTATGGTACAGTGACATGATGATGGTAAATCATCTAATTTTATTAAAATGTTGTATGAATTTAGAGACGGGAGTATGCTGATTGGTGTTGGTAATTTGATAATAATTTCATGTAATGAAGATGTTTGCATGCTTGTGATATGATTGTACTGTACCATTTTATGACCATGCATGGCTAAGTGAAGGGATTATGGTCTTCGAGTGAAGTGAAAGTTTTATGATGAGACGGATGTCAGTTTGTGCGAGGATGTGTTGAGGTAAGATGGCTTATAGAGACGATGTGTTGCTTTAACCCTTTTAGGGGCGGGAATGGTCTAAAGGTCGAAATTTGATTTATCTCTCACATGATCAAATTTGGTCACTGGCCCTTTAACCCTCCTGGCCCGGGCAGGCTCTCAAAATGACAGTGTGGGCTACCCGGGCGATCTGGCCGAAAAACGTCTAGGCCTAGGATACCGTATTTTTGTTTAGTTTATCTGCTAGAAATTTCCCACGCATCTATAAATGTAGTGCGGTTTCCAATCTGTAGACTGGCGTTGAGTAGAGCTCTCTATGTCAACTGGTTCAGTTGTGATGACGATTTCAGTGGAGAGCACTTGCAGGCGATGTTAGCAATATGACGATCTTTTCACTACTGAAACAACGACATACAGACATACAATAACAAACGAGTCTTCTCTTTCTTGTTTTCGGAGGTGTGGTGACGTAACGATCGGCTTTGTTTACATGCGTCGGACGCACGGCATTCAGACCAAGATGAATAGGCTTTCAAGCTTACAGATTTTAAAATGACAACCGGGCACCTGCCCTTAATTCGTGGTGTAATTTTAAAATGACAACCGGGACAGGAGGGTTAAAGATTAATGTAGTGTCAGTAATATGGTAAGTTTAACCCATTGAGCCCCATCCGAAAAGTAACCTAATGTAACACCCAGCACCAGGCATTATTCATATTTGTTTTTTTCTTTATAATATTAACCAAAATGGGGTGGCCCAAAATGTGGGCTGCAAACTTTGCCCCACCTCCTAAGTTACCATGTGTACATATTTGAGAACCATATGAGCCTTTTGGAAGGCCCAAAATTATTCTAATATGGCAAAAATAGCCGACGTTCAATGGACGTAACTGGGGCTGTGCATTACATAAGTAGGCATCGGCAATTGGGCATCGCTGGGGCTGGATAGGGTAAGTGATAGAATATTACTAAGATGTTCAAGGATACAGTGACCTGTATTGATATGTTTTGTTGATAAATTGCATTGGAACGGCAGTGATGTTGTATTTTGGCATATTGAAAGGAATAACGAGTCCTGCGTACAGTAAAAAGCATATTGATGTGATGTGGTGAGATAATATGGTTGGTTCTGGTGTGCTGGAGATAAGGTTGTTCGTATTGTTAAGACCGGGGCTACGAATAAAACAAGGGCACTTAATGATTGGACTAGTAATAGGGCACTATGCAACAACGGTATGCTAGATCCAAACCCTTGAACTTATATGCAGGCTAACAAAACACCTATACCCTCCAGAGTTAATCGGTGATAACAGGGTATCCTTAACTGGGCATAAATGTACTCTACTTCAGGCTAACCCACACTGGTATAGCCTGATAACAAACAGGATGCAAGTTACGTTAAAATGCATAAACAAGAATCTAGGGAAAGATCAATTAAATCACTGCAAGATTTAATACAATAAAAAGATGCTTTAATACAGTTACTCTAAACAACAATAAACTCTTCACTCCTATCTGAAAGAAAGTGAAGTATAGTCCTACAGCATAGACCTGGAAACTTCAGAAGAATGTCTGATGCTCATAAGATGCTCGTATCTTAACTATAAATAAAGGCAGGAGGCAGGACACCCCACGTGTAAAGCGAACACACAAAAAGATAGGACATAATTATAATGTTAACTGACACGAGAATACTATAAATGCGCAACGGTAGTAATGCTCAATACTAAAAGAAGTACTTCCTTATCAACGAAACAACCTACTATGGTTGTGCAACTCAACAACAACCTAGACTAATAAATGCTTGTGAATAATAATGCATACATATCAAAAGAGCTTATGTCCTAACTAGTGTCTGCTAGGCGAATAAAGTCTAGCTGGGATATCAAGGTTAGGAAACTGTGGCTGAGCAAGACAGGCTCATAGCCTAGCGTTGTCCTTAAGACGGTATGATAAAAGTTACATTAATGACGAGGATGCTCTCTTGGTAGATCCAGATCTCAAGTATCTGGTTCTACCCTGGCGATCCCTCTAAAGTCAAGCAAAGAGGCAGCACTGTGTTATAAGGTAGTAGGCTAATGCCCTCTTACAACACGATGCTGCACTCGCAAAAAGACACAACCAAAAGGACGACCTAGGCTACCACAGAAACCGTCGAAGTCGTGTAGGTATAAGCGAACCGTACATACATCGGTGACAACGACAACAGAAACCTCATCCCAGTCTAGCATTAAATAACCGAGCAGAGCACTACTGATAATGAGGGAGACACACACAAAGAGTCATCAAACCTCCATCAACTAAGGACACTGAGGGAGACACACAAAGAGTCATCCAACCTCCATAGACTAAGAACCCTTATAGCCTATTCTAATACATGTAAATATATCTGAGAGCGACGCACCCAATACGATGGGCCGATATGAAATCGTGTACAGAACCCAAAGAGAGTGCTGTGACGTTAAAAGATTAGAGGAATGAAAGAAAAGAAGTTGAGTGAGAGAGACAGTATCAGAATGGTGGGGATATGGGGGACAGTTGTAAAAAGGGTGTTAGTCGTGCGTGTCCCTAGCCTGCTCTGAGGAAGGGACGCTCCTGGGGACCCCCGCGAACACAGGAGCCCACAAAGACGCGGTGGTCGGCCAATCACAGGCCGAGACGTCACAAGGCAGCAGGTGTCACGTGACACAGCCAGCCAGGCCAGCCAATCAAGGGGCGTGAGACAGCACGCGCGAGAGCCTCCGAGTGAGGGAAGCAGCACATGTATACACACGCACACACTACCACCTCACTGCCTATATTGTTCTCTCTCCTTAACAATATACAATGCATGTTATATTCTATTAATGAAATAAAATACTTCCCGTTGTCACAGACGAAAATAAAGACCACCACTGGACTGTCTGTGACAATACGATTGCTAGGAAAGAAAGAACAACATGCTCTGATAACTGTAGCCCATTTCAATGTCCCTGGCGAGCGCTAGTGGCTACCGGGAGGCGATTCTGCCAACGCTGGTAGGTGTCACACCCCGCCCAAGATATAGGACGCTCAACATTAGGCGAGCACGATATCTGACAAGGCAGAATGCCGACAAGACCCGCCACACTTAGCCACTCCACCAGAAAATGAAATGCAAAGCTCAATCTTACATAAAACAACATTTTAACATAAAGAAAATCTTATAACCCCTCCCAAACATAATAGTATAATTTTAGCCTACTATGCTCCCTGAGCGAGCTTCACAGAGCCCAGCCTCCTAAGTGAAAGACAGGTTCAACTTAGGACATTAGCTATAATATTGGCAACTTACAATTAACTATAAAAAAGAAAGAGTTTTTATGTGATTTTTGTATTTAATTTAATGTTTTTTTGACGGCTGCTCTACAGGGGCAAGCCTAGTTTTTCTCAACTCTCAAACACACACTGACTGAACGGCGAGGGTGCTCCCCGAAGCGTACCCTCCCGTGACAACAATCAGCCACAACATTATCAGCGCCCTTAACATGCCACACATCCAACTTGTGTTCCGGCAGCAAAACAACACCTGGCACTGATAAACTGCCCAGTTCATCACAAAACTGGCACATCTCTTCGCTCTTTCCAGCACCGGGACCTGCCAAAAAGCTTTCACTAGTTCTACCTTCGTGATAAGCAATGCAGCCCCGATGCGGTCTATGGGATCGTCAACTCTCGATAAGGTATAGGCGTCTGTCAGGGATAATTCACACACACTCTTGCAATCAACACTCACACTGATCTTGCCACTTAACACAGGTTGTAAAGTTACAGGCAACGACCACTCACGACATTCCTTATCCCTCAGACCCTTCGTCAACACGTAGTCCAGCTCTGCTTTCACCACAGGCTGTCGAGCAGGATTTATACGGTAGGGAGCCACTTTGAGCCTTGCACTGTCTCCAGCCTCCATGTCGGATTCTACCCCGTACATCAAGTCTGGAGAATGAACAACCATGCGGATGTACCGCCACAGCCTAGTAAACAATTGCTTTGCATTGTCTCGAGCCTCCATGTCGGATTCTACCCCGTACATCAGGCCTGGAGAATGAGAAAACATGCGGATGTACTGCCACAACCTAGTAAACAACTTCTCTCGACGCTTAGGAACAAGAGGTTGCAACTTATCTCGACGAACCAAATGCTCATTGCCCTCCCACAACACAGCCGAGACCACAGTTTCTACACTATAGCCTCCCTCCTTCTCCACCTTTGTTCCCAGAACAGCCAGGTCACGAGAGGGACAATCTGTACCACCTGTGCAGTCACTCTCATAGTTCATAATTGCTAAGGCCTCCCCACCGATACCGTACATGTGCACCCCCGCATTCCTTGCGACTACATCTGCCTGCGCAGCATCACCGCCTTCAGCGACATGGCCAGATACAGTCGGTCTATGGTAGGGCTGTTGCATAATACTAGAGCAGCATTGGGAGGCTATGCGACGACCGGGCACATCCACTCCTCAGCCAACCTCACCAATCTGCTCAATGTCCTGGTTCTGACCACTACCCTTAGCAGCCATGGGTCGACCCTGACCTGACTCCCATGCCAAAGCCTCGTCGCCCACCTTGAACCCCTGAAACAACGAGGCCAACGGTCTACTGACACTCAAGTGACCTGTAAGCGGAACCTTGTGCACCGCAAGAGTTGTGAGGCCTGGGTGCTCGGCACAAACAGTGGGGTATGAACCGAGCGGGTGCTGGAGCGCTGCACACTGCTGCTCAGGCAGGTGCTCTAGCGCTTCCACAGCCACCTGGCTCGTGTCCCCCGCCCACTGCTACACCGAGACATGACAATCCCAATTCTCCTCCACCTGAGCCCCACTGCCCCCCTCTCCTTCTCCACCTTGGCCACTGCAGACCAACATAGGGACAGTAGGCTGCTCAGGTGGTTGCCTCACAAACTCTTTCAGGTTCACATGACATGTTTCACCGTCCTCGAGTTTAACTTGTTGTCTCGGAGTATTCTCACGCCCTACTTCCACACCAAGTGTGACAGGTTCTGGGGCCACTCCGGACCTAAACGTTGCTGCTAATACTAAGTCGCCAAAAAGAGACGCTGGATCAAAACTCACAAAATTACTCCCAGCTTTAGCTTGCTCCTTCCGACCGTTCCTCCGCTGGTCTAGAGACTGAGGAATAGGTTGTGACACTTTAGATGCACGAGATCGGGTGACAACACACACCCTCTGCTGTTGTTGACACCTCTCGACCAACTCCTGCCCCTTCCTACTCACGTCGGCTGCCCTCTCGGCAACGACTAAGGGTGGAACCTCAGGAGTAGGCACCGCAAAGTCGTTGCCGAGAAGAAGGTCGACGCCCTCTACTGGCAGTTTCTCTACGATTCCAACATCAAGCTCCCGTGTCACACCATCAACCTCCAGCTCTACTCGAACCAATGGGTATGACCGTGTAGCATTAATACCCTGCACCACAACCACCCGTGCCGCGTTTATAGGTTGGCCTGAAAAGTTCTTTATCAAAGTCTGGGATGCACCTGTATCTCGCAGCAACTCCAACCCATGCTTGCAACAAGCCCAACTCACGCAGCCACGCCCTCGATGGCCACAAAAAGCATCGCGGACAGGTTTCGAGCCTTCCGGACACTCCTTCACTGGCTGTGCCCCCGCATCTGACATATCACCCCGGTGATTGCAGAAGACCTCAGAGACACCCCAATGTTGCGAGCCAAAGACACGACTGCAGTAGGTAGTTTGCTAGGACAGGATCGTGCAAAATGCCCCTTCTTGTGACAATGAAAACACTCTACTCCACCCTTGGACTTCCCCTGAGGTGGGGAAGGGCCCTGACCTTTCTCAAATGGAACGGTCCTTGGTTTGTGATCAAAACTGGTATCATTGCTCTTGCTGTTGTTGTTATATGGTGTATCACTGACTCGTGGGGGTGGAGTGTTGCACCCCTTGTTACCTGCATCGTTCCGTTGTGCAGACCCGCACCCATGAATCAGCGATAGCCTACGGTCAGCCATCTCAGCTGCCTCCTATAGAGTTTTAGGATTTTTCTCTTTAAGGTTCAACGTCAGGTCGCTGCCCGTACACTTAAAGAACAGCTCGAGAAGCATCAACTGTTTTATCTCATCGAAGGTCGTTGCCTTCTCCGATCTCGGCCAATTCCCAAAAGCGTCAGACAGTTCCCGGGCATGTTCAAGAAAGGTGCACTCACGACCCTTCGTAACACCCCGGAACTTCAACCTATAAGTCTCTGGTTGTAACTCATATGCCCGCAGGACAGCCTCCTTCAATACCTCATAATCAATGCAAGACTCCAAAGGCAACACATCATAATTTATGCCTTGAGTCCTTTGCCAACCAACCTAGAGGAAACAAGGGCTGCCCACTTAACCTCGGGCCATTGGTGCTCCCGGCACTTCTTCTCAAAACGCAGGAAAAACTCGGTGACACCCGACTCGTCAAATACAGGGACTAACTTAAGAAGGTGCGATAAAGACTGATCAAGACCTCGATTCCCAGAACCGAGACGCTGCCCTGTCGACTCCACCCGAGACTTCTCAAGCTCTATGTCTGCACAGTACATGGCCTTTCTCTCTTCAGACTGAATCTTAAGCTTAGCTATCTCAGATTCCCGCTGCTGCTGCTGAAGTTTGGCGAGCTCGAGCTGAAACAACATCTCGGCAGACAAACCCTGAGGAGGGGGTGCTACTATCGGGGACCCACCCCGTGAGCCACCTAGAGGCATACCCAACTGCCAGCGGGTATCGGCCTGCGGGAACGTACCCGGGTCCGGAACCCGAGGGGGCGCCATGGTAGGAGTCGAGTGGAATGGGGGCTGGGCAGAAGGTGCCCCAGCTCCCGCTCCTCCCGAAACCCCACGCACCCCACCGAGCACGCAGGTAACCAGCTCACCTCTCGACAAACTGCTAGTACCGGGAAACTCTAAGACCGTGGCTACACACTGTAGTCAGTACCGGTCTAGCCCCGACACACGATCCGCTGACACAGGCTCCTCCAAAAATATCCGAGCATCCTCCTCACTGTTTACCACCCGAGCGCCGCTAGGCAACTCAACCTTCTCCACCCACCTCCTCGCCTGCTTCCCGTACTGTGTCCTCGCTGTACACTGATCCGTCGTTCGACATAGTGTCACCCGGAAATCCTCAACGTTTATAAAAACAAAAATACCTACTCTCATGTAGCACTATTCACTCAAAAATGCTTGAAGACAACTCAAGTGCTATACTACGTTGCCAAAAAAATGCCCACGTGTCCAAAATATTCCTCAAAAAACAAATGTCCAAAAATCCGGCAATTATTTCCGAGTTCACTAGGTTGACTAAGATAAGATACTAGGCAAGGTCGCCATTTGTTACGACCGGGGCTACGAATAAAACAAGGGCACTTAATGATTGGACTAGTAATAGGGCACTATGCAACAACGGTACGCTAGATCCAAACCCTTGAACTTATATGCCGGCGAACAAAACACCTATACCCTCCAGAGTTAATCGGTGATAACGGGGTATCCTTAACTGGGCATAAATGTATTCTACTTTAGGCTAACCCACACTGGTATAGCTTGATAACACACAGGATGCAAGTTACGTTAAAATGCATAAACAAGAATCTAGGGAAAGATCAATTAAATCACTGCAACATTTAATACAATAAAAAGATGCTTTAATACAGTTACTCTAAACAACAATAAACTCTTCATTCCTATCTGAAAGAAAGTGAAGTATAGTCCTACAGAATAGACCTGGAAACTTCTGAAGAATGTCTGATGCTCATAAGATGCTCGTATCTTAACTATAAATAAAGGCGGGAGGCAGGACACCCCACGTGTAAAGCGAATACACAAAAAGATAGGACATATAATGTTAACTGACACGAGAATACTATAAATGCGCAACGGTAGTAATGCTCGATACTAAAAGAAGTACTTCCTTATCAACGAAACAGCCTACTATGGTTGTGCAACTCAACAACAACCTAGACTAATAAATGCTTGTGAATAATAATGCATACATATCAAAAGAGCTTATGTCCTAACTAGTGTCTGCTAGGCAAATAAAGTCTAGCTGGGATATCAAGTTTAGGAAACTGTGGCTGAGCAAGACAGGCTCATAGCCTAGCGTTGTCCTTAACCCTCCTGGCCCGGGCAGGCTCTCAAAATGACAGTGTGGGCTACCCGGGCGATCTGGCCAAAAAACGTCTAGGCCTAGGCTACCGTATTTTTGTTTAGTTTATCTGCTAGAAATTTCCCACGCATCTATAAATGTAGTGCGGTTTCCAATCTGTAGACTGGCGTTGCGTAGAGCTCTCTATGTCAACTGGTTCAGTTGTGATGACGATTTCAGTGGAGAGCACTTGCAGGCGATGTTAGCAATATGACGATCTTTTCACTACTGAAACAACGACATACAGACGTACAATAACAAAAGAGTCTTCTCCTTCTTGTTTTCGGAGGTGCGGTGACGTAACGATCGGCTTTGTTTACATGCGTCGGACGCACGGCGTTCAGACCAAGCTGAATAGGCTTTCAAGCTTACAGATTTTAAAATGACACCCGGGCTCCTGCCCTTAGTTCGTGGTGTCATTTTAAAATGACAACCGGGCCAGGAGGGTTAAGGCGGTATGATTAAGTTACGTTAATGACGGGGATGCTCTCTTGGTAGATCCAGATCTCAAGTATCTGGTTCTACCCTGGCGATCCCTCTAAAGACAAGCAAAGAGGCAGCACTGTGTTATAAGGTAGTAGGGTAATGCCCTCTTACAACACGATGCTGCACTCGCAAAAAGACACAACCAAAAGGACGACCTAGGCTACCACAGAAACCGTCGAAGTCGTGTAGGTATAAGCGAACCGTACACACATCGGTGACAACGACAACAGAAACCTCATCCCAGTCTAGCATTAAATAACGGAGCAGAGCACTACTGATAATGAGGGAGACACACACAAAGAGTCATCAAACCTCCATCAACTAAGGACACTGAGGGAGACACACACAGAGTCATCCAACCTCCATAGACTAAGAACCCTTATAGCCTATTCTAATACATGTAAATATATCTGAGAGCGACGCACACAATACGATGGGCCGATATGAAATCGTGTACAGAACCCAAAGGGAGTTCTGTGATGTTAAAAGATTAGAGGAATGAAAGAAAAGAAGTTGAGTGAGAGAGACAGTATCAGAATGGTGGGGATATGGGGGACAGTTGTAAAAAGGGTGTTAGTCGTGCGCGTCCCTAGCCTGCTCTGAGGAAGGGACGCTCCTGGGGACCCTCGCGAACACAGGAGCCCACAAAGACGCGGTGGTCGGCCAATCACAGGCCGAGACGTCACAAGGCAGCAGGTGTCACGTGACACAGCCAGCCAGGCCAGCCAATCAAGGGGCGTGAAACAGCACGCGCGCAAGCCTCCGAGCGAGGGAAGCAGCACATGTATACGCACGCACACACTACCACCTCACTGCCTATATTGTTCTCTCTCCTTAACAATATACAATGCATGTTATATTCTATTAATGAAATAAAATACTTCCCGTTGTCACAGACGAAAATAAAGAGCTCCACTGGACTGTCTGTGACAATACGATTGCTAGGAAAGAAAGAACAACATTCTCTGATAACTGTAGCCCATTTCAATGTCCCTGGCGAGCGCTAGTGGCTACCGGGAGGCGATTCTGCCAACGCTGGTAGGCGTCACAGTATGACTCTGGTAAATGCAGTATTGTGAATCACAGTGAGGTGATACTTTGCTATGTGGTGACTTAAATAAGAGCCAGCCGTCCGGCTGGCTCAGTTGATAGCGTGCCTGATTCCCATCTTGCAGGTCTCGCGTTCAATCCCCGCTCATATTGAAAAGTTTTTCTGGGATATAGCCGGCGGTTACCATCTCCCCATGAGCAAGGGGGATGGGTAATGGTATCTGGTAGACTAAAGAAAGCCAAGCGCTTGTGAATCTTCGAAGGAGGAGATACGGGCGCCATATAAGTAACCAGACGATTATTATTATTATTATTCTCAATAATACAACATATTTGCATGACACATCTGATTTTGAACCCGGGAACATATTTTTCCACCACACCTCACCTATGTGTGTGTGTGTGTTATTACACTTTGTATTAACTCATTCTATACCGGCGACATCTTTTGAATTGTATTCTAGCTACATGTATAGGATTTTATGAAGCTTAGGAAAGATATATAGTAGCTGTAGCTGAAAGAATGAATTGATATAGTATGTAGCCTTATAATTGGTACACATCCTTCCTAAGCGGAATGAAATTGTTTAATAGTTTCTAGAATAAAATAAAAAGTATGGCACCGGTACAGGAAGGGTTAATATCCCAGCGTCATCTTACAACAACTTTACCCACCACTCTTGTTCTCATGACAGGAGGACCAAACCAGCTCTGACCTGCGTGAGCGTGTGGGGTCCTCACTGCCTAGGAACCCCAGTGCTGTGCGGGAGAGACTGGCATGTATACCCTGCGGAATTAGAAAGGTGGTGCAGACACTGAAAGAAGGGGGTGTCCAGCCGGAGGTAAGATAAGTACACTAAATTACTAAAAGTGTATATAATGACCAAGAGAGAGAGAGAGAGTGCATCAGATATTTTGAATGGCTTTATGTACGTCGTTTACATCCGTCCATTTTAAATTTATATATTTTTACCCCTCCAGCCCCAGCGTTGAACATGTCTCAACGGCTATGTTTGTAATGCTCAGCTCTAGCGTCGATACCATATCGATGGTTATTCTCGCCCTTATTTACCCCTGTTATACAGTGTGTAGAGGGTTCGTATTTGTATGGAAATTACTTTAGAATACCATGGAATGAAAGCAGTATTTGAAAACCCTCCAAGTCCTGCCGGGTGGGCATGAGGATACGCGTTGGTGTAGCACGCCAGAACACCAGCCATCTTTGAGGTAGATAGAGGAGATGGAAGAGGAGACCCCCATCGTTCCCGTGGCTCGTCAAGTCGCGCCGTCGCGTCCACATCTAGGGAGGGTGCCTTGTACCCACACTGCTCCCCATGACCCCATCCTCTCATCAACATCCTGGGGCAGCCTCGGCAGGGGGAGAAAAGACCAACAGAGGATGAGGAGAATGTCGATGATGCTCCTCCACACCTGCCTACACCACCGCCTCCCACTGTTTCTCCACTGAAAGTCTCAACCCCTAGGACAGTCTATGGGTTACGCAGAGGCACGGCTATACTGGCAGAGGAGGAATTGTCTGACACAGATGACGAAGAGTCTGTAGGGGCAAGAACTGCTCCATGTGTCCATCCACGCTGCCTGTATTCTACCCACCCAACCCTTATCACCACACAATGACTCTGCGTGTTCGCCGCCTCACCAGTCTCCACCACCATCGCCATTGCCCCCTGGCTCACTGCCTTACTCCTCCATCAGCCCTTCTTTGTCACCACAGCCTAGGACCTTCCGCAGCCCTGACATTACAAGATCTTCATCACCACCGCAAGCTGGGGCCTCTCGTTGCCCCGACACTAGATCATCATTACCACCACAAGCTGGGCTCTCTTGTCGCCCCGACACCCCATCACCGCCTTCGTCACCACATCGCCCAAATCAACCACGATGCCCTGCTAGTCAAGGACGTGGGCGTTTGCTTTCCCGTGGGCCTGCCAACTGCGGCTCGGGATCCAAGGTGACTCTCATAAGACACCCCAGCACTGGCTCTGCCTTTAGTTCAAGATCAAGATCCCCGATCAAGATCAAGGTCAAGGTCAAGAGGCAATGATAACTATCTGGAATTATTTTTGGATAAAACTAGTTTTTTCAATGGAGAGTATCTATAGTTTTGTAGTTGATGTATAGAACATTTTATTAATAATTTAGCTTTCAGAGATATAATTCCATACTTAAACATAAGCGTCCACAAATATCAATGTGCGACCTAGAGACTAAGGGATCCAAGCGTAGAGTCCTAGGCATCTCACTCGCCTCAGATTCCAAATGCAATTTAAGAACACATTAATAATTTGTTATTGCTCTTTATCCTATCCAGGCCGCCAACATCGTGTTAATAACGAGTGGAGGTGACAGTCGTGAGGGCCAAGTGAAGGAGGTAGGACAGGTGGTACAACAGTATGGTCTGAAGCTACAACTGGTACTGTACCCCCTGGCTGAGCGACCCGACCTACCAGCACCACCCCACGCCTTGGTCACAGTCGCCAGGGAGTCTGGGGGCAGAGTCTTTACCGTCATGGATGAAGGAGTTGGCATTGATTCAAAGGTAAGCCAAGATTATTGTTGAATTAAGTCTATCAGTAGATTATTGCATCCAATATGTTTCAACCTGTATCAACTTCAACTGTATTGTTAGGTCAGAATAGGACTTACATTTGGCATTAAATTAGTTGCCTGACTGAGTTGGTATAGATTATAATTTATTGGATGAAAGGTTTTACTGAAGCTACATCGTACCTTAATATAAACAATGATTTACAAAAGTAACTAAAAAGATCAAGCAAAAGAGTACACATTGTACCATCCAGTTAAAGTGATTGATATATTTACTGACTGGTCCTGAAATATACTGCAATAATGTTTATATCACAGCTCGCCAAAATGGCTGTAAATAGTGCTGACAAATGGTGTTTTGCGAACGTGTAAACCCTGTAAGTTGAAAATGTAACCCCTGTTTAATTTACATTATCGTATAACACAATGTATCGTAATAATGTTTTGTTATGCAAGCAATTTCTTTGATATTTAAGGCAGCTGGTCTGACCACACCTGTTTTAAGAATGTGTGTGAACCCTTTTATTGTGGTGAGTTACATAGCTAAACATACACTCTGATGGGCAGTGTCCCGCTATTTCTGCTCAATATATGTCGTCCTAGCGCCATATCTGTTGGTGCAACCAACTCAGCCGGTACTAACACAACTTATGGGTATGCCGTCCGCAGTATAGGCCTCTTTTACATAGGCCATGTTGTTGTTGTTGTTGTTCCCCAAGCTGCCTGGCCGAACAGCCCCAAGGCCCCGAGCAAGGCCAAAGCCATAACCGAGCACCCCCACAGAACCCTCCCCGCCGACCACAATAAAGCCTGGGTGACCGAAGCCACTCCATGGCGGGGAGCTGAGGAGGGTGCGGAAATGCCCGGGAAACCAAAGCCCCACCCAGGGCCCTGTGTCCCTCAGCAATTATGAAGAGAAAGTTGAGGGGCAAGGGGAAAATGTGACGCTTTGGCTTCCAATCTTGGTAGATTGGGAGGTCAATCCACGTTAGAGACGCCGTCACTTGAGATCTAGAAAATAGATAAGTAAAAGGAACAGTCAGAGTAAGCTATGGATATGGCAGAGATTGCTCAGTTCTCACTCTGATAGACCAGCCCATCACCACTACATAGGCCATTATAAGTATGTGTGATTAAGTGAGATTATACATAATATGACACTGTCGATATTATCTCACCCATCAATAAGTAACATATTATATTCCAATTCAATATAGATTATCTAATTAAAATTCTCTTAGTAAACCCTGCCCTGTTTTGAATCGGTACACATATAGTACACCGATATGAATACCGTACGTTAATAGCAACTGACTGAACCTGTTTGGTTGACAACAAAAATAGAAGCATGTGAAATTTAGATAACACATCGTAAAATTACAGATGCAACTCTATCACTAAAGAGGAATCGTTATCATTCTTGAATGTATACTGCCCTATCCCATTCATACACACAGCTGCACTGGTCATTCATGCATGCATTCATACATAAATACATACAGTACATACATACATTCACACAAGAAAATAAGACAACCAACCCGTTGAACAAACAAAAATATTACAACATGTGAGGTTTAGAGAGCGGAATTGTATTCACACAAACACATGCATGAGGAAGCGCGAACACGGTAATGTAACTGAAATACCGGTAATCAAGTTGCAGGTATGTAAGTGTCATATGTAAATACGAGGGAAATAATAATCTGTGATGGTGACCTTTTATGTCTGTTATATTTTAGGAGTGTGTAAGCTGCTGACAAAATGTTTTAAACAGGGATAAGTTATAGAACTAGCAAATATTTTATTTGAGGTTAATTTATAGTAATTATTGATGAATAATTTTGTTTATATCTTGAACGATATGTATGTTAGAGCAGTAAAGGTTTACTACTGATAGCAAACGTTGCCAAATTATTTTCAGTTTAGTATATTGTATAGACTAATTAGGTAGAAGCTATTTCTAATTTATTGGATTCTGAGACATAATGTGAGATAACTACTATAGATAATATATAATACTGTCAAGTGCTGCAAGAAGACGACCTTTGCAGTGGTGAATAATGGAAACTCCAATACAAAGTACCCTGGGTAAACAATGATACTAATATCCCCAGAAACCTATCAGTAACTTACATTAGATTATATATTGTGAAGTGGATAGCTCAATGATAGAGCTAGAAATAGGTAGAAGCTATAGTGGCCATTAGGATATAAGATTTAGAATGACTTAGCTAGAATAAGGTGGTTGTAGGAGCAGCTAGAAGGAATTGTTGATGAGGTTGTCGTTAGAGAGAGTCTGAGGATTTTGCGCCGACGACCCGCACCATTTCATTCAACGCGTGCACAGTGAATATTTATATAATATTCATTAACCCTTCTTTGGCGGGTCCCGGCTATAGTCGGATAGAGAACCAAGGCCTAAAGAGCGGGTCCCGGCTTTAGTCGCATGCGATGTTGAGCACATAATCGGCTATGAGAGAGAGTCCGAGCGGTGGGAGGAGCGCGGGTGGGCTCTGGGCGTTCGGCATGGACGTTGTCCCGCCACTGACGGTTTCATCACATCCCACCACATCCCTGGTCCCGCAATACAGGGTAAAAACTGACGAAATTACTGTATTTTAGGGTTTTTCCCTTCCTGTTGCACGATCGTTGCAAGAGAACCCGTGGTCGTACAAGGATGGTTCAGGTGTCATTGGAAAGCTCAATTATCGCCCTTTCACGGATACATAATTGTATTACGCTCTGGCTTTTCTTTATGCATGAAAAAGAGCATGGAGTGAAGCTCATTTAGGGTAAATATGCCCGCTGGGCAGGTAGTAGCGTTACAAAACCAGCCGCTCTTAGGGTGTTAATGAGTCTTTAAACTAACTACAAATGTATTCCGGATTGTTTTATAACAATAATACTAGATATAATTAAAACCCAATAATAAAAACCCATAGAAACTTAATAAGAAATTGTATATGTATTTTAGGCTAATACTGTTGCCTAATTTAATTAAACTTACAGTATATTTACTTATCCTAAATTGTCGAGGTGCTTACAAGTCTCGCCAATATATAAAACTGCTTGATATACTATAGATCTTTAAAGTTATAACACATTTACTTGGTATTGATGAAAGTAGGCTAATTTCCTGTTTCGCGATTCTGAATATAGCATTGAATTTAATGAATGCTAATAGTTTAGATTTGTAGGAAGATATAACCCAAATATGTTGACATAAATAATTCCCTATATTTAGTTGCCAGATAAATCCCTTGCGTGACTCCGCCTTCGGGGATGTCGCTAATAGGTATGAGCGGAGGTAGGGTACGTAATGCTGATAGTGGATTAAATATGGCTTACCATGAAGTTCGATCACATCCATCAACCCATTCGCAGTAGTATTGTATTTCCATCAGATTATTATTACTGCAAAACTCTAGGCATAAACTGTAAATATTATATACATTTGTTTTACACTTTAGATAAGCAAAATATTGTATTAATGGGTCCCCATGGCCATCGTCGGTGGAGTCCTGGCACTTCTCCAGTTCATTCAGCGTGGGGGCTTCAGGGGTCAGGCGTCAAATCTGGCTCCAGACAGCAAGAGTATAGGGCAGCTCGTTCCAGCACTGACCAAAGATTTGGTAGCAGTCATCTGTCTTGACCGAGGTGTTGCCAGCAATTAGTTGCCTTAGTTCAGGTACTCAGGCACCATCACTCAATGCAGTGGTGGCTGTGGCAGGCAACATAGTTTTGTTAATATTTCTTCTTCAGAAGTAGAGTTGATAGCCATATTATCTTCACAATTCTCTTTTTCTTTTCCTCTGTCAATGTCCTTACCGTCCATCAGACTGACCTCAGTAGCTGGAGACCTTCTGCCCATTGCGAGAGAGGGAAGTTGAACACTTTGTTAATTTCAGCTGTTCTGATGAAATTATGTTGTTATATTAATTTTTAAAACACACAGTTTAGTGAGGTTAGTAGTCTCTCAGTATAAAATAACAGTACAGATGTAATTGAAGAGCTAAGCTGACAAATAAAAGGAGGAGATCTGATCAGCTGTCTGTTGTTTGTAGATATTCCCAGCTTTAGCAGAAAGCAGTCAAAAAGCAGATGTGGTGGAAAAGGCAGCTGGTGTTGGAGAAGGTGAAGGAGATGGTCTTGATGGTTTGGGTGATCCAACTTATAATGTTCTTGATGGTCTTATTGGTCTTGATAATCCCTAACAAGATGTTCTTCGAAAGAAATTCTTTATGTTTTTGAGAACATGTTCACTTATGTGCAGTAATCCTCAGTAACTCCTCTGTAAAGATATTTGTGTTCATCGTCTTCGGAAACCTCTAGATTGATGGAGGCTTCATCTTCATTTTCGTTGTTATCATTAAAGGAGTTGGAGGTGATGATGTCTTTGTGGGTGCCAGAAATATGTTGGACTTCTGCGTGGTCTTCTGCAGGTAGTTGTGGCGGTTGAGGGACGTGTCTACCTTCAGTATATATTTAGGGGTAGGTCTCTGCTGTCTAGCTGGTCGTCATGTTGGTCTCCCTTCCATCCCTGGAAGCTTGTCTGATATACAGATTACTGGGAGCCTTTTCTCCTTCATAAGGGCAGGGAGAATCTGCTACAAGATGGAAGTGTCACCTCCAGCAAGGGCCATGGCTGTCTATATAACCATGTCAGTGGTATCGTATGATGTGTTACCTGGTGTTCTGCTTTTCTTATTCTGGCCCTTCTTTCGCTCACTTGCTTTACCCTCTCTCCATTACCAAGTGAGGGCACGGCTTCTGGAGGGATTATTCTGGCTAATCTGGTGTCTGGGAACGAAGATATCAATGAATATACCCAATGACTTCTCAAATTCTTTAGTAAGGGAAAGATATCCACACCCTCTCTCTACTTAGTACCATCTCATGGTACCGCCATAGGTAGGTGTTGCTGGCAATGTCATGGTGTAAAGAAGGAGAAAGATCCGGGGTTTATAAGGCAAGCTCCTGGATCGTGGAGCTGTTGCTGAGGTTCCAGCTGCCTTCTCATGCGCTGCTGCATAAAGTAATGGAGCACCATGAGTGGCTGAGAGAGCAGTGGCTCCACCCTCTGGTCCGTTCTCTGACCTTGGAAAAAGTTGAAGCTGGCAAGGGTTCTGGCTCAATCAGAGCAGTGCTGCTGAATTGTTCTGTGATCGTGGGAATTGTCGAAGCTCGCGAGGTATAGAGAGAGTGGGTTTTGACCTGTAATTGGCTGAGAGAGCAGTGGAGGCTCCCTTCCTTGATCCTGAAGGAAGGCAAAGCTCGCAAATTACAGAGGGTGTCCTGGGATGCTCGTTCTCATTTTCTCCTCTTCTTATCTGCCTTGCTATTGAATGAGAGTGGACATGCATTGCCAACTTGAGCTTTAGCGCCTCCAGGGTTTCTTGAAGCTCCGTCCTTCAATGTAATTGTGTGTGTTTTGCAGCATCAACGAAGCATAGGTGATTCATGGTAAGGGTGAAAAACGTGACACAGTGGACAGAACAACACTATTGCTGTGTGCTAAAAGCCAATCCCTGCCCAGATGAGTCTAAAGGCAAATAATTGAAGCAAGAAGAAATGTGCATGTCATATTTGTGGCTTCTTCCAGCGTGTAAACTGCATAAAATTAGCAATTAAAATGTAAAACTTGCAAACTAAACAAACCAAAATTGGGACAAGGACAATATAAAGTCAAATAAAATTATCAAAATCGCTATGTGGAAACAACGCTTACTAAAATGAAAATTATTAAATAAAAGAACACAATCCACCACATAGGGTGTACATTACTATATGAGCAAGTTAATCTGTTTCCCAAGCAAACTAATCGCACATATAACAACGCACTATCGTCACGTTAAAGGAATTAGTCAAGTTTGGGAAGTCCGGGACGTTCTGGTAAATTTTACTAAACTCTGCATGAATAAAGAAACTACATGTTAAATGTCAAAATATTTTTTAAAATCAAATTTGCAACATGACAAGACATTAACAATAGTACAAAATACAAATATTGATAAAATATCTATACTATTACAAAATAATATATAAAATTCAGTACAGCTCACTAACAATAGTGCTATCGGGTAGGTACCTGTAAGCATAGCATGCCTCAAGTGACCCCTATCAATAACTACCCTACAAATAACCTACATTTATCGCACAAATAAACCAAGGAAATCGCAAAAGCAAGCAATTGATACTATCGACAATGAATACATATAATATAAAGACAAATAATTGCAAAATATGAAGTAACAACAGATTTAAACAAAGAGTACTCTTTTAACAAGAACAATCAATTTAAAAAATCATCAATATTAATATTAATAATAGAAAAAGAAAAAGATAAACAATAAATACAGACCAAAAATAATAAATACAGACAAAAAGTAAGCATTGGTTATACAAGAAACTTCAAGTTAAAAATACTTGATTAAAATTATTGATGTCAAATTTTAGAATAGTCACAATAATTGACAGTAAAAAGATCAAATTTATGGAACAATTTACTTGTCTCAAAACCTCTGTCTACTAAGAGTCTGTATAGTAACCTAGCTCTAGCCCAAAAGTCATCTACTTTAGTGCACATTTTACAAAATCTTATTAACTGGGAATAAAAACAATTCTAAGTTATTTTACTTTCGATATTACTACTAGGGAAAGGAAAGTTTATTACGTTTAAATTAAAATCATCAACTTTGTGATATACTTTAAGTATGCACTGTTCAACAATCTCTATATTTATATCAAGAACATTTTCAACTTTATAATTTACGTTACATTGTGTGAAGGGAATATAATTAGGGTAAATAAGTTTAGCAACTTGATTAAAATTTAACAAATTGCAAACGAGAATATCATCAATATAATTATCTACTATTATTACTTAACAATTTAGCAAGTGCTAATTTTTCGGCGATTTTATTTTTCTTGCTACTGTCAACTAAGTATTTTATATATTTGAATTCTAAAGCAAACAAGAATAAATCTGCAATTAAAGGTCTAGCATTTCCACCCATAGGAATTCCTAATATTTGTTTGAAAATGTAAGGCCCGAATCTAACATAAGTATTGAAAAGGAGGAATTTAAGGGCATCTTTAAGTTTAGTTCTATCAAAATATACAGAACTAGTGGGAGTAGAGCTAAGTGATGCATTATTAAAATATGTATAAACATTTATGAAATAATTACCATCCCTAACGAACCTGTCAAAGTGCAAATCTATAATAAAGCAAAGCTCTGAATATACTAAATCTAAAGGCAATTTGGTATACAAAGTTGAAAAGTCGAAGCTATGTACCGAGGTAACTTTCGGCATGGTATTTATTTTATCAATAACTTCTAACGAATTGTCAACACTCCAATAATAGTTAATGCCAGTTCTTCTCATGATGGTATTACAATATCTTTTATGAGTACTTTTAATGTATTTTAAGCAATTTATGACTTGTTCTGATAGAGTTTTAGTGGTAGCAAATTTTGATCCGGCAATAAAGCGATATTTATAAGGTCTTTTATGAAATTTAGGTAACATGTATAATTTTGCAATGCACTTGTTCTTATCAGAAAGTTTAATATCATGTTATTTTTTTCTTGGTATGTTCATAGATTAAGTTATCAATATTCAGATTATTTTGAATTTCATAAACAGAATAAACAGATGTAACATAGGTAATTCATTGTAATCTTCAGTGTAAGACTTAAAATATTTCATTAAATATTAAATGCATAACATAGAATCTATAGGGAATAAATCATGGCCCACGGCAAAACACAGCCTTGCGTATGTATGCCTTCAATTTGACCTTTATATTTTAGTTTTTTGAGATACGTTTTATTATTGTGCATACCTTCATATCAGAGGAAGCAAATACAATAACTGAAACATCTTTTGCTTTGCATATTCTTCCACTGTCCACTACGGCTGCTTTCTCTGTGGATATTTTTTGGGGGAATCACACTAGCTAAATGTACCATCTCTTACAGAAACTACCATCTAACATCCTAAATTGTCGTCTAGGAGTAACAACTGAACTGGACATAACTAATTTACCCAATTTGTAAACAGATTCACATGTTAGTAGCCCTGATGGAGTCAGTGACCGCAGCAGTGGGTGGTGGTGGAGCTAGGACACCGGTATTGGTTCACAGTGCCACCTACCAGGGCGGTATAGCTTCCCTCAGTACGGGGTCCTTCTCTCTGGACACCTCGCTGGAGAAGCATGCCCGCTTCGCCATCTACTATTACGACCTTAACCATGTCGGGAACACCATCCATCTCACAGCACCTTCGGGGGCAACCTTTGCCTCTGTCAACATGCAGGAGGAGGATGGTGATGTTAACATGATCTCCATTAACCTTCAAAATGCAGAGGTAAGATTGACTATAAGGCCTTATGAGTTACGGGATATGTATGGACTTTTTTTGAAAGATGAAATCCTAAATGTGGTATATACTGTAGATCATATAACTTGTATAATTTGATAGAGGAAATGTCCTTATATGATAACAATGCCTACAATTTCCCTGGCCAGCGTGGAGTGTGGGGTTACAAAGTAGAGAACCGCGCTGACTCCCACCAGGCCCTGCAGATCCAGGTGACGTCACTCACCAACCCTGATAATGACGTAGCTGTGCGGGTCTGGACTAACCAGGACACGGGAGACACTGTTCATGCTGATGATGGCAGACCAGTTATAATATATGGTGAAGTTAAGGTAAGAACTTAATTATAGTCGGTATAAATGAACTTGACAGTACATGTATGTATCCTGAGTATGATTGCAACAGAAGGTGATACTTGGAGTAATATGAGAACATTAATAACAAAACTCTTCTATGGGCCCAAACAACTTCCATCAATCCGGATGAATTTTAAGATTTATTGTAAAAACAAATTAAGTAAGGCTTACCACTTCTGAGATATGAGCATAATTTCACCTGTGCTACAATATATTTAATCCTAGCTTAATTTATGCACATCTATCTATGTATTCAATATACTGTGTATTGTTATTTTAAGTTGGAGGGTAAAACAACAACTGCTTGCAGCCGCACATATTAGGAAATAAACAGAGTGAGATAGACCTTAGGAATGTGTGTGGGCAATTGAACACTGGCACCTTGTTTATTAAATTATGGCGAACATAACAGGGTTCTTAATATCTGGAAATGAATCCCCTATTGAAGGGCCACTAATTGTGCATTGTAGAAATTATGTTGCGTTTTAAATTATAATTCTTTGCAACATAATATATAGTAATTAAAATGTGCACATTACTGTAATAATTAAGGTATGATCTGAGATTAATTTCAAAATTCAATTGCAGGCAATTTATATATGATAGTAACATAATCAATATACTAGTGATATCACCAATTATGTTTAATTATGTTTAAAAGGTTTATAATACATAACACAATAAAGTCAGGAAGCCAAATTAACTTACAACATGTCTCTGTGAGGCTGCTTCTTGGTATTAGTATGACAGTATTACTACCAGGCAGTGGTGACAATGATAGTTTACTTAATAAATACATATGAATCATTGCTATACATGTATAACATTAGCAAGAAGACATCATGCTGTAAGGTTGTGTAAGCCTTTCCCTGGCAAATTAAAGACAACACACACACACACAAACACACACACACACACACACACACACAAACACACACACACACACACACACACACACATACATGTAGTACACCACCTGCAGCTTGCACAGTAGTACACACAGACAATGGATGCAAGTACTATATTATAATTTATAATGTATTGATGGGACAGCTATTCACTCAATATTAGTGTTATTTGTATTACAATAAATATATTATTAATATATCTTGCCCAACGTATGAATGCCCTGCAAAAGGTAAAGGGGTATAACAACTATCACAGATGACCCTTATAATACGGCATGTCCTTCTTTAACACCTTACGAGCGGCCTATGCGGTTTATTTATATGTACCGCCCAGCGGGGTGTTTTTAGCCAAAATAGGGCTGTTTACGTGATCATTTTCATGCCTAAATAAGACCCAGAACGTAAAACAAGTACCTATCCCTGAAAGGGCATAAACAGAGCTTTCGAATGACACCATAACGATCCTTTTATGATGGCTAGTTTTCTTGCAATAACCGTGCAACGCGAGTGCAAAAAGCATGTAATTCGGTACTTTCCCCATATAATTCAGTATGTAGCGAGTGAGAGAGGGAGGAGGGAGCTGAGATTCGTGTCAGTAGGTTCGCCGCGGTGGTCTGGAGCAGTCATACGCTCGCTAGTCTCCTGCCACCACTTGTCTCTCTCTCTCAGCAACATTACGTGCTGAAATTGCCACTCGACCTATGTCGAGCGCCGCCACATAGTCCAGCTTTATTTAACTCGACTTATGTGGTGAGCTGCTAATTAAGGGTTAACGGAAAACAAAATTGTGTAATAATAGACTTAAGGATTGTGTTATCTTACTGAACGGTCTAACATATGCTATACTTGTGTTGGTTGATACAGTTGGGAGGATCAGCTGTAATGGAGGCAGCAGTGATGGCTACATTACAACGACTGGGCACCAACGCTACAGGGGGCACATACCCTCCCGTCCGAGTACCCCTGCTGGATCTGGGCACTGGAGGTAGGTCCACTAATTACAACTCTTCCGATGCCAGTTTAGTACAAACGTAAATATTTAATTTCCAGTTAGTAGAGGGAGCTGTGTCATTCGTTGGGCACATATATTTTATACATATTAGGTAGTGTTTCATTAAAAACCCGATGGCTTAAGCTGCATTCAAAACTGCGAGAATGCAATGCTTAGATTACATGGTAAAGCATTTAATTAGAAGGATGTACAAGTGATTCTGTTGCTGGATGAGAGAGGGCCACTGACCTCAGTTTGTAGTGTTCACGTCTCACTACACTGGCCTGGGTGCAAGCAGCTTTGGAAACCATAATTGCCTCATGCCAGAACGCACGTTGTGCGGTTTGGTTGGTCGCTTTGGGTTCTTGGTTAGCAGAGGATAAGTTTCATCGTTATAACACTATGCCTAGATGGTCCATGCACCTTTCCTTTCAGCCAATGACGTTCAATGACCACTGGGAAGTTCACCGTATAGAAGCCTTCTTGAGTGGCGGATGACTGGCATCTTGATGATGTGGCTAATCCAATGCAGTTGATATTGAATGATTAGTGCCTCGATATAGATGGAACCCATGGACTGGAAGACGGTGCCATGAGGTACGCAATCTTAAATATTTGTCGAAGAGTCGCAGCAATGATTGAATGTGAAAAACTTCTAGACTACAGATGTAGGTTCTGTAGATGGTTCATGAATCACTGCCACATAAAGAGAAGGAGATGCAGTTGACATCACCGTCAAGCATAAACACCCACATGCACATACATGAGCTGAAAATATTGTGCGTATGTTCCCTTTATTATTGTTATTATTATTATTATTATTATTATTTGTAGTAGTAGTATTATTATTATAATAATAAATAATAATAATAGTAATATTATTATTATGTTCATGCGTTGTTAACTATTGAACATATCGAAACTTAAAACGCGGTACAACACAAATAAACCTTACACCTCAGTACAGTACCATGTTTTCGAAATCGTTAGTGGAGGATATACTCAATTACTACTATACCCGCTCCTAGAAGGTAGCCCAGACGTCGTAAATTACCTTTGTGACGCCTCCCGGCATTAGCAGAATGGTTGCGTGGGGCATTGCAGCTCGCTAGCGCTCGCCAGGAGGGGGGGATAGGCTACAGTTGTCCTAGAATGATCTGCTATATTTCATTAGTGTCGTGTTGCCACAGACAGTCTAGAAATGGTCTTTGTTTTGGTCTTTGTTTTGGTCTGTGACCGCGCCTTATATTTTATATTCGCTATAATATAAATGTTGCTTGTGTGGGAGGCGAGCGAGAGAGTGTGAGGGAGTACACCCGGCAGTGAGGTGAGCTATGACACGGCTCGCTTGGGCGCTGACGGCGTTGTCGGCCGGGTGGTAAACTAGTCCCTTCCAGTCGCGGCCTCGTGGTTTTTACCAGCTCAGAGCTTGCCTGACACGCGTATCGCCTACATCCTTTGCAATTCTGTCCCCCATACTCGCGACTTTGCATACTATTTCTCTCTCTCGACTTCTCCTTTCTCATTATCTAATCTTTATTAAACTCAACATCCCTTCTGGTTTCAGCATAGACGTTCACCGTCGACCAGTCGTATTGTACGCGACGCTCTCAGATATTTCCATGTATTAGGTTAAGGAGGTATTATGCTTTATTGAGGTTTAGAGAGACGAACTTTTCCGTATGTGTCCTCTCTCGGGAAGGTTGTAGACCGGTATATGTCTCCCTTGCAAGGTGTTGAGTGATTCTGCTTGGTTATCTAAAGCTAGACTGGGGGTAAGGTTACTGTGTCGTTGTCTCCGATGTGCGCAGTGTTAGCTAAGCTCTGCACGACATCGACAGGTACTGTGGGAGCCTAAGTTGTCTTCGGGTTGGGTTACTTTGCGAGCACAGCGCTGTGGTGTGAGAGGGCCATAGTCTATCCCTCACAACATAGTGCTGCCTCTTTGTGTTGACTTCTGAGGGATCGCCAGGATAGAGCTAGGTACTAGAGACCTAGATTTATCAAGAGAGCATCCCCGTCATATAACGTAATCTTCATTATACCACCCTCGGACAACGTTAGGCTACGAGCCGCATGCTCGCCCATTGTTGCCCTGCCTTGATACCCCAGCTAGACTTTATTAACTGAGCAGACACTGGTTAGAGATAAGCCCCATTATTATATGTATGCAGCATTAATATTCACTGCACTTTTGAGCCGAGGTTGTTGTTGAGTTGCACAACCCGAGTAGGCTGTTGCGTTGTGTCACGAAGCATTTCTTTAGTTGTCGAGCATTACTACCTTTGCGCAGTCTTTATTATTCGCCTGCCTATTATTACTATATGTCCTAGCATTTATTGTGACCCGTATTCTGCATTATAATTGTTCAAGATTCTTTACGAACATCTTCCCAGCATCAGACTTATTTCAGAAGTTTCCAGTTGATGTTGCAGGACTAGCATTGCACTTTCTTTAATACAGGGGTGCCAGTTATTTGAGTATCTACCGTAATGTTAATTAATCACGTTAACTATCTTTTCTTTGTGTAACATAATCGAGTAATCTTTTACTGTTTGAGAATAGGCTGTTTCATTGAGCGTCAGCCTAGTGTGTGTGCACCAGTTACCGAGTCATAGGATACCTCGTTGTTCAGGCACAACTCAGGGCTGTAATGGTGTTTTGTTTTCCAGTGTTTAAGGCAGGGGTTGGATCTAGTGTTACCGTTGTTGCTTTTTGCCATTATCTAGTCCAATGTTGAAGAGCCCTGTGTCTTTGAGAACCTGGATCGTAACAAATGGCGACCTAGCTCAGGATCTTGTGAACTAAGAGATAATTGCAGGATTGTTGTGGTCATTTGTTTTATTGAGGAATATAGTGGGCACGTTAATTTTTTTTTGGCAAAGTAGTATAGCACTTGAGAGTCTTCAGACATTTTTGGCAAGAGAATAGTGCTACATAGGAGCTTGGGTATTTCTTCTTTTTTTTTGTAAATGTGAGAATTTTTGGTGGACACAATGGGAGGCGAATCAGATCATACTGAGAGTTCAGGGAATGATGCAGGCTCTGATGGGCAGATGCCAGGGGGGTTAGTAATGTTATGAACTGGCACTCGGGTACACAAGGGCTCTCAATCAGGACTCGAATACGGCTCGCTGCCACAACGGAAACACACGATCCCAACCCCTGAGTACTGCCAGCCGAACAAAAAACACCAATACCCTCCAGAGTTCAATCTGCTATAACGGGGTATACAAGAACTCGTACTAGTGTTCAACAACAGACTAATAAAGAGACAGGAATTATCTAGTCTGGTCAACAATCAAACAATGAAGTAAAAAACAACAACACAAAAGAATAGTGTTGACCGAAGCCGAAGTAATCCACCCTTGACTATGAACTTAAGAAGTCCACCACCCTCTACTTCGGATCGACACTATTACGTTACGTTAATTAATAGTTCTTAAGCATCGAGCAAGGAATCTTCTGAAAAAAGTTAGATGCTTCTCGGATGCTCGTAAGAAGTACGTATCGGATTTTGAAGAGTAATTCAATAAGCAAAAACACTGGCAATTAAATACTATTAAAGGCTTAAATTGGCATAAGAATAATTAAAAGAATATGCAATAGTAAATGGCAAACATTAAAAGGAAGTACTCCGCAAATGCAACGGCAATAGCCTACTCGGATTGTGCTCGTGGGCCACTAATAACTAAAGTAGCCAAGCTTGCAACACATGAAATCAATAGTGCATAAACAATATCATACATAAGGAAAGCTTCAATACTATTCTGTATCAACTAATCGAGTAAAGTCTAGCTGGGGTACTGTGGACAAAAGGTAGCAGTGACTGAGCAAAAACTGCTCATAGCCTAGCGAAGTCCTCACGACTGTTTAAAGTATTACGTTAAAACTAACAAGTGCACTTTGAGAAATCCAGATCCCTTGTATCTGGTTTTCTCCCGGCTCCTTGACAAAGTAAAAACAAACTGTTAATAAAATACAGGGTGGTTAGGCTCTTGCCCTCACGCACTGTAAATTATTAACTCAACACAGTCAGCCGCGAAGACAACCTAGGCTTCACTGAACCGAAACGAGTATGCAGGTTTATCGCTCAACCACTGCATCAAACAACAACTCGTAACACAGAAAAGCCTTACCCCAGTCTAGCATTACCTAGACTAGCAGAAAACAGGAATAATAATAATAACACACAGGGAAATGCATATACAAGTGCAACAAACATAAATCAATCCTATTCTAAGTCAACCCTTCCAAAATAGGCTATCTAATAGGCAAGTATCTCGTGAGAACTCAAGCGATAATACGTTGGCTGACTAGCTCTGCACCAACGGGACCATGGAAGTTAAACAGGGCAGGGAAAAGAGGAAATAAGAATGTAAGGTAGTAGAGAAAGTTCCCATCAGTCAGAAGAATATAAATAGTTAGCAAGGGAAATGAGAAGTCGCTCTGCCTAATGAGTTCTGATGAAAAAATGGCTAGACTTCCCTTTTATACCCGGCCCTCTAGTGAGCCCAACGTGAACTACTAAGGACCGCCCACTGACAAACATTACGTAATTTCTCTCTCTCCTCTGGGATACACAAAGGCTCCCCCTAGCACTGAGGGAGGGAGGAGTGCTAGTGAATTAGGCCTACCTCCTGCCTGGCGTACCCACTGACACCTAACTGTGGCTGTTTCTCTTCCCATCTTTACAGATAAGTTTTACACACAATACTTATAACTAATGATATAAAATAGAACTCGTTGACTCAGATGAAAACAAAATACATATTCATAATACTTATAGTACAACGGCTCACACGAACTAAGTTAGGAAACTCTACATAGACTACAGCCAAAGTTCCTACCCTGACGATCCTAGCGAGAGTGGGGCATGACTAGGCGTTCTGTACAGCATGCTCACACGTGGACATGCATCACAGTAACTAGTGAGGAGGCCGCAAAGAAGTTTTTGGAGGTGCCTATAACAGCTGATCGACTAGAGGGAATTAGCAAGTATGGTCTACAGTGTTTGGCTCCCCTCATGGGGCTTAAGGTGGCTCATGGCATAAAGAAGAACGATTTAAGGGCTTGCGTACTGGGGGCGGCTAGTGAGGTCCAGGGTGGAGAGGGTGCTCGTTGACCTCTGCTCGAGCCCCCCCTCCACTCTACTCCCATCGGGACCTCTAGGATGCCGGAGTTTAGTACGTTCCCGCAGGCCGATAGCCGCTGGCAGCGTGGCTTACGATCGCTGGATGGGCCTCCAATAGTTGCACCTCCTCCTCAAGGTTTCACTACAGAAATGCTCTTCCAGCTTGAGATGGCTAACCAGCAGCGACAGGCTGATCTCGAACTCGCTAAGGCTAAACAACAGACGGATCTCGAACTCGCTAAGGCTAAACAACAGACGGATCTCGAACTTGCTAAGGCTAAACAACAGACTGATCTCGAACTCGCGAGAATAAAATCCGAGTCGGAGGCTGAGTCTACCAGGTACCGTGCAGATATCGATCTTGAGAAGACTCGGCTGGAAACGACAGGGCAACGTCTCGGTGGTGGGAATCGTGGGCATGATTAGTCTTTGTCGCACCTGTTGAAGCTAGTCCCTGTATTTGATGAGTAGGGTGTCACCGAATTTTTCATGAGATTCGAGAAGAAGTGCCAGGAACACCAGTGGCCTGGGGAGAAGTGGGCAGCCCTTGTTTCCTCTAGACTTGTGGGCAAGGGACTCAGGGCTTATGATGCATTGCCTATAGAGTCTTGTATTATCTATGAGGAACTCAAGGAGGCTGTCCTGAGAGCATACGAACTACAACCAGAGACGTACAGGTTGAAGTTCCGGGGTGTTACCAAGGGTCGGGAGACCACCTTTTTGGAGCATGCCCGGGAGCTGTCCGATGCTTTTGGGAATTGGCTGAGGTCGGAGAAAGCTACTACGTTTGACGACATTAAACAGTTGGTGCTTTTAGAGCAGTTTTTCAAATGCACGGGCGGCGACCTGACGTTAAACCTGAAAGAAAAGCAACCAAAAACTCTACAGGAGGCAGCTGAGATGGCTGACCTCCGGCTATCACTAATTCGAGGGTGCGGGTCTGCCCAGCGTAGTGAGGCAGGTAACAAGGGGCGTGACGCACCACCCCCCCGAGTTAGTGATATACCTTATGCAAACAAGTACAAGAGCCATGATACCAAGACTGACCACAAGACTAGCACCGTCCCGTTTAAGAAGGGGCCGGGCCCTTCCCAGTACCAAGGGAAGCCCAAAGGGGAGTTGGAGTGTTATCATTGTCATAAAAAGGGGCACTTTGCAAGAGTCTGTCCTAGCAAACCACCTACAGCAGCTGTGTCTTTGGCCTGCAACATTGGTGTGTCTCCGAAGTCGTCTGAGTTTGCCCGGGGCAGTTCGTCAGAGGCTGAGGCACAGCCAATGCAGAAGCACCTGGGAGGCTCGAGCCCTGCTCAGGATGTTTTTTGCGACCATAGAGGGCGGGGTTGCGTGATGTGGGCGGGGCGCAAGTATGGAGTAGAGGTCTTGCGTGATACAGGTGCTTCCCAGACTCTGATGAAAAACTTGACTGGCTACCCTATAAACGCGGCTCGGATGGTGGTGGTGCAGGGTATTAATGCAACTCGGTCATACCCACTGGTGCGGTTGGAGTTGGAGGTGGATGGTGTGGCACGTGAATTAGATGTCGGGATTGTGGAGGAACTGCCAGTGGAGGGCGTCGACCTTCTTCTTGGCAACGACTTTGCAATGCCCGCTTCTGAGGTTCTACCCTTAGTCGTTGCCGAGAGGCCGGCCGACGTGAGTAGGGAAGAGCAAGAGTGGGTCGAGCGGTGCCAGACACAACCCGTGGCGTGTGTTGTCACCCGAGCTCGGGCAGCTAAAGTGTCACAGCCTAGTCCTCCGTCTTCAGACCAGCGGAGGAACGATCAACAGGAGGAGGCTAAAGCTGGAGTTGGTTTTAAGAGTTTTGACTTGGCGGCTCTCCTGGGTGATTCAGTATTAGCACCATTACTTAATTCTGGAGTAGCCCCTGGGCCTGTCATCGAGAGTGACGAGGCTGGGCATGACGAGTCTCCACGACAGCAACGTTATGTACATCGAGAGAGACAGAGGGAGCAGCCCAGTATCGGAGAAGGTCATGCATTGCTCCGGGAGCAGTTAAATCGCTTGGCACCCTCAGATATACATCGGTTGCAACTAGAGGACCCTGAGCTCCAAACGTGTGCTAATGGAGCTGTAGAGCTCGACGAGGACGGCGATGCACAGCCAGGAGATTTTTTTTATTTAGAAGGCATCCTCTATAGGCGTTTTCAAGACCCTAAACGTAGTTGGCAAGAGGGGTCCGGAGTAGTGGACCAGTTGGTGGTGCCACGGGAGTGCAGGGATAGCCTACTGAGGTTGGCGCATGACATACCACTGGCAGGACATCTAGGGGTGAGAAAAACGGTGGCGGCTTTAGAAAAATTGTTTTGGTCGCCGGGGTTGAAGGGGCAGGTGGTAACCTGGATAGCAAGGTGTCATACGTGCCAGAGGGTTGGAAAACCTAACCAAACAATTCCGAGAGCCCCGTTGCACCCCATTCCTGTCAGTGGACCGCCCTTCAGTAAGGTCATCATTGATATGGTCGGACCCCTACCCCCTACTAGTGTCGGTAATAAATTTCTATTAACTATCATGGATGTGGCCACTCGTTATCCTGATGCATATATCCAATGAGAAATGGCACGGCGAAAACTGTTGTCCGGAACCTGCTCTTGTATTGCTCGCGGTATGGTTACCCGCAAGAGGTGCAATCGGACCAAGGTTCTAAATTTACATCTAATCTGTTCAAACAAACTATGATTCAGCATGGCATCAGCACTGTCGTCTCTTCAGCGTATCACCCGGAGAGTCAAGGGGTGTTGAAGAGGTGGCACGCCACGCTGAAAAGCATGCTTCGATGTTACTGCGCAGAGAACGGAAAGGATTGGGACCTTGGTCTGCCGTATGTTTTGTTCGCGGCAAGAGAAGTACCTGGAGAGAGTCTCGGTTTCAGTCCGAATGAGCTTGTTTTCGGGCATCAGGTGAGGGGCCCTCTCCACATGGTGAAGGAGATTTGGGAGGGTACCGCTAAGCCATGTTCTATGTTGAGATACGTCCTCGAGAGCAGAGAGAATGCTTAGAAGTCTGGAGCTGGCCGGGCGTAATTTGGTGAGTTCGCAGGCCCGTATGAAGGACAGGTACGATACTAAGGCGAAACTCCGGGAGTTTCAGGTAGGTCAAGAGGTGTTGGTCCTGTTGCCTTTGTCAGGTCATCCTCTGGCTGCCAAGTACGCTGGGCCTTATCGGGTGGTGTCAAAGATCTCCGATCTAGATTACCTCGTTGCCACTCCAGACCGGAAGAAGCGTAACCAACTATGCCACATTAATTTGTCGAAGGAGTATGTGAGGCGCCCACCTGAGTCACTAGCTGTCCCTGTGTTGACCTGCTGCGGTCATGGTGGAGAAGGAGAGGGGGGCAGCAATGATCAGGTGGATGATAACTGGGATTGTCATGTCTCGGCTGATCAGTGGGCGGGGAATTCGAGCCAATGTGCGCATGATGCTCTGGCGCACCTGCCGGAGGAACAGCAGGTGGCAGTGCAGCGCCTGTTCGATTGATACCCCACTGTATTTGCCGAGCACCCAGGCCTCACTACTCAAGCGGTGCATGATGTCGATGTAGGAGAGCACCTTCAAGTCGATACCTTATCGGGTGCCACCCATTAAACTCCCAGCGCTCAGGGATGAGCTGGAGTATATGCTGGCGAGAGGCTTGATCGAGAAGGGGGCAGTACGGTGGACTTCTCCTGTCACTCTGCAGCCCAAACCTGATGGAAAAGTTCGGTTCTGCATTGACTTTAGGCGGTTGAACGGGTTGACCCCCACCAATGCATATCCTCTTCCCCGGGTGGATGACAGTGTGGATAAGATCGGGAAAGCAAGGTACTTGACCAAGGTAGACCTCGTCAAAGGCTACTGGCAAGTACCACTGTCTGAGCGGGCTAAAGAGGTGTGCGGGTTTGTGGTGGATGGCAGTACTTACCGTTGCAACGTGATGCCATATGGTCTGAAAAATGCACCAGCCACTTTCCAGAGCTTAATGAACGACATCGTAGCAGACATCCCAAACTGTACTGTCTACCTTGATGACGTGATCATTTATGACAACGATTTCCAAAGTCACTGTGAGCACATAGAAGCCTTATTTAGTCAACTTAGTAAAGCAGGCTTGGTGGTTAATCTGGGCAAGTGTGACTTTGTGCAAGCCACGGTGCAGTATCTGGGGTTTGTGGTTGGGTTAGGGCAGGTGAGCCCGTCCCAACAGAAGATACAGGCTATCGACTTGTTCCCCAGGCCGACCACCAAGCGGCAGATCATGAGATTTTTGGGTATGATTGGTTATTACGCCGCTTTATAAGAGGCTATTCTACTGTGTTAGCTCCTTTGACAGATCTACTAGCCAAAGATAAAAAGTTCCGCTGGGCACCTGAGTGTGAGCAGGCGTTTCGAGTAGTTAAACACCTTATATGCACTCACCCTATCCTCAGGGCCCCGGACTTCAACGACCATTTCAGTTGGCGACTGATGCCAGCGGAGTAGGGGCTGGTGCTGTACTTTTGCAGACAGACGAGGAAGGTCTTGAGCATCCAGTCAGTTTCTTTTCAAAGAAATTTAGTTCAGCACAGAAAAACTATTCGGTTGTTGAAAAGGAACTGCTGGGAATCGTGTTAGCGCTCAGACACTTTGAGGTCTATGTTCCTGCATATGGGCCAGTCGTGGTAGTGTATACCGACCACCACCCGCTTAAATTCCTCAATCAATTCCACAACCGGAATATGAGGCTGACCAGATGGTCGCTCATGTTGCAAGAGTACAACTTAGACATTCGCCATATTGCCGGTTGTGAGAATGTGATTGCGGACTGTCTGTCGCGGGTGGAAGATCCGGGGTAGGCTACCACAGTATGTTGGTATAGCCTCCTGTCTTGGGTCGCGGTGTATTTTTGCGCTGGTGCTTGTTGGCTCGCGTGTGTAGCATCAGCGTAGGGTCGCAGGGCAGGAGTTGTTGGCTTTGATTAGAAGAAAATTAGGCTACATCTATAGTAGCCGCCAAAAACAAAATTAAAATAAAATATGAAAAATTAAATAAAAACTCTTTCTTTTTAATAATTAATTTTAAGATATTATTGTAGCTGAGTACTGAGTGCAGATGATTTTCCCTCAGTAGGCTGTGCTTCTTAAAGCTCGCTCTGGGAGCACAATGTTATGAATTAATGTATTATATTTGGGAAGGGTGATAAGATTTGTTTATATAAAAATGTTGTTGTATTTTTTTTTGAGGAGACTAAGCTTGCATTCCATGAGTGGCAGAGTGGTTAGGAGTGGCAGATTCTAGTGACATTCTGCCTGTTCAGATATGGGCTCATGGTTGAGTGTCCCATATCTTGGGGGGGGGGGGGGGTGACGCCTCCCGGCATTAGCAGAATGGTTGCGTGGGGCATTGCAGCTCGTTAGCGCTCGCCAGGATGGGGGGATAGGCTACAGTTGTCCTAGAATGATCTGCTTTATTTCATTAGTGTCGTGTTGCCACAGACAGTCTAGAAATGGTCTTTGTTTTGGTCTGTGACTGCGCCTTGTATTTTATATTCGCTATTATATAAATGTTGCTTGTGTGGGAGGCGAGCGAGAGAGTGTGAGGGAGTAGACCCGGCAGCGAGGTGAGCTATGACGCGGCTCGCTTGGGCGCTGACGGCGTTGGCGGCCGGGTGGTCAACTAGTCCCTTCCAGTCGCGGCCTCGTGGTTTTTACCAGCTCAGAGCTTGCCTGACACGCGTATCGCCTACATCCTTTTCAATTCTGTCCCCCATACTCGCGACTTTGCATACTATTTCTCTCTCTCGACTTCTCCTTTCTCATTCTCTAATCTTTATTAAACTCAACATCCCTTCTGGTTTCAGCATAGACGTTCACCGTCGACCAGTCGTATTGTACGCGAAGCTCTCAGATATTTCCATGTATTAGGTTAAGGAGGTATTATGCTTTATTGAGGTTTAGAGAGACGGACTTTTCCGTATGTGTCCTCTCTCGGGAAGGTTGTAGACCGGTATATGTCTCCCTTGCAAGGTGTTGAGTGATTCTGCTTGGTTATCTAAAGCTAGACTGGGGGTAAGGTTACTGTGTCGTTGTCTCCGATGTGTGCAGTGTTAGCTAAGCTCTGCACGACATCGACAGGTACTGTGGGAGCCTAAGTTGTCTTCGGGTTGGGTTACTTTGCGAGCACAGCACTGTGGTGTGAGAGGGCCATAGCCTATCCCTCACAACATAGTGCTGCCTCTTTGTGTTGACTTCTGAGGGATCGCCAGGATAGAGCTAGGTACTAGAGACCTAGATTTATCAAGAGAGCATCCCCGTCATATAACGTAATCTTCATTATACCACCCTCGGACAACGTTGGGCTACGAGCCGCATGCTCGCCCATTGTTGCCCTGCCTTGATACCCCAGCTAGACTTTATTAACTGAGCAGACACTGGTTAGAGATAAGCCCCATTATTATATGTATGCAGCATTAATATTCACTGCACTTTTGAGCCGAGGTTGTTGTTGAGTTGCACAACCCGAGTAGGCTGTTGCGTTGTGTCACGAAGCATTTCTTTAGTTGTCGAGCATTACTACCTTTGCGCAGTCTTTATTATTCGCCTGCCTATTATTACTATATGTCCTAGCATTTATTGTGACCCGTATTCTGCATTATAATTGTTCAAGATTCTTTACGAACATCTTCCCAGCATCAGACTTATTTCAGAAGTTTCCAGTTGATGTTGCAGGACTAGCATTGCACTTTCTTTAATACAGGAGTGCCAGTTATTTGAGTATCTACCGTAACGTTAATTAATCACGTTAACTATCTTTTCTTTGTGTAACATAATCGAGTAATCTTTTACTGTTTGAGAATAGGCTGTTTCATTGAGCGTCAGCCTAGTGTGTGTGCACCAGTTACTGAGTCATAGGATACCTCGTTGTCCAGGCACGAGTCAGGGCGGTAATGGTGTTTTGTTTTCCAGTGTTTAAGGCAGGGGTTGGATCTAGTGTTACCGTTGTTGCTTTTTGCCATTATCTAGTCCAATGTTGAAGAGCCCTGTGTCTTTGAGAACCTGGATCGTAACACCTTACAATTGCTTACTTCTTAAATCCATTCATAGTCAACTAAAAAGCTCCGTCGACCATTTACTGATTATAAATCGATCCTCGGAATTTGTTTTAAGTCAAACTTGTAAGTACCGGTAGGTGTGACTCGAATTGGCCGATTGTATGAGCTCCCCGATGGGAAGAAAGCCTCGACTGGGTCCCTCAATCATGGCTGGGGGGCCCTAGCTTGCGAATAAATGCTAACAATTAATGTTACGGCCAATTCCGCAGTAAGATGAAGTATTTAATTGAGCATTTATTGAGATACCAGATTTTTGCAGGAGGTAGATATTAGGAAAAGGTTATTCCAATACATTTTCCGTCTTCTAAATATGAGTAATTACTGAATAAAAGGCAAATACGCGGAATATCGTCATGGGGGTCCTCCTTAATTTTGTGAGGGTGTTCGTTGCCAATTAATTGCGCAGTTAGGTATAGTGTAGGGCTGGAGATTTATTGAAATACTAGACTATAGTGGGAGCTAAGTATAAGGAAAAGAGTTGTGCATTAATTGTGTCCATCTTCTAAAATGGGTTGATTACTGAATTATAGGTAGGCAAAGGTACTGACGTCATGATCTACTCGAGGGGAATTTGTGACAACATTAATAACTTCATGGGGAGAGGGAAGTTCAATATTCAGGTTAAGGTTTCCGCAACTGCTCTAGGTCATCTAGGATAGAACAGATGTAGGCTTGTTCACCTGTTTGGTCAGTGAAATATCCGAAGATGGAGATTTCAGAGAAGGGCAAGATGGATAGAATGCGTTCCAGTTTAGACGTAAGATAGCCGAAGAATTTTGGATCGGATAGTCAGTAGAATAAGGGGAGGATAAACAGCACAAATATATTTAGTGAGAGAGTGACAAGATAGATTAAGTCAGAGAGTTGAGAATTCAGAAGAGTCCAAGGTGGAAACACGAGAGCAAAAAATATTGTTGTGTACATACACACAACATCCACCTTTGGCTTTGAATTGAGGATAAAGATAGTAGGAGGATACAGAGAAGGATACTGTCTGTTGCCTTAGACAACTGAGTTTCGGTGAGACAAAGTAAGTCAGGTTTGTTAGAAGAGAGATGGTGTTCCACAGTAAGTGAGAGGGGACTTTTCCATCAGACCACATAATATACAAGAATATAAGAAAACATTTCATAATGAAAACATTCTGGATATGCCATGAACAGCCAAAATGAGAATAAACTCGGTTTTTCTTTAAAGACTGTAAAGGGATACCAGTCGAATTCAATGAAGCTATTTCCACAATGATGAATATTGCGTAATTTCTTCCATATGTATACAGAGGCCAATCAGGAATAATGACACAAAACATTTGTTTTTGCTACCACTGACTTGTTATTCATGGGCGGCGATTTAAAACTAATATTTATATATACTGTAGTTAGGTACTTAAGTATGTTACTCTACGTAATACTTCAAGTTCATGCAAGTTACTTAAAAGATACTTGTGAATGCAAGTGACACTTGGGAGCTTGTTTTGGGTATGTAATGATTACGTTGTGATACAGATCAGCCAATTGTGCAGTGACCTACCCTCACACTCTTTTAGGAATGTACACTCGACACAGTGCAAACACTAGTTTGTACAAATAGAATAAAGGAATATATGGGTCAGTTTGAGAGTATGAACATTAATCCTATAGATAGTTTAACCTATGTGTAACAGCTTAGATTAAAGTCATGGGTAGAGTGTTAGAATGTGAATCATGAGAGTGATAGGACATGTAACCTTACTCAATGACAGTAAACAGCTGACTGACGGACAGTGTTTGGTCTGTCTGGATTGTATTGGACAAATAATAGTCAGGAATGTGCTTGTATCAGACAACAACTTTCTGGCTGCTCCATCAAGGTGCGTTTTAAGACATCGTCGAGTTTGAAAGATTGAATAATGCGATTGGTCATATAATATGTGTTGTTCTCTTTCAAATCTCAAAGTCTAGCTTAATAAAGCATGCAATCCCATTACTTCTGATGAAGTGTTCGTACAATATGACAATCAGTTTTTTTTTCGATATTTTTATTATCAGGAATAAATCTAATATTTCTCTTATCAGTACTATACTGTATATTATTTTTGATCTACATAAAACATCTCACCAGATGATGGGATTGTTCAGGTATGCTAATTGCCAGCCATATAGTTGTAAATCACATTAATTTTACGTTATTGAAAATATACTATTTAATCAATATAATTATGTATTTAACTTTGTAGGAATTTCTATTGGTAAGGATACACTATTTCCGTTCAATATACGTTGCCTTAGTTCCATATTCGTAGCCCTGACCGAATTCAAACAAGTTCCTATGAAAAGATTGGGTCGAATTAACCCCATAAAAGTCTTCTGTCATATATTGACCCTTGTGGTCTTTGCAATAATAAGCAAGAATGTCCTCTATCTAGATTCACTTGCAGACCACTCACCAAGCCTATTATGGAAGCACTGGGTTGCAAGCAGAGCAAGTTTGTGCTACCACCTCGGCCGGAATAATTAATCCATGCTGTCCCTGTGTCGGTCCTAATACGTCAGTACAATAAGTTAACACAAGTACCAGTGACGGATGTCATCCTTGATTAATACTTGACCCTTGTTCCTGCTAATTACGAACGGGAGCTGGTAATATGACTTAAAGGCAATAATGCTAGGTGTTAGTAACACTGTACATGTCAACCTATAGTCAGTCAGCTTTAGTGGTGGGAGGATGCTGAGACCAAATGGAAAGGTTCAGATGTGAGAGAGTGGGAGTGTGGAATGGGTGTGTGTGCTGAAGTGAGTGAAGGAACAGCGAGAGAAGGTGCATGTTTGTTTGTAAGTAGCAAATGGAAGGAATGTGTAAGAGAGTATGGGTCTGTGGGTTCAAGAATTGTGTGGGTGAGAATGAAAGTAGGAATACAAACGTGGGTGATTGTATGCGTGTATGCAACGACAGAGGATATACTTGAAAGAAAGAAAGAGGAGTTCTGGATGAATGTGGAGGCGTGCCTGGAGAAGTTTGACAAGAACGAAAGAATATTTCTGATAGAGGATATGAATGGTAAGGTGGGTGATAGGAAAGTAGAGGGAGTGGTGGGAAGGTGGGGGGTACCATCAGAGGTGAATGGGAATGGTAGTGCACTTGTGGACGTATGTGTGGGGAGGAGCCTGTGGATAGCCAACACCTTCTTCCGACACAGAATGATCCACAGGTACACGTGGAAACGGATGTTGACAATGAAGGATAAGACAGTGGTGGAACGAAAGTCATTGATTGATTATGTATGTGTGGATGAACGAATGAAGAAATCTGTGCTGGATGCTAGGGTGTATAGGGGTATTGGAGGGGGTCTGTCTGATCATTATGTAGTAGTAGCTAAGGTTAGGATACAAAAGAAGTGGGTGAGGAGAGCTGGAGGGAGGCGAGAGGAGGGTGGAATGGTGAGGAGGGTGGAGAGGTTGCAGGAGGAGGAAGTCAGGAAGGAGTACAGGAGAGCAGTGGAAAGACGACTAGGTGGGTTCGACCTGGAAGTTATGGAGGAAGTGGAGGAGATGAGCAAGGTGTTTAAAGATGAGATCTGTGCAGCATGTGAGGAGGTGTGTGGAGTGAGGAGAAGAGGGAGGGGAGTGAAAGGTACAGCAAGGTGGACAGAAGAGTTAAGAATAGCTGTGGAAAGAAAAGAAGAAAGCATATAGAGAGTGGTTGGGTAGTAGAGGGAATGAAGATTTCGAGAGACAGAAACGAGCGAGGTACGTGGAGAGTAAGAGGGTGGTGAAGAGAGTAGTGAAGGAAAGTAAGAGAAGAGTAGATGAGGAATTTGGAAGGAATCTGAGTATAAAATGGAGGGAGAGAAAAAAACTGTTCTGGAAAGAAGTCAAGAAAGTTAGGGAAGGTAGCAAGGGAAACAGTAAGGGTGTGAAAGATAAGAATGGGAGAATGCTAGCCGAGAAGCAAGAGAGACTCGAAAGATGGAGGGAGTACTTCAGTGAGTTGCTAAATGTAAGGAATGAAGAACCAGCAAACATAGCTGGATATGATATGGGAGGGAGAAGAAGAGAAGTAGAGGAGGAGGAGGCGGGGATTAGGTGGTCAGAAGTGTGGGAAGCCATGAAAAGAGTGAAGTTGGGGAAAGCACCAGGAACAGATGGAGTGTGTGGGGAAATGTTGAGGTATTTCTGGTGAGATAGTGATAGAATGGGTATGGACAATGTGCAAACTAGCATGGGAGAAGGGGAGTGCACCCGATGACTGGAAGACTGGCATAATAGTCCCCCTATATAAGGGCAAAGGGGAAACAGGAGTGTGTGGTAACCACCGAGGAATATGTCTTCTAAGCGTAGTAGGAAAGGTATACAGTAGGGTAGTGATTGAGAGAGTGAGAGTGAGAACGGAGAAATGGATAGGCGACGAGCAGGGAGGTTTTAGGAAGGGAGGAGGATGTGTAGATCAGATTTTTACCCTGAATTGTGTTGTGGAGAAATATCTGGAGAAGAAATAAAAGGTGTATGTTGCCATTATGGACTTGGAGAAGGCCTATGACAGAGTGGAAAAAGAAGGTTTGTGGAAACTACTTAGAATATACGGAATATAGGGCAAGTTGCTGAAAGCAGTGAAGAGCATGTATGAGGGCGCAAAGGCGGCAGTACGTGTGGAGAGTGAGCATAGCGAGTTCTTTGACCTGAATGTTGGTTTGAAACAGGGGTGTGTGATGTCCCTGTGGTTGTTTACTGTATATATGGATGGAGTCATGAAAGAAATACTATCAAGAGCAGTGGATGTTGGTGTATCGCTGAAAAAGGGAGGGAATTGAGTGGAAGCTACCTATACTGCTGTTTGCGGATGATACAGTTCTGATGAGTGATAATGAATGGGAGTTGCAGGGCCTGGTAAATGAGTTTGGAACAGTGTGCAAAAAACGGAATTTGAAGGTAAATGCGGGGAAGAGCAAGGTTATGGTCTTCGAAAGGGGTGAAGTCACAGAGTGTGAGGTGAAGCTGAACAGTCAGGCTATGGAGATCGTCAACTCTTTTAAGTATCTGGGCAGTGTGTTGAGTAAAGATGGGACTATGGATGATAAGTGCGGGAGAGGGTACAACAGGGGAAGAGGGTTGTAGGAACGCTAAAAGCAGTAACAAGAAATAGGGATGTCAGTATGTATGTGAAGAAGTCCTTGCATGAAAGTGTGGTAATCCCGACACTGGCTTACAGAAGCCAAGCATGGACGTTGGTTGAGAGACTCAGACCAAGAGTGAGAGCAGTGGAAATGAATTACTTAAGGAGTGCGTGCGGAGTTACATGGAGGGATAGACAGACTAATGAGGAAGTAAGAAGGAGGTGTGGTGTGGAGGTAAATGTGCTGGAAAGTGTGAAAAGGAACAACTTGAGATGGTTCGGCCATATGGAACTTATGGAAAGTGAGAGAATGACTAAGAGGGTGTACGAGAGCGAGGTGGAGGGACAGAGAGGGAGAGGTAGACCGAATGAAAGGTGGAAGGATGGAGTGAGGAAGTACATGAACGAAGGCGGTGCTGGTTTGGGGGAGGGGCATCGACTGACTGGGGACAGAGGTGCATGGGGGCGGTTCGTTCGTGGCCACCCCTTCGGGGATCACGGCGTCAGGCAATACATAGATAGATAGATAGGATGCTGTCGCGCTGCAGATGAGTCATTCTGGCCAGAATGACTGGTACGGTGGGGTAATACATTGTAAAATGCTCTGGTATAGTAGGGGTTATAATGTATGGGTACATCACTGGCATTTAAATATAGTGAGTCATTTTCAGTGTTTTGCTTATTTATCGGATTCCCTTCACTGTACTCAACATACTTCATTATCTCACTCTTATATGAATATAATTAAGTTACTGTCAGTCAATTCTATTCAACTTTGGTACCAGACTATTCAGAGCCTTAAAATATGATTAGATTTATAATGCTTGTTTTTCTTGACCTCAGACCCAGACATCACTCGTGGTGATGGCATATATTCCCGCTACGCCCCACCACTAGGTGGTCCAGCTCGCTACGCTGTACAGTTGTCCGTGGATGCCGGCAAGGCGTTGTTGGCCCTGGCTCACACTACCACCAGAGACCATGACCTAAGGCACCACAGACACACCAACACAAAAGAGGTCAGTATGTCTGTTATCATGGCTACAAGAACAGATCAACAATACAAACAATCAATCATTCTACACTGAGTCATCAGTGATCGGTATTGCCATACCCTTACCGAAGAGTGTTACGGTAGCTTGTCTGCCCATTCATTATCTCCTCCTACAGTTGCTTAATTGAAGTTTACAACATATTCACATGACATTTGTACAGTTCCTAAGATCTTCGAGCGATCAGGTAATTGAACTTGTTAAAAGTATAAGGTCAATGATATATATATTAAACTGTAATGTATATACTTTCATAGCTTACTATTCATCTATTGTTCACCAGATTTACACTGCTAGTTAATTTCTTTTATCAGTATCATACTTATTAACCCTGGGGGTAAGGTTTAGAATATGCCCCACGTGCCTTCTGCGTGTCGTAAGAAGCGACTAAAGAGGTTGGGTCGGTGGGCTTGCAACCCCCACCCGGATAAAAATACATAGCAACGATAAACGAACAATCGGCCTCGGATGCGGACGGACCCTGTGATGACGAACCACGACTGACTATGGACAAGCTTATGGACATTCTGAGAATAGGTACATGGAACGTGAGTGGCATTAATGATGTCACAAAAGAGAGAGAGGGCTAGATGTACTGTATGTGGAATGACGGAGACCAAATGGAAGGGTACAGATGTGAGAGAGTGGGAGTGTGGAATGGGTGTGTGTGCTGGAGTGAGTGAGGGAGCAGCGAGAGAAGGTGCGTGTTTTTTTGTAAGTAACAAATGGAAGGGGTGTGGAAGAGAATATGGGTCTGTGGGTTCAAGGATTGTGTGGGTGAGAATGAAAGTAGGAATACTAACGTGGGTGATTGTGGGTGTGTATGCTCCGACAGAGGATAAATTTGTAAGAGAGAAAGAGGAGTTCTGGGTGAATGTGGAGGCGTACCTGGATAAGTTTGACAAGAACGAAAGCATATTTCTGATTGGGGGTATGAATGGTAAGGTGGGTGATAGGAAAGTTGATGGAGTGGTGGGAGGGTGGGGGGTACCGGTACGTCAGAGGTGAATGGGAATGGTAGTGCACTTGTGAACGTATGTGTGGGGAGGAGGTTGTGGATAGCCAACACCTTCTTCCGACACAGAATAATACACAGGTACACATGGAAAGTGGTGTGGACGATGAAGGATAAGACAGTGGTGGAACGAAAGTCACTGACTGATTATATATGTGTGGTTGAAAGAATGAAGAAATCTGTGATGGATGCTAGAGTGTATAGGGGTATTGGATGGGGTCTGTCTGATCAATATGTAGTAGTAGCTAAGGTTAGGATACAAAATAAGTGGGTGAGGAGAGCTGGAGGGAGGCGAGAGGAAGGTGGAATGGTGAGGAGGATGGAGAGGCTACAGGAGGAGGTAATCAGGGAAGAGTACAGGAGAGCAGTAGAAAGACGACTAGGTGGGTTCGACCTGGAAGATATGGAGGACGTGGAGGAGATAAGCAAGGTGTTTAAGGAAGAGATCTGTGCTGCATGTGAGGAGGTGTACGGAGTGAGGAGAAGAGGGAGGGGAGTGAAAGGTACAGCATGGTGGACAGAAGAGGTAAACATAGCTGTGGAAGACAAGAAGAAAGCGTATAGAGAGTGGTTGGGTAGTAGAGGGAATTAAGATTTGGAGAGGCAGAAACGAGCGAGGTACGTGGAGAGAAAGAGAGTGGTGAAGAAAGTAGTGAAGGAAAGTAAGAGAAGAGTAGATGAGGAGTTTGGAAGGAATCTGAGTGTAAAATGGAGGGCGTGTAAGAAACTGTTCTGGAAAGAAGTCAAGAAAGTTAGGGAATGTAGCAAGGGAAACAGTAAGGGTGTGAAAGATAAGAATGGGATAATGCTAGCCGAGAAGCAAGAGAGAGTCAAAAGAGGGAGGGAGTACTTCAATGAGTTACTAAATGTAAGGAATGAAGAGCCAGAAAACATAGTTGGATATGGTATGGGAGGGAGAAGAGGAGAAGTAGTGGAGGAGGAGGTGGGGATCCGGAGGTCAAAAGTGTGGGAAGATATGAAAAGAGTGCAGTTGGGGAAAGCATCAGCAACAGATGGAGTGTGTGGGGAAATGTTGAGGTATGATGGTGAGATAGTGATCGAATGGGTATGGACAATTTGCAAACTAGCATGGGAGAAGGGGAATGCACCCGATGACTGGAAGACTGGCATAATAGTCCCTCTACATAAGGACAAATGGGAAAGAGGAGTGTGTGGTAACCACCGAGGAATATGTCTTTTAAGCGTAGTAATAGGGAAGGTGTATAGTAGGGTAATGATAGAGAGAGTGAGAGTGAGAACGGAGAAATGCATAGGCGACGAGCAAGGAGGTTTTAGGAAGGGGAGAGGATGTGTAGATCAGATTATTTCCCTAAATTGTGTTGTGGAGAATTATCTGGAGAAGCAACAAAAGGTATATGTTGCGTTTATGGACTTGGAGAAGGCCTATGACAGAGTGGATAGAGAAGGCATGTGGAAAGTACTTAGAATATACAGAGTAGATGGCAAGTTACTGAAAGCAGTGAAGAGCATGTATGAGGGTGCAAAGGCGGCAGTACGTGTGGAGAATGAGCAGAGCGAGTTTTTGTCCTGAGTGTTGGGTTGAAACAGGGGTGTGTGATGTCCCCGTGGTTGTTTACTGTATATATGGGTGGAGTCATGAAAAAAATACTAGGAAGAGCAGTGGATGTTGGTGTATCGCTGAAAAGGGAGGGAACTGAGTGGAAGCTGCCTGTACTGCTGTTTGCGGATGATCTAGTTCTGATGAGCGATAATGAATGGGAGTTGCAGGGTCTGGTAAATTAGTTTGGAACAGTGTGCGAAAAACGGAATTTGAAGGTAAATGCGGGGAAGAGCAAGGTTATGCTCTTCGAAAGGGGTGAAGTCACCGAGTGTGAGGTGAAGTTGCGGTCAGGCTATGGAGATCGTCAGCTCTTTTAACACCTTACGAGCGGCCTATGCGGTTTATTTATATGTACCGCCCAGCGGGGTGTTTTTAGCCAAAATAGGGCTGTTTACGTGATCATTTTCATGCCTAAATAAGACCCAGAACGTAAAACAAGTACCTATCCCTGAAAGGGCATAAACAGAGCTTTCGAATGACACCATAATGATCCTTTTATGATGGCTAGTTTTCTTGCAATAACCGTGCAACGCGAGTGCAAAAAGCATGTAATTCGGAACTTTCCCCATATAATTCAGTATGTAGCGAGTGAGAGAGGGAGGAGGGAGCTGAGATTCGTGTCAGTAGGTTCGCCGCGGTGGTCTGGAGCAGTCATACGCTCGCTAGTCTCCTGCCACCACTTGTCTCTCTCTCTCTCAGCAACATTACGTGCTGAAATTGCCACTCGACCTATGTCGAGCGCCGCCACATAGTCCAGCTTTATTTAACTCGAGTTATGTGGTGAGCCGCTAAATAAGGGTTAAGTATCTGGGCAGTGTGTTGAGTAAAGATGGGACTATGGATGAAGAAGTGCGGGAGAGGGTGCAACAGTGGAAGAGGGTTGTATGAACGTTGAAAGCAGTAACAAGAAATAGAGTGGTCAGTATGGAAGTAAGAGAGAGTCGAAAGATGTAGGGAGTACTTCAGTGAGTTGCTATATGTAAGGAATGAAGAGCCAGCAAACATAGTTGGATATGGTATGGGATGGAGAAGAGAAGTAGAAGAGGAGGAGGTGGGGATCAGGAGGTCAGAAGTGTGGGAAGCAATGATAAAAGTGAAGTTGGGGAAAGCACCAGGAACAGATGGAGTGTGCGGGGAAATGTTGAGGTATGGTAGTGAGATAGTGATCGAATGGGTATGGAAAATATGCAAGCTAGCATGGGAGAAGGGGAATGCACCCGATGACTGGAAGACTGGCATAATAGTCCCCCTATATAAGGGCAAAGGGGAAAGAGGAGTGTGTGGTAACCACCGAGGAATATGTCTTTTTATTAAGCGTAGTAGGGAAGGTGTACAGTAGGATAGTGATTGAGAGAGTGAGAGTGAGAATGGAGAAATGGATAGATGACGAGCAGGGAGGTTTCAGGAAGGGAAGAAGATGTGTAGATCAGATTTTTACCCTGAATTGTGTTGTGGAGAAATATCTAGAGAAGCAACAAAAAGTGTATGTTGCCTTTATGGACTTGGAGAAGGCCTATGACAGAGTGGATAGAGAGGGTATGTGGAAAGTACTTAGAATATACGGAGTAGATGGCAAGTTGCTGAAAGCAGTGAAGAGCATGTATGAGGGTGCAAAGGCGGCAGTATGTGTGGAGAATGAGCAGAGCGAGTTCTTTGTCCTGAGTGTTGGGTTGAAACGGGTGTGTGATGTCCCCGTGGTTGTTTACTGTATATATGGATGGAGTCATGAAAGAAATACAAGGAAGAGCAGTGGATGGTGGTGTATCGCTGAAAAGGGAGGAAAATGAGTGGAAGCTGCCTATACTGCTGTTTGCGGATGACACAGTTCTGATGAGCGATAATGAATGGGAGTTGCAGGGTCTGGTAAATGAGTTTGGAACAGTGTGCGAAAAACGGAATTTGTAGGTAAATGCGGGGAAGAGCAAGGTTATGGTCTTCGAAAGGGGTGAAGTCGCAGAATGTGAGGTGAAGTTGAACGGTCAGGATATGGAGATCGTCAGCTCTTTTAACCTAAGATGTGAGCATGGGGGGTATGAGACACCACACTCCTGTGCGCACGTATTCGAGCTGTTCCCATCACTTGCGTCGTTATTTTACCATAAATAGCATTAATACTTATCCATATGCGCCTATTATAGGTTGATTATAAAGATATTATCCTGTTACAGCAATAAAACATGTGGAAACAGCGTTTTGGATGGCCAAATCAGCGATACAGACCGGGAGTTACATAATGTATGGCTGAGGCAACCTCCCTCCCCTCCTACCCTCCCCTTGTCTGGAGAGACACTGTTATGCAATAGTCTCTCTCTCGCTCTTTCCCACGCTTGGTAACAGTGATGACAACGCCCTGCTACCAACTCGCTAATGTTAGCACGAAAAACCACAGAATAAGGGAATAACAGGGAAAATAGGTGATAACTGAAGCAGGTGAGGAAAGTGGGGAAGGAGGGGAGGTGGAGGAGTGATATTTGGCATGGCCCAGGATTTTTTTTCCCCCAAACTCTTAAGAGTCTTCCCGCAGTCGCCCGGGGAAACTCTTAAGAGTCTTCCAGCACTTGCCGGTTTAAGTATCTGGGCAGTGTGTTTAGAAAAGATGGGACTATGGATGAGGAAGTGCGGGAGAGGGTAAACAGGGGAAAAGGGTTGTAGGAACGTTGAAAGAAGTAACAAAAAATAGGGTGGTCAGTATGGAAGTGAAGAAGTCCTTGCATGACAGTGTGGTAATCCCGACACTAACTTACGAAAGCAAAGCATGGACGTTCGGGAAGAGTCTCAGACGAAGAGTGAGAGGGGTGGAAATGAGTTACTTGAGAAGTGCGTGCGGGGTTACATGGAGACGAAGACATGGTTACATGGAGGGATAGACAGACGAATGAGGAAGTAAGAAGGAGGTGTGGTGTGGAGGTAGATGTGCTGGAAAGTGTGAAAAGGAACAACTTGAGATGGTTCGGCCATATGGAACGTATGGAAAGCGAGAGATTGACTAAGAGGGTGTACGAGAGCAAGGTGGAAGGACAGGGAGGGAGAGGTGCACCGAAGGAGTGGTGGAAGGATGGAGTGAGGAATTATATGAATGAAGGCGGTGCTGGTTGGGAGGACGTGCGTCAACTGACGTGGGACAGAGGTGCGTGGGGGCGGTTCGTTCGTGGCCACAGGAATTATATGAATGAAGGCGGTGCTGGTTGGGAGGACGTGCGTCAACTGACGTGGGACAGAGGTGCGTGGGGGCGGTTCGTTCGTGGCCACAACTTCGGGGATCACGGCGTCAGGCAATAGATAGATAGATAGTATGGAAGTGAAGAAGTCCTTGCATGACAGTGTGGTTATCCCGACACTAACTTACGAAAGCGAAACATGGACGTTCGGGAAGAGACTCAGACCAAGAGTGAGAGCGGTGGAAATGAGTTACTTGAGAAGTGCGTGCGGGGTTACATGGAGGGATAGACAGACGAATGAGGAAGTAAGAAGGAGGTGTGGTGTGTAGGTAGATGTGCTGGAAAGTGTGAAAAGGAACAACCTGAGATGGTTCGGCCATATGGAACGTATGGGAAGCGAGAGAATGACTAAGAGGGTGTACGAGAGCGAGGTGGAAGGACAGAGAAGGAGAGGTAGACCGAAGGAGTGGTGGAAGGATGGAGTGAGGAAGTATATGAATGAAGGCGGTGCTGGTTGGGAGGAGGGGCATCGACCGACTGGGGACAGAGGTGCATGGGGGCAGTTCGTTCGTGGCCACCCCTTCGGGGATCACGTCGTCAGGCAATAGATTGATAGATAGATAGATACTTATTAACCTTCAGTTAAACAAATTTACGATCAAACTCAAAAGTCACAAGTAAAATTATTTGTAAAATTCAAGTTTCCTAAAATTTCTTCCTACAGTAGCCAATTAAGATTTGCCATATTAAGTATATCTGTTAAACATTAATTTACAATAAATAATATAATATTCATTCATGCTGGGCAAGATCACAATCCCTCTTTAATATTGTTTATCAATATATATATATATACCGGGTATATATATATATATAGTTTTCAATAATATTCATATAAATCATCAAAATGTCATGGTCATAGATCAAGGTTAACTGTCAAAATCAGACATAAATTAATACATTTTAATCTGGCATATTATATTCTCTAGCCAATCGTAGCAACAATATCAGGTATGCCAATGCAACGGTCAGGAAAGGAATAACTAAACAATAACTTGAAGACCATGGCCAAAGGTAACCGTTAGATGATTAGATAAATCAATTAATGTCCTTATGTATCATTCAAATTTCATCAATCTTGCTGTGTTCTTTACATACAAATGTTCCTACTAAACTATGAGAAGATTGTTAAAATGGTCAATATCCAAGTCAAAGGACGAATACAACTATTATAATGAATTGTCCTAAAGAGATGTAGGTGCTTGATATACGAACAAAAATGCATGCCTTTAGTAATTGTTAGCCCTATTTATAACTCAAGTTCAAAGGACATGGTCATAGAATATTTTTTACAGGTGGGTTTACCATTAATGTAAATGTCACCAATATCACTGTGTTATGTAAATTAGAATAACTTGTATTTATACACCAACCACAGGTATAATGAACATTAATTAGGTGAATCAATGTTCATACTAATATTCTAATAGCCGAAAGTCAGGGTCACAATCATGGGTACACAGTTGTCTTTCCAAAACTCGGCAAAATGATATTATTCAAACTGCTCCAAGAAACGTGTGTGTATATACAGTATATATATATATATATATATATATATATATATATGTGCACACATATAAAACAACTAATGATAATAACCACCTGGAGTGAACAATACTTCTTACTTCATAAAAACCAAACGTATTTTCGTTGAGGATATAACATATAAATGACAAAAACTCCAAAGTACTATTAAAAAATATTTTATTCTGGAACGATTTCACTGAGATAATTTGATATTTTTTCATATTTGTTTTTGTAAGGCTGTCGTACATCGGGATGTATTATTCGGTTATGTAAAAGTATGTGATTTACTCTTTCTTATGATGTATAATACATTGCATGTAGAAGTGTCTACTGTGGATTAAAACAGAGCGATATTATACATTGTTGGCCTCCCCGCCCACTAGAAGTAGCACTTGAGGCCACATTCTTGGTAAATATTCAAGTACAACAAGTACATAATATGAACTCATATTAGTTATATAACTCAAATATAATTATAGTGGTTTAATATTCTGTATGTATTTGTCTGTACAAAGTAGCTGACATAGCACAACATTGTTGTCCCCTTTAAAAGTAACAAACTGTAAACGGTCTAGTCACCTTGAATTATTATTTTAGGCAGTATGTGTTTGACTATATGTTTGTAAGGTTATGTTACTGTATGTGGGTATGATGATTAGCTTATTGTTTGTATTTATCAATGTATTTTATTTGTATGCTATATATATATATATATATATATATATATATATACTGTATGTATATATATATATATATATATATATATATAAATACATATATATATATATATATATATATATACAGTATATATATATATATCTATATATATATTCAATATATATGTATGTATACTGTATATTTATTTAACATCATTCCCTCTTGCACCCTTGTAGCAGTGGTTGTTTAGTAGCTTGGAGGATGATCGGTCGTGGGCGTCTCCCTCCTGCTGTGGTAGTGTGGTGCCCTTCACCCACACCCGCGAGGCCCCGCCCTTCACCAGACAGATCACGGGACCCACACTTGACATTAGAAAGTCGCACGTTGTAAGCCGGGATATGATTCCACCCGCAAAGTGAGTACAAAGAGGTATATTTATAAGTTATGGGCTCTTCGTAGAGGTTTTAGATTCGTGGTTAACCTCTTTGGGATTCAGTTGTCTGCCAATAGATAATGTAATAGATGGAAAGACATCCTACATATTATTTAATGTAGTGATATATTTTTCATTTTATTTAGGATCATGGACCTGGTTGGATGGGTGAATGACTCTAGTGGTCTGGTGGTGCTGAGCTGGACGGCCGTGGGTGACGACCGTGACTGGGGTCAGGCTCAGCTGTACGAGGCCTACGTGGCACCACACCGGGGACAGGCGGCCACAACCTGTACTGGGGAGAGACTCACCGGTCTGCCCATTCCTGCTCCAGCAACCACCAAGGAACGGGCACAAGTGGCCATCATGCTATATGAGACGGTGTGTTATTAAATACAATTATTTTAGAGTATTTTGACTTCCTATCCAATGTATTCCTCCAGACACCTTACAAAATGTGTGTCCATAATACCTCATAACAACAGCAATGACGATTACTGTTCTTGGTCCATTTGGGGGTCGAGAGCTGTAGATCTACAATAAAGGCTCCAGATACTACCAGTGTATTTTCCAATTGAAAATTAAGATAATGATATGGACAAGAAACTTGACCTCTAACATTTTCAATTTCAGTTGGTAGAATAGTATCTCTCAAAAAGCTTAATTTGTAATCGTGCTTATAGAACATGTCTGTTGGAGCAGGTAGGAAACCCTACAACATTTGAGAGAATTATTTTAAAATTGGATGATAATATCCGATGCATTGTAAATAGCATTTTCATCAAATTAATTCTTGATTATCAGGAAATTGCGTGTCAAGATATCTTCTGTGAAATTAAATGTGGAAGTCTTAGTATCGTATGTAGGTAGTCCAAATCATTGATCCAAGGAGAAAGATAAATATGGTAACAGCTCAGTAGATATACACCTTCGTGAAATGTCAATGTTATATATAATGTTATCAACATTTGGGAGCATTATTGGCCAAAAGAGACAGCTGCAACGTGGATTCAACCAAACTAATAAATCGAAACTATATTCCTCACACTAGTGGTGGATGAACATATATGTTTACAGTTTAATATGGATTTGGATAGCCTGGTATACAGACAAAACCACTGGGGGGCTGTGTTACAGAGCTGCAGAAGATTACATACAGCCATCAACACAGTCAGTTACATCAGAGTGAATAGTAGTCACCTTAGTTAAGGTCTCTAGAGATTTGGGAATAACAGTTAAGTTCCAACTAGAAATCAACTATCTCTCTATCACCAATGTTAAGGGAATTAGAAGATAACAACCTATTATGGTCTTGTATCTATTTTAACATTCCTTCATACTGATCTTATACCCTTCATATATTTAATTTGCTAATAATCACACAATACTCACAATACCTAGTGAGTTGATTGCTCAATAGGTGGCGTTCTGAGAGTGAGGGTCCGAGTCTGGGGAATGAGACTGTGAAGCGCAGAGGCGGAGCGGCTTCAGAGATGGGATTGCTTCTAGCCGGGGTGCTTCGCATGTCTCACTCCCTAGACTGGAACAAGACCTCACGGGCCTCACCGTGTTCAGCAGTTGAGTGTGCAGGCTCTCAGCCTATGCCCGAGAGGGAGTATTTGGAATATAGGAAAAAAATAAAAATAAAAAATCTATGTCCCCTATACAGAAGGTGTTGTGGGTGTGTATGAGAGCAGTGGACAGACAGGGTAACAGAGGTCCACCTAGTAACCCGGCGGCGCTCTGGCTACCTCGACCCCCTTCTACCGACCAGGTCACCATCCGGGCCCGGGGACCAGGTGAGACACTGGCTGTCATAATTATAAGGAATAATAAATAGGCGTTGTGTAAACTGTCAAGCCGCTGTCTTATGAACAATTTGACTGGTGGTGTATGATAGTCGCAGTGTTAGAATATAACACTATAATGCTGTTAGTTTTGTTGTTGTTCAACTTCATAGGCGTTCTGAACAAGAGAACATGTAGCAAATAGATAGCCAATTGATAATAATGCAGCTGACCACAGCAGCTCCCAACATTTATCCGCCTAAGTCATTTGGGAGAGATAGTCTAGTTAAGTAGGTTTTAAGTAAATCGAATATTGATAATAAGAATACAAAAAGTAAAACTTAATTGTAACTAAGTGTCTACATATTGGTAATATTGGTGAACTTAGCAACACTTTTTGTGTCGATATGTAAAGTTTTGACCACTAGAGTGAACACATTTCATTATCAATATAGTTTCACCTTCAACATGATGGAATATTTAGTTATTTGCAAGCTCATAATTCTCAATAATTAATATAGCTCTACGGATGTCCTATGAGGCTTTTTGTTCTGTGCAACTAATTATGTGGAATGTATTCTGTGCTCCACGATACAGATACACTTATTTACTCCTAGACAAAGTCTTCTGAAGTGAGCCAAAAGTGAAAATAAAAGCTAATATATAAACAGGCTGTCTTCCGAGAGAGAGAGAGAAAGAGAGAGAGAGAGAGAGAGAGAGAGAGAGAGAGAATATGAAGATGATGATAAGGATGGTGATTGAAAAGGGAGACATGTTAAAACTTAAGGTTAGTGTAGGGTATAATACAATCGTCATAAGAATCACAATAGTCTCTGATAATTCGTACCGGATGCCTGACTCCAATACAAATCGTCCAATAATATAACTTATGACTCCAGCTTTACCTACAGTAATGATAGATGTGTATCAGCATCACAATATCGTAGTCTATAATATGATGATGTCTTTATATAAGATAATGAAACACATAAAACCCTCAAAATAATAAGATCATTTGTAACGGATACGAGAACTTAATTCAACTGACTTCTAAAATAGCTAACGTAACACTAGTTTTATATGTATACCATTCTAAGGGAGAAATATAATAGCTTAAATCTAACTAATACATTATATTTGTTAGCAGACTGAAATGCCCATCATAGTAAAATTAAGCTCTATTGAAAACGTATTTTACTACAGAATAGTTTTAACATAATAATAAGTATATAAGGTTACTCCAATACATTCGTCCACTACAAATGCTCTGATACAATTCAGTGTTAAAATCATTCTGAGACCGGCTTCACTGTATGATTCCACTTTAAGCGTTTTATATCGTAGATGCAGGGGCCAGGCTGAGTTGGTTCTTGTAATATAGTATGTATAATCAAAATGAGGTTAATATTGGAAACGACCACCAGTCAGGAAAAATATAATGTGGAAACTCTCCATGTAGGGCTTTACATCAAGCATTATATTATGGATCAATTAACATATGCAAAATTGGTTCTCCTTCTATTAGGTGAATGACTTCATCCATTATATTTTCTGAGGTTTTGGAAATTGAGTACCATTTGCCCTTCCTTGGCAGGCTACGGTGGTTATGGATCTGATGCAGGGATAGTGGGCAGTGAAAAGGCAGCAGTAATTAGTGGTATTGTGGGAGGCCTGATTGTTGTGGTCCTCATGGTGGCCACCTACTGCTACTGTCTACCCACAGCTCTTAAGAGATGGACCAACAGACGTTGTCAACTGACTGAAGATTCTGAACAAGCTGTTACTAATGTGGATAGTGGAGAGAGTTTTGTTGTTAAGTCAAAGTCCCGCGAAAGCGTTTTAGTATATCCAGACACTGATCAATCCTGTCATGAAAATAATTACTTTACTGGGCCGCCATTTGAGAAGCAAATGGCTGCCAGGATTTCTCCACAGCCACAATGTCAGGTGCAAAAGGTGATACCTGCCCCCATAAATCATCAGAAGCAAAATGAAGATAATCAAACAAGACAGTCTCTCTCTATGTCCATTCCTGATGTGACCAGAGTGGAAAGCAACACCCATGAGGCTGAAGTACAAGCCAGCTTACCCAGTGTGTCAACACCACAGTTTTATACATTGTGTCGTAACACCCGTGGTGCACAACACACTCCTCTGCGGGGCTCTAATGGTCATATTTATGGTTCCAGTGACCTAGGTCAGTACTCACAGCAGCCTCACCACAGGTACAGTACCGGGGCATCACCTCCATACTTCACTGTCGTCCGTCCACCACATAAGTCCACGTCGCAGGAGACATACAGCGACGATGACACTCACTTTTCAGATCAGCTGTTGTGTGATGATCGAGGAGCCTCACCACCACCGCCTGCCCCACATGATCACACTACCAACTACACCAGTTTACACAGACACTCCATACACCTGTTATAAAGTCTTTCTGACAGTTCTCGCTAACTCTGTGATCTTAACTCTCCTTACATGTATAAGGGTAATTTTGTTACTATCCTGTTTGTTGGTACTTTCTTGCACTTTCAGGAGTACCATCTCTTGCTATGAGTACACCGTGGCATACTGTAGAAAAAAAAAATCAACTTTATACAGATTTACAAAGATAATTTAGTTATTTCCCCAAGTGTATGCAGTGCTTCTTGCTGTTTCAGGAGAAAATTCCTCTGTATAAATACTCATTGAGTGCAACTTCAGTATCGATGGTATTATAATATGCAAATATTTGGATTTAAATTATTTAGATAATTATTAGCTTGGTTCCCAATAGTCAGAGAGTTTCATATTTACCGAAAATCTTAGAGAAGTATTGAAATATGAGTTTCAACAGTGCTGCTGATGACAACATATTAAATATTGTAAGCTTAAAACCTATGTAGTACCGGTGCCGTCCTTTCAACTTTATTCTAGCTACTTTGAGGCGATTTTATTCAGTTTCAAAAGGGCCTCCAACAATGAACAGGCTTCGAATTATCTCAAATATCACATTTTACTACCACAAATATGTCATAAACTATATAAAATCCTTAATATATAGCTAGCATACAATTTAAAACACGCCGTCAGTACAGAAGGGGTTAAGAGGGTTAAATAGGGTTGTAGCACTTCTTTGATAATGCAGCCCTTTTTAAACTAAATACGATCCCATAGTGTCCCTAAGAATAAATAACACAATTCGGGGCAACGACGAAGCAATGATCCGCTGCATTTAATTTTCGTGGTAGCGTTTGGGCGCTAGTGCGGACGGCCCTCCATTGGAAATAAGCCCCAACATCAACCCGCTGCATGGGTGTGCGTCGGTTGGGCCGTGGGTCGGACACACAGGTGTCGGTGGTGCACCCATGTTCCGACATGGCAGGGTCAGGTATCAGCCCCATTAAGATCGTTGCACACTGACACGAAAGCCCCTCCAGGCGACTTCCCGACTCGAAATTTCAGCCTGATACGGCGAATCGGCAACATAATCGTGGATATCGGAAATTAGCCGTGGGTGACTCTCATGGTCCAAGTGACGTATCGGGCGTGGATACGAGATTTTGAGCTATTCAAAAGTTTGTGGGAATCCCCCGGCAACTGTAAAAAATCGTCTGAGTCTGGTCTAAATCACGAACTTGCCCTATCACAATCGTGTGGTCCTTATCAAAGACGTATGGTCCGTATCAAAGCCGTATGGCCCGTATCAACGTCGTCTGGTGCGTAAGCCTGCCGTGCGGACAGTCCGGTACTCGGAAAAATAGGCACCTGAAAAAACGGCACAGGAAAAAAATTCACAAATTACTGACTAGGATATAATGGCACATACAACAAAATGATGTATTAACAAGTAATAGATCAATAACATGTGTTTCGATGCAATATGCAATATTGCATAATCTAATTATATATATCTGGTAATGTACTCACCATAGGTTAGGTTAGGCTAGGTTAGGTTAGAACTTAAAAACCGGAATTCTGCATAAGGCCGACCGGCCCACATAAGACAGATCCCATTTACACCCAGCCCATATCATTCATATGACTATTAACTTTGTGCTTAAAATGTTCTACCGTTCCTGAGCTAACCACACACTGCCACAACTCTGTTCCCAAACCAGTTGTTACGTCCTGGGATATATAAACACTGGGCTCTTTCTATTGGACTAGGTATGCGGCAACAAGCAACAACGGAAAACGCTAGATCCAACCCTTATCTATAAACCCAGGCAACAAACCACCCTAAACCGTCAAGAGTCCTGCCTGGACAACGAGGTATCCTATGACTCGGTTACAGGGTGCACGCACTATAGACTCCTGATAGTCAAGCAGGCTATATAAAAGATCACACAATTAAGTTGACTTAAAGCTTCAAGGAAAAGATAGATAACGGAATTAAATTGCAGAAACAATTTAATAACAAACTAGAAGAAAGTATATTTAACGTTACGTTAATTAATACAACTAATCACCCCTGCGTGAAAGAAGGTGAAAACAAACAGTCCTCAAAACATCGTACCGGTAGACGAGATGCGGGTTTCTAAACTGCATGCGGCTACTGTAGGATCTGATGCTTAGCAAAGAAAATACATTACGGATTTAGAGAACTCTTAACTCATAAGCAGGAATAAATACTAGTGATAGGCCATACAGTGTATAATGGCATAGGTATAATTAAATAAAGGCAGCAACTCGCAACATAACCACATACAGGTGTGCTTCTCACTCTTAGTCAGGCAAGCCTGCTCGGACAGAGTCTCTAAGCCACACCCTGACTCACAATGCTCACAAAAACGGTAAACTGTGGCACAATAACAAGCATACAGAAATAATAAACCCCTAGCTGTTAATCTGCCAGGTGGCAGAGGTCTAGCCGGAAGGATATAGGCTTCGGATAACCGGGCTGAGCCACCTGCTCTAGCCTAGGGACGTTCCCAAGTCTGTGCGCCAAATTACTCTAATTGAAAGGGTGTTCTCTTGAGAGACTCAGATCGCAAGTATCTGACTCTCTCCTGGCGACCCTAAAACAAAAGCAAGACGTTCTAGCGCAGTGCTGAGTGGACTAGGCAAGGGCCCTCACACAACACAACACTAGACACACAGGGACACAGACAAGAAAATGCCCCCAGACTCCCACGGGTATCCTAGTAAAGTCGTGCGGGTCCACAGGACTCGCACCAGCAGACTTTACTTAAAGGATCGCAAAAAGCCTCCCCTCCGGTCTAGCCCCTGCTAACCTGACACAAGAACACACTAGCAAGCATGAAACCACCAAATATGAGACAACAAAAAAGCTTCCTAGGACTCATTAACAATTACATCTCTGCATAAGGCCCAACATCCTATCTAGTTATCTGAGAGCTCGTCGTTAATACAATAATAGATTATTATGTTCCTTCCAACAACCAACTATACTCCTAAAATCGATTAATGAAATTTACAAACACATGTGGCAGTCCGTGGATTCGAATCCAGGATGCTCACACCGAAAATCAACACCTTATGCATCGCACCACGTAGACAGTTAAAGAATGGTGGACACTGCCTACGATTTATTATGCAACTTCGAATCCTGCATATCAATCTAAGCATGTACACACATCCCAACTGCATCTCACGTAGGCTATGCATATGTGAATGGAAAGAGCAATTAATGGGGCCTTAACCACTAGGGAAGTCCTCTCGATAAATTACCCTTGAACCAATATCAATTATTATGTTCCTTCCAACAACCAACTATACTCCTAAAATCGATTAATGAAATTTACAAACACATGTGGCAGTCCGTGGATTCGAATCCAGGATGCTCACACCGAAAATCAACACCTTATGCATCGCACCACGTAGACAGTTTAAAGAATGGTGGACACTGCCTACGATTTATTATGCAACTTCGAATCCTGCATATCAATCTAAGCATGTACACACATCCCAACTGCATCTCACGTAGGCTATGCATATGTGAATGGAAAGAGCAATTAATGGGGCCTTAACCACTAGGGAAGTCCTCTCGATAAATTACCCTTGAACCAATATCAATTATTATGTTCCTTCCAACAACCAACTATACTCCTAAAATCGATTAATGAAATTTACAAACACATGTGGCAGTCCGTGGATTCGAATCCAGGATGCTCACACCGAAAATCAACACCTTATGCATCGCACCACGTAGACAGTTTAAAGAATGGTGGACACTGCCTACGATTTATTATGCAACTTCGAATCCTGCATATCAATCTAAGCATGTACACACATCCCAACTGCATCTCACGTAGGCTATGCATATGTGAATGGAAAGAGCAATTAATGGGGCCTTAACCACTAGGGAAGTCCTCTCGATAAATTACCCTTGAACCAATATCAATTATTATGTTCCTTCCAACAACCAACTATACTCCTAAAATCGATTAATGAAATTTACAAACACATGTGGCAGTCCGTGGATTCGAATCCAGGATGCTCACACCGAAAATCAACACCTTATGCATCGCACCACGTAGACAGTTTAAAGAATGGTGGACACTGCCTACGATTTATTATGCAACTTCGAATCCTGCATATCAATCTAAGCATGTACACACATCCCAACTGCATCTCACGTAGGCTATGCATATGTGAATGGAAAGAGCAATTAATGGGGCCTTAACCACTAGGGAAGTCCTCTCGATAAATTACCCTTGAACCAATATCAATTATTATGTTCCTTCCAACAACCAACTATACTCCTAAAATCGATTAATGAAATTTACAAACACATGTGGCAGTCCGTGGATTCGAATCCAGGATGCTCACACCGAAAATCAACACCTTATGCATCGCACCACGTAGACAGTTTAAAGAATGGTGGACACTGCCTACGATTTATTATGCAACTTCGAATCCTGCATATCAATCTAAGCATGTACACACATCCCAACTGCATCTCACGTAGGCTATGCATATGTGAATGGAAAGAGCAATTAATGGGGCCTTAACCACTAGGGAAGTCCTCTCGATAAATTACCCTTGAACCAATATCAATTATTATGTTCCTTCCAACAACCAACTATACTCCTAAAATCGATTAATGAAATTTACAAACACATGTGGCAGTCCGTGGATTCGAATCCAGGATGCTCACACCGAAAATCAACACCTTATGCATCGCACCACGTAGACAGTTTAAAGAATGGTGGACACTGCCTACGATTTATTATGCAACTTCGAATCCTGCATATCAATCTAAGCATGTACACACATCCCAACTGCATCTCACGTAGGCTATGCATATGTGAATGGAAAGAGCAATTAATGGGGCCTTAACCACTAGGGAAGTCCTCTCGATAAATTACCCTTGAACCAATATCAATTATTATGTTCCTTCCAACAACCAACTATACTCCTAAAATCGATTAATGAAATTTACAAACACATGTGGCAGTCCGTGGATTCGAATCCAGGATGCTCACACCGAAAATCAACACCTTATGCATCGCACCACGTAGACAGTTTAAAGAATGGTGGACACTGCCTACGATTTATTATGCAACTTCGAATCCTGCATATCAATCTAAGCATGTACACACATCCCAACTGCATCTCACGTAGGCTATGCATATGTGAATGGAAAGAGCAATTAATGGGGCCTTAACCACTAGGGAAGTCCTCTCGATAAATTACCCTTGAACCAATATCAATTATTATGTTCCTTCCAACAACCAACTATACTCCTAAAATCGATTAATGAAATTTACAAACACATGTGGCAGTCCGTGGATTCGAATCCAGGATGCTCACACCGAAAATCAACACCTTATGCATCGCACCACGTAGACAGTTTAAAGAATGGTGGACACTGCCTACGATTTATTATGCAACTTCGAATCCTGCATATCAATCTAAGCATGTACACACATCCCAACTGCATCTCACGTAGGCTATGCATATGTGAATGGAAAGAGCAATTAATGGGGCCTTAACCACTAGGGAAGTCCTCTCGATAAATTACCCTTGAACCAATATCAATTATTATGTTCCTTCCAACAACCAACTATACTCCTAAAATCGATTAATGAAATTTACAAACACATGTGGCAGTCCGTGGATTCGAATCCAGGATGCTCACACCGAAAATCAACACCTTATGCATCGCACCACGTAGACAGTTTAAAGAATGGTGGACACTGCCTACGATTTATTATGCAACTTCGAATCCTGCATATCAATCTAAGCATGTACACACATCCCAACTGCATCTCACGTAGGCTATGCATATGTGAATGGAAAGAGCAATTAATGGGGCCTTAACCACTAGGGAAGTCCTCTCGATAAATTACCCTTGAACCAATATCAATTATTATGTTCCTTCCAACAACCAACTATAATATAAGGTCTATCAAGGCGATGGGATAATTAAATAGATTGGTGAAGTAGTGGAAAGAAGGTATACAAAGTAAGAAAGAAAGTTTCTAAGTGGGGTTGAGAGGGATAGATATCAAGGGGGTCCGAAGGGTACGACAGTGAGGTGAGCTCTGAGTCTTGAATCTGTCTGGACCCCACCCTAGGCATACAAAATACATCCCAGGCTTGGCAACACTCAACACTGTTGCCTGGTCAAAATCCTCTACCCCGTGCGTGAGTCGAAACTAAGCCTAACGTTGCAATCAAATGCATATGGCAACGCTTCAGGCTCGTCCCAAGCTGGTAAGCGAAGCAACGTCCCAAGTCGGTCTCTCTCTCCCGCTCATCTCCTCCCGCCCTCACTAGACTTACATCTTATATATTATAATGAAATAATCAACTATCGAGAATAAAATATACTAAGATGCGTTGGTTAAGAATAAGGGCAGCTTCAAGCTGTGAAACAACATAAGAATATCCCAGACATTAGTTACGTTGTCGTGGAATATATACTAAGGAAAAGCCTGCCGACCGGCTGCCACCAGCCGGTTTCTAAACGGCTGGGCAGCCGACGCGCGTGCATGCCCGCACGTGGCTACTATGCAGAAGCGTCACACCTCCCCCAAGATATAAGACCCTTGACTAAGTTCTTCATATCTAACAGAAAGCTTCTCATAGTACCACACACTGTTGCGACACAAGGCACTATATATAAAAAAAATAAAGACTGTTGCGCTCCACCGAGCAAGTTCAACTAACTTAGCGACAATAAGCGAAAACATTTAACTTAGATACTGCTACAACATCTTATACAAAATTCTACACGTTATAAAAAATAGAGTTTTTTATAAGGTTTTTGCTTTTTTAATTTGTTTTTTTCGGCTGAACTACAGTGACAGCCTATTTTCCTCCACACTCAACCCTTAATCCTGTGGCAGTCTAACCAACATCATCCACCCTTGATAGACAATCCGCTATCACGTTATCAGAACCGGCAATATGGCGTATGTCCAGATTATACTCCTGAAGCATGAGTAACCACCTGGTCAGCCTCATATTCCGGTTATGAAACTGATTCAAGAATTTCAGAGGGTGATGATCGGTATAAACCACTACGGCTGGTCTGAAAGCAGGAACATATACATCAAAGTGCCTGAGCGCCAGCATTATCGCCAGGAGTTCTTTTTCAATTACAGAGTAATTCCTTTGTGCACTATTGAATTTTTTACTGTAAAAACTCACTGGATGTTCGATACCTTCATCATCTGTCTGTAAAAAGACAGCCCCAGCCCCTACGCCACTGGCATCAGTCGCCAGCTGAAAAGGTCTGCTGAAGTCCGGGGCCCTGAGTATGGGGTGGGTACATAACAGGTGTTTCACCAAGGAAAACGCCTCTGCACACTCAGGAGACCACCGGAACTTCTTGTCCTTAGATAATAAGTCAGTTAAAGGTGCAAGTACAGTCGAATAGCCTTTGATGAAGCGACGATAATAGCCTATCATACCTAGAAACCGCATGATTTGTTTCTTAGTCGTAGGCTGGGGAAACTGATCGATGGCTTTGATCTTTGTCTGTGGAGGGCACACCTGACCCATCCCCACCTCGAACCCCAGGTACAAAACTGTGGCTTTGACAAAATCGCACTTACCCAGGTTTACCACCAAACCTGCTTCATTCAGTTTATTAAAAAGCTCTCCGATGTGAGCACAGTGACTGTTAAAATCCTCGTCGTATATTATGACATCATCTAGGTACACCGTACAGTTGGGAATGTCGGCTACAATGTCGTTCATTAATTTCTGAAACGTTGCAGGGGCATTTTTCAGCCTGTATGGCATAACATGGCAACGATATGTGGCACCGTCCACCACAAACCCCACACACCTCTCGCGCTCGCTCAGACAAGGGCACTTGCCAATAACCCTTAACAAGGTCTATCTTAGTGAGGAACTTGGCTTTTCCTATCTTATCCACACTGTCGTCCACGCGAGGGAGAGGGTAGGCATTTGTGGGGGTTAAACCATTCAACCTGCGGAAATCTATATAAAACCGCACCTTGCCATCTGGTTTGGGCTGCAGTGTGACTGGGGAAGTCCACCTTACTGCACCCTCAGAAATCAGCCCACGTTTCAGCATATAATCCAGCTCTTCCCTAAGTGCTGGTAATTTAATAGGGTGAACACGGTATGGCACTGATTTAAAGGGCGGGTGGTCCCCAACATCGACATCGTGCACCGCTTGAGTAGTGAGGCCAGGATGCTCCGCGAAAACAGCTTAGTTTGAATCAAACAAGTGCTGCACAGCTACACGCTGTTGCTCAGGCAGGTGCAATATCAACTCGTGAGCCACTTGTCTAGAATTCCCCGCCCACTGATCCGCGGAAACATGACAATCCCAATTATCCTCCCCCGCAGCTTGACTGTCCCTTCCTCCTTCTCCACCATGATCGCTGAAGATCAACACCGGGACAGTGAGAGGCTCGGAGGGGCGCCTCACATACTCTTTCATCAGATTTACATGGCAAAGTTGGTTCTTTTTCTTACGATCAGGAGTAGCTACTAAATAGTCGAGATCAGAAACCTTCCTTACAACCCGATACGGACCAGAATACTTGGCAGACAAGGGGTGTCCCACCAGAGGCAGTAGTATCAGTACCTCCTGATCTACTTCAAACTCCCTCAGCTTCACCTTCTGGTCGTATCTGTCCTTCATCTGAGCTTGTGAACTCTTAAGGTTCCGACCTGCTACCTCCAAGCTCTTTAGCATTCTCTCACGGCTTTCAACTACATACTTTAGAAGCGAGCATGGCTTTGTGACTCCCTCCCAGATCTCCTTGACTATGTGGAGGGGCCCCCTGACCCTGTGTCCAAAAACCAACTCGTTCGGGCTAAATCCCAAGGTCTCCCCAGGTACTTCTCTCGCAGCAAATAAAACGTATGGGAGACCTAGATCCCAGTCCTTCCCATTTTCCATGCAATAACACCGCAACATACTCTTGAGAGTCGAGTGCCACTTTTCCAAAACTCCCTGACTCTCGGGATGGTAGGCAGATGACACCACAGACACTATCCCATGTTGCTGCATGGTCTGCTTAAACAGAGCAGAAGTAAAATTGGATCCCTGATCAGACTGGATCTCCTGAGGGTAGCCATAACGAGAGAAATAGACAAGTAGGTTTTTGACAACAGTCTTAGCCATCCCGTTGCGCATGGGGTAAGCATCTGGATACCGTGTTGCTACATCCATTACAGTTAGTAAAAATGTATTGCCGGCACTAGTGGGGCAATGGGCCAACCATATCGATAACTACTTTGCTGAAGGGCGGCCCAATGACAGGGATGGGTTGTAACGGGGCTCTCGGGATGACCTGATTGGGTTTCCCAACAACTTGACAAGTGTGACACTGTGACACCCATGACACGACACTCGCCTTTAACCCAGGCCACCAGAAAAGGTTGCTCAGAGCTGCCTCCGTCTTACGTGCCCCCAGGTGCCCTGCCAAAGGCACATCATGAGCTAATCTCAATAAGCTCTCACGGCACACCCTCGGTACTACTAACTGGTCCACTAATCCTGACCCGCCATCCCACTTTTTCTTGGGATCCTGATGTCTCCGATACAAGATCCCCTCGGACAAGAAAAAATCACCAGGCTGCGCATCCCCATCGCTCTCCAGTTCGATAGCACCATTACCACACGCCCTGACTTCAGGATCTTCCAGCTGCAAGGAACATATATCAGCAGGTGCGAGATTATCCAAGTTCATCTTAAATAATTTATTTCCACCTCCAATGTCCCGCTGAGCCATCCTTTCCTCACGCTGCGCATAACGATGCTGTTGCAGAGTCTCTTCCTGCCCTGCACCTGCACTAGCGGTGACAGGCCCCGGGGCCTCTCCAGACTCTAACATAGGTGCCAATAATGAGTCACCAAGAAACACTGCCGGCTCAAAACTCTCCAATTGACCAACACTTCCCGTTTTCTTGTGACCTTTCCTCCGCGGTTTGATAGACTGAGGTGGTGGCTGCAAGGCTCCGGATGTCTGAGAACGCGTCACAACACACGCCATGGTTTGTACGCTATACTTCTCAACCCACTCCTGTTCCTCCCTACTAACGTCAGCCGCCTTCTCGACAACGACCAAGGGTGAAACCTAAGAAGCAGGCACCGCAAAGTCGTTGCCGAGGAGGAGGTCGACGCCCCCAACAGGCAAGTTCTCTACAATTCCTACATCCAGCTCCTTCGCCACACCACCCACCTCCAGCTCCATCCGCACCAGCGGGTAGGACTTCGTAGCATTGATCCCCTGAACTACCACCACCCGAGCAGCGTTAATCGGCCTACCAGTAAAGTTCTTTAACAAAGTCTGAGAAGCCCCCGTATCACGCAATAGCTTAACTCCTCGCCTTTCGCCAGCCCACCTCACAAAACCATGCCCGCTATGACCCCCAAAGACGTCGCGGACAGGGTTCGAGCCTTCCGGACTCTTGAACACAGGCTGTGTCCCACCCTCTGACGAACTACCCTTGGCAAACTCAGAAGATATAGGTGACACCCCTATGCTGCGGGCCAATGACACAACCTTGTTTGGTGGCTTGTTCGGACAAGCATTTGCAAAGTGACCCTCCTTCTGACATGCAAAGCACTCTTTACTCTTTGGTTTCCCTTGGGAGTGGGAGGTACCATTAGACTTCTTATACTGGACGGTATTTGGTTTATGTTCATTTTTATTGTCAGTGCTAGATGGTTTTGTGTATTTATGTGTATCAAAATTCTTGGGAGGGGGAGGGGTACGATCCTTTGCACCCGACTCACTCGTAGCTGCTGCTCCGCACCCTCGAATTAATGACAGTCGGAGGTCAGCCATTTCTGCTGCCTCCTGGAGAGTTCTAGGATTTTTTTCCTTTATATTTAATGTTAAGTCCCCGCCTGTGCACTTAAAGAACTGCTCCAAGAGAACCAGCTCATTCAACTCCTCAAAAGTAGCTGCCCTCTCAGAACGCAGCCAATGTCGTAGTGCATCAGACAAGTCCCGGGCGTGTTCTAGGAGGTACTATCCTTGCCCTTAGTAACACCCCGAAACTTCAAGCGGTAAGTTTCCGGTTGTAACTCATAGGCCCGTAGCACAGCCTTCTTTAGCTCATCATAAACTACACAGGACTCTAAAGGCAGTGCATCATACGCTTTTAGCCCATTTCCTAGGAGTCGTGATGAAACTAATGCTGCCCACTTTTCCTGAGGCCACTGGTGTTCCTGACACTTCTTCTCAAATCGCATAAAAAACTCAGTCACACATAATTCATCGAACACAGGAACTAGTTTAAGCAGGTGCGACAATGATTGGTCCCGATGTCTGTTACCTCCCCCAATATTTCGCCCTGTTACCTCCACTCGAGATCTCTCCAGCTCCCTGTCAGCCCGATACCTAGTAGACTCTGCCTGCAGTTCAGCCTCTCGTATAGATGTTCTCTCTGCAGCCTCAGCCTGCACACTAGCCTGTCTTTCGGTAGCCTCAACCTGAGCTCTAGCAACCTCAGCCTGCACACTAACCTGTCTTTCGGCGGCCTCAACCTTGGCCATCTCAAGCCGAAACAACAAATCTGGAGTCAACCCTTGAGGAGGGGAAGGTGCATTTAATGGGGAGGGTCCCTGTGATTGAATTCCACGCTGCCATTGACCATCAACTTGGGGGTATGTACTAAATTCAGGCACCCTGATGTTTGATACGGGGGTAGAGTGGAGGGGGGGCTGGGGACCGGGGCCCCCAGTCGCCTCTCCATCCAGGTCTCTCCCTTCTAAACCCAATATCAAAGTCCTCAGCTGATCTTTCCTCATGCCACTTAAACCCTGGTGACCCTGAAGACCTGCCACACACTTTAAGCCATACTTATTCAGCTTCAACACCCTGGCAGCGGTAAGGGGCACCTCTAAAAATCTTCTAGCACCCTCCTTGCTATCGACTAGCCACTCCACAGGTCTTTCTCCCTCCGAGCCCGTATCGTGACCTGACCCATCACTGTGTTCTGATGTATTAGACATGTTTGTGTACTGCAGTAATTATCACGGTTATAGAATGTGCCTTATCTCCTATGCAAGTATGTATATACTAATGTTATTTAAAGTCTTTAATGTGTTATATTGGTTGCTCCAAACAAAAAAACACTATGTCCACTGTATTCCTTTAATCATAAGGAATTTCAAAACAAATGACCACTATATTCCTCTGTTCAGTAAATCCTATGCAAGGTCGCCATTTGTTACGTCCTGGGATATATAAACACTGGGCTCTTTCTATTGGACTAGGTATGCGGCAACAAGCAACAACGGAAAACGCTAGATCCAACCCTTATCTATAAACCCAGGCAACAAACCACCCTAAGCCGTCAAGAGTCCTGCCTGGACAACGAGGTATCCTATGACTCGGTTACAGGATGCACGCACTATAGACTGCTGATAGTCAAGCAGGCTATATAAAAGATCACACAATTAAGTTGACTTAAAGCTTCAAGGAAAAGATAGATAACGGAATTAAATTGCAGAAACAATTTAATAACAAACTAGAAGAAAGTACATTTAACGTTACGTTAATTAATACAACTAATCACCCCTGCGTGAAAGAAGGTGAAAACAAACAGTCCTCAAAACATCGTACCGGTAGACAAGATGCGGGTTTCTAAACTGCATGCGGCTACTGTAGTATCTGATGCTTAGCAAAGAAAATACGTTATGGATTTAGAGAACTCTTAACTCATAAGCAGGAATAAATACTAGTGATAGGCCATACAGTGTATAATGGCATAGGTATAATTAAATAAAGGCAGCAACTTGCAACATAACCACATACAGGTGTGCTTCTCACTCTTAGTCAGGCATGCCTTCTCGGACAGAGTCTCTAAGCCACACCCTGACTCACAATGCTCACAAAAACGGTAAACTGTGGCACAATAACAAGCATACAGAAATAATAAACTCCTAGCTGTTAATCTGCCAGGTGGCAGAGGTCTAGCCGGAAGGATATAGGCTTCGGATACCCGGGCTGAGCCACCTGCTCTAGCCTAGGGACGTTCCCAAGTCTGTGCGCCAAATTACTCTAATTGAAAGGGTGCTCTCTTGAGAGACTCGGATCGCAAGTATCTGACTCTCTCCTGGCGACCCTAAAACAAAAGCAAGACGTGCTAGCGCAGTGCTGAGTGGACTAGTCAAGGGCCCTCACACAACACAACACTAGACACACAGGGACACAGACAAGAAAATGCCCCCAGACTCCCACGGGTATCCTAGTAAAGTCGTGCGGGTCCACAGGACTCGCACCAGCAGACTTTACTTAAAGGATCGCAAAAAGCCTCCCCTCCGGTCTAGCCCCTGCTAACCTGACTCAAGAACACACTAGCAAGCATGAAACCACCAAATATGAGACAACAAAAAAGCTTCCTAGGTCTCATTAACAATTACATCTCTGCATAAGACCCAAAATCCTATCTAGTTATCTGAGAGCTCGTCGTTAATACAATAATAGATATAAGGTCTATCAAGGGGATGGGATAATTAAATAGATTGGTGAAGTAGTGGAAAGAAGGTATACAAAGTAAGAGAGAAAGTTTCTAAGTGGGGTTGAGAGGGATAGATATCAAGGGGGTCCGAAGGGTACGACAGTGAGGTGAGCTCTGAGTCTTGAAACTGTCTGGACCCCACCCTAGGCATACAAAATACATCCCCGGCTTGGCAACACTCAACACTGTTGCCTGGTCAAAATCCTCTACCCCGTGCGTGAGTCGAAACTAAGCCTAACGTTGCAATCAAATGCATATGGCAACGCTTCAGGCTCGTCCCAAGCTGGCAGGCGAAGCAACGTCCCAAGCCGGTCTCTCTCTCCCGCTCATCTCCTCCCGCCCTCACTAGACTTACATCTTATATATTATAATGAAATAATCAACTATCGAGCATAAAATATACTAAGATGCGTTGGTTAAGAATAAGGGCAGCTTCAAGCTGTGAAACAACATAAGAATATCCCAGACATTAGTTACGTTGTCGTAGGATATATACTAAGGAAAAGCCTGCCGACCGGCTGCCACCAGCCGGTTTCTAAACGGCTGGGCAGCCGACGCGCGCGAATGCCCGCACGTGGCTACTATGCAGAAGCGTCACACAGTGCTTACCTAAGTCTTTTCTAAAGCAAAACTTATCCAATTTGAAGCCATTCGAATGGGATATCTCGCCGGTATTAAGCCTTAATACCTTATTTCTATCTCCCTTATTGATACCTTTCATCCATTTAAACACCTCTATCATAATATCTCCTATACATCTTCGTCTCTCTAAAGAATGCAAGCCAAGGGTTATCAGCCTCTTCTCTTATGATAAATTTATAACAATGTGGATCATTTGCGTCATTCTTCGTTGGACTGCCTCCAGAGAGTCAATATCCATTCTGTAATAAGGACACCAAAACTGAACAGCATAGTCCAAGTAAGGTCTCACATTAGGTCAGGTTAGGTTAAATTGAAATATAGTGTAATTAAAGCAAAATATAGAAGTACAATAACTATAACAAATATAATAAAATTATATAATTCTTGAATAATAGATCATTTAGGAATAAATCCTGGATAATAACGTTGCCTAATTAAACATTATGATAGATCTTCATAATATGACATTTTTTCCTACCCCGAAGAATATGCCATTTTTTTCCTGTGCCTTTTTTTCCCATTGCGGACCGTATCTCTTCCGTGCCGAAAATTGGCAACGGTCGAGTTGGCAACCGCACATCTAGCCTCAATCCAGTTGCGCGATCTCTAGTAAATTCGGCAAGACACAGGATTTGTATGTGTCGTGGGTGTTCGTGCCAGTCTTGAAGGGGCTGTCGTGTCAGTGTGCAACGACCTTTATATACATCTTTGAGGGCATCGTGTATTGCATTAACGATGACGCACAAACAGTCAAATTCCCGTCGGCAATGTCTTCGGCCCCCTTGACGTTTTGTCTACCTCCGTCATTTACGTTGTTTGTATGTCGGCCTACATCGTTCCTTATGCTCGTACATTTATCAAATATATCCAATCTCTGTTGTTATTCGTCCTATCTCCGTTGTTTTTACTTTCTTTCACCATCCTATTTCATTAAACATTCTGTCAAATTGGTCCAGACGCGTTTGTTTGCCAAACACGTGGCCACCCTCTACAAAAATCAGGTTTGTGGGACCCAGTCTAACGCAAGCAGTTGCTTTGAAATAGTCTAACTAAATAAGGCATATCTTTAAGAATATTGAGGAACACAAACAAAACAATATTATAATAGCAACGCGCTAATTGAATAAAGGAAAATTGATGTGAGAATATATATATATATATATACATATACAGTATGTATATATATATATATATATATATATATATATACTGTATATATACAATATATATATACTGGTATATATATATATATATACATATATATATATATATATATATATATATATATACTGTATATATATACTGTATATATATATATATATATATTATTATTTTTTTTTAGCTTAAGTGACAGGGAGGAGAAACTGAAACAAAAACTAATTATCTGGTCTACCTACCTATGTCTACCTATGTTGAGTTCGCCACTGCTAGTGGCACCGAGGAGCTCACCGCCCTTCGTGGCTGTTTGAAAATTGGTGCAGCAGACTGTTCGAAGGGGCAGAGCGCTCTCCTGCAAAGATGGGCTCGTCTGGCACTTTTTGTAGTTCAACATCGAGGGCTCTCTTGAAGCTGTCTAACGAAGCGCCCCTCATGTCTCTTACTCGCCGCGGGAGTTTGTTGAAGAGACGTGGGCCTCTATGTGATAACCAGCCCTCTCGCAGAGAGCCTATAGCACCCTGATTTTTCATCTTGGGGATATCGTATTCCCAGCCTCTTCTATCACTGAACTTCATTGCTATCGGGCTATGTAGATTCGGTACAAAACCCTCTGGGATTTTGTACGTATTTTATTAAGTAACGTTCCCTTCTATGCTCCAACGAATACAGCTTTAGTGATTAAAACTCTCTGAATAGTGTAACTGTTTTGCTGAGTTTATATGAAGGGTGAAGTTCCTTTGTACATTGTTTAAGTCATTAATTTCACCTGCTTTGTATGGGGATGTTAATACTTTACAGTATTCTACCTGTGGTAGCACCAGGGATTTGAAGAGCGTTATCATAGGCAATTCTCCGCGAGTTTTAAAGGTCACCTAACTGCCTCAGTTTTCAAGATGGAGAGCCCATTCTTGGCATGCATACTAATGGAGTTTTAAGAGAAATATCGGTTTGCCCCCCCCCCCCCCCTCTTCACCCAAGATAGACGAACAATACTATGATTTTCCCCCAGGTACCTCAGCTAGTAATATATATGGCCTAATGAATCATGAACGTTATTATGTAAGAATTAAGTTCTGTCGTCTTTGTCATGGAAAAACTATTGTAAATAAATATTTTCTACAGATGACATTGGCAATCTGAGAACAAAATGTGTTTCATGCAAAACTGTATCTACATATGCTACACTACTGTACCATATCACTGTAATATAAGACATAGCTGTGTATACATGCTAGTGTGTATTATGTGCATCATGTCTTATTTACTACCTAATAATAAACAATGATTTAACCTACTAAACCATTTCAGACCCCATGAGGCATCGTGTTTCGCGAATATCTTCATGGCTCTTAGTCACATCATTATGACATTCTAACACAATGTTTACGACAACCCGCCGTAATATATGGTGGTATAGTAGTTTGGAAAATTGTTATACCTAAAAAGTTTACTCTTATCATCTTAAGGTGTAGTCAGTGAGAACACAAAAACCTGAGCAAATGTTCGGACAAGACGACGTACCCCTCTCCCCTACATCTATTCCTTCCTTCCCCCACCAAACAAGCTCCCCGCCATCCACCTCGCACACCATCCTTCTATCCCCCCTCTCTCTCTCCCTCCCTCTCTCTCTCTCTCTCTCTCTCTTACATTCGTGAATAGTATGAAAAACAAATACGTGTAGCATATAACTGGATATTTATAGGCACAAACAACTCCAAAGGAGACTAAAACTGAAGTATGAATTGATTTTACACGGAAACGCTCTCTCTCTCTCTCTCTCTCTCAATTGCACACAGGGAAATATAAAGTCTTACACATAGTTATTCTATAGTAATTTCGTATAATACCTTACGAATATAACATTTGGGTGTAGTATGAATTGATGGTTTATGGAAACAACCGTGATGGCTCAGTTGACAGTTTGATATTTTGCCAGTGTTTGGAATATTTGAGCAGGTAGATGGTCACTTGCATGCGATCGAAGAAGGTGGTTTGTCGCAAGCTACTGAAGGTGTGCTACATCCCTGCTAGCCATGGCCAATATGCTGAGATGCCCACGTGGGTGCAAAGGCGTGATTGCACTACGACTGTTTAATATGGTCAACCACGAGAGGAACGCTGACGCACTGAAAATAAGTCTTAACAGGTAATTATTACCCATAACTCTTTTTATCTATAACGTTATGCCACATATTTCATAGCAATGACAATGTTTGGGGAAATTATCTTGATCTTAATACCATCTATTATAATAAACGGCAAAATCCGTCCGTCTGTCCGTCTGCATAGACCCAGGATAGGTTAGGAACGGGGGGTGTGGGGGGAAAAGGCCCCCATCGAAAAGGGGGGGGGGCCTTGGGGGCCAAGCCCCCCCTTTTAGGTTAGATATAGGTCCTTGGTACCCGGTTGGGTTAGATTAGGGTTATCATAAACGGCAAAGTTAGCAAATGACATATAGTGTCTACCAGCAAATATAGTGAAGTTAGAACACGATACTGTAAATTAACCATTCACAAATTATAGTGAAGTTAGAACATGATACTGTACATTAACCCTTCTGGTGCTTGAACACCGGATTTCTAAGCTTGACCAGAGGTCCCTTTAGGTTTGGGTCGGAGACCCAAAACGCCCTCCGCAGGAGGTAACTTAAAAGTCCGCACGGAGTGCGGACTTTAAGCGATATAATAATGCACAATGTATGTCTTTATATATTCCCGTGTGCTGTGTAATTGACAGAGAGAGAGAGAGAGCGCGCGCGTTTCCGTCAACAATCGATTCATACTTCAGTTTTACTCTCCTTTCGAGTTGTTTGTGCCTATAAATATCCAGTTATATGCTACACTTACTTATTTGTTTTTCATAATATTCACGAATGAGAGAGAGAGGGAGGGAGGGAGAGAGAGAGAGGGGGGGGGGGAGGGGGGATAGAAGGATTGTGTGCGAGGTGGATGGCGGGGAGCTTGTTTGGTGGGGGAAGGAAGGAATATATGTAGGGGAGGGGGGTACGTCGTCTTGTCCGAACATTTGCTCAGGTTTTTGTGTCCTCACTGACTACACCTTAAGATGATAAGAGTAAACTCCTTAAGTATAACAATTTTCCAAACTACTATACCACCATATATTACGGCGGGTTGTCGTAAACATTGTGTTAGAATGTCATATTGATGTGACTAAGAGCCATGAAGATATTCGCGAAACACGATGCCTCATGGGGTCTGAAATGGTTTAGTAAGTGTCGACAATGTAATATGTTATGTGGATAAATAACATTGAACGACTAGATAACGTACATCCTGCACAGAGATAACTTTAATGTTATACTTCATAAAGTCAGCCATACTTTATAGAAGAAAACATTAATATGATAACATTATGGATTAAAGTAAAATAAAACTAATTAATTCATGAATGACATACATCATACTAAATTATACCCTCAAACATTATGTGTTCAACATATCTTAATATATACTAAAGCTCTTTTCGTCATCTCCAACCTGCAATGAAATTGTGTAAACGTTCTGTCTGCTATCACACTGTAATACTCATTCAGGCTAGTCACTGATGTCAGCGCGAATTAATCTAGATCAGCTGTGAGAAAAAAGTTGTATATCTTTCAAACGTTGCCGGAAAGAACACTAATATGAAACTGCTTCTTAGTGATGATGACCAATGCTAATAATATGAAATATTTATACACAAAATAATACACTTTCAAATGGCTTATCCAAAGCAATATACACGTCAGATTCGTGTGGAGAAAGATGGCTTTGCTAAAGTCTCATGGTCGAAGAAAAAATATACGAGTGTGATGAAATATCTTGTATCTCGTGTTTTACTTAACCCCTTCATCTTTTATAAACAGAAATTACTGGCATATACAGTATAGATATATAGATTTTTTTTTTCCTATATGAATGAGGGAGACAAAAGGCATAACTGCCTGCAGCGAGTGCCTCCCCCAGATTTCAAAGAGTTACAGGGCCGAAATCAAGGGACGTTCGAGCCAAAATGCCTGGACACACGGAGTTTGAGCAATTTAAGTCATAGGAAGAGGGAAAGACTGATTCTCGGAGAGAGTTCCAGAGCTCAGCAGTTGACTAGAAGAAAGTCTGAGAATAGCATTTCACTCTTGGGTTGGAGAGTTGCACAGCGTAGGGGTGGGATTGTGTTGCAAGGCGGGTACTACGTACCCTACGTAGAGGAGGTGGTATACACTGGGAAAGTTCCGAGGAACACTGATTATTGTAGTAGCGATAGAATAGTGAGAGAGATGCAACATTGCGGCGAAGAGAGAGAGATTGCAGAGAGATGGTGAGTGGGCGGGAGTTAATGATACGATAGGCTTTCCTTTCTACTTTATCTAGGAGTGTGGTGTGAGAGGATCCTCCCCACACATGTGAACAATACTCAATATAAGGACGCACTGTACAGAGCAAGTAGCTGCGCAGGGGTAAAGAATCCCTTGAGGCGGTTGAGCACACCCAGCTTCTGGGAGGCTGCCTTAGCGAGACTGGTAATATGGTCTTTCCAAGTGAGAGCAGAAGAAAAAGAGACATCGAGAACATTGAGGGAAGATGAAGGTAGATTTTTGTATTGTTGAAGAATAAGGGATAGTCCTCTGGAGGTTCCTGACAGGTAGTAAGATGGATAAATTGAGTTTTGGAAGCATTAAATGTAAAAAAGGTTTTCTCTACCCCAATTGGAAATAGTAGCTAGATCAGAAGATAAACATTTTATGGCTTCATTACGTTTACTTTTGAGGGACTGCTGGCTGGGGCGTTCTGGAAAACTAATTGAGTGGTGTAAAGTAGAGTCGTCTGCATATGAATGGATGGGACTAGATGTACAGTTGAGAAGATCATTTATGAAAATTAGAAAGAGAATAGGAGATACGACAGAACCCTGAGGAACACCGGAGTGGGATAGGATGAAGAATTGAGCGATGGCCATCCACAACCGTAGCTATGGAACGACCGGAAAGGAAATTAGAGACAAAGGCACAGATGGAGGGACAGAAACCGAAGGAGGGCAATTTGGAAATTAAAGATGTGTGCCAGACTCTATCGAAGGCCTTCGATATGTCTAGTGCAGTGGTTCAAACTATTTTGATGGCGACCCTTAATACAATGTTTCATGGTCCTTGCGACCCTACACCCTGAAACACTGGATTAGTACGTTTATATTTGTGTTGATTGTTTTATTCCTAATAATTTTACAAGATAGTTTTATATATTCTTACATTGTAGTATGTAAAGCTCGATAATTTATGTTTCTGTAAAATCAGGGCATACAGCCAAACAGTTCATCCAGTCTAGGTCATGTTTCTTTAAGAAAAAAAAAAAATAATAATAATAATAATATTTCACCATGCTAAACATTTTTTTTTTAGTGGTGGTAGATATCAAGGCACTGTAATAAAAAAAACTCTTCTAGTATGTCTTTTCATTGGTACCAAACAAAAATCCATGAGTTGGGGGTTACCTGCAATTGCCACTGATTCATCTGTCTGTAATGAAATATGTTCTACTTTTTTCAAAGCCACACTAAGTTGAGATAATATGTCTTCTGACATCAGGTCAATTCAATACTATTTGAAAGTGGTACTGATTCCAACTTCTGTTCCAGCTGACACATGAGGCTTTTTGCATCTCACAATATTCCACGCTACTTCAAAGGTCGCCAGAAAATACTTTTCCAGAGAACAAATATGATGAGCTGGGAGCATCAATCCGCCTTAGTTTTACCATCACTTTTGTTTTTCCGTTCCAGTTAGATTTGAATGAACTTAACTCAAATGGCACTTCAATGTATTATCATTCATAGATTCGATAGCTAAGACTTGAAAGCACTGGAAACATTGAAGTCTGACATTTCCAAAGCGTTCTCTAAACTCAGTGGAGCCATACTTAAAACAAATCTGGTCTATACTGTAACTACTTTGCGTTGTAATTCTTGCCATTAAAGTAGTTCTCTAGGCAAGGTATCATTTTGGTAACTCTACGTTGAACTCGTTCTAGCTTGTCTGCATCTTTTTGGTAGTAAGGGCATCAGGATTGAACGCAATATTTCAGGAGAGGGTGGACTAAAGAATTGTAAAGAGTTAATGACATCTCTGGATTTATGCTCAAATGACCTGCCTATAAAGCCAATTATTTTGTTAACCTTCTTAACATCTTCTGAACATTGTTGACTGGGTTTTAGGTTACTCGATACTGTTACTCCCAAATCAGATTTTCAGTCTACACTCTTAAGCTGGGTGCCATTCATTGAATAGTTTGCTTTCTCATTTCGGTTTCTGATATGGAGTACTTTACATTTATCCGCATTGAAACACATTTGCCAAATTTGAGCCCAATGTGACATCTTATCTAGATTATGTTGCATATCTTCAACATTCTCATTTGAGAGTACGCTATTTGCAATTTCCTTATCGTCAGCAAACTTTGAGATTGTACAGGTGAGATCCTCATCTATGTCGTTAATGTAAACTAGGAAGAGAATTGGCCCCAGTACCAATTCCATGCTGTAAGGGCTTACATCAGAGGGTCAGTAGACCAGTGTCGTATTTGTAATCTGACAGCATGAGTGTACTGATTACATTGGTTACAGATAACATACACATCCACAGCTATTCCAACAGTGTGGTAGTATTACACTTGCACATCATACACAATAGATAATGAATAAATTGCCTCAATGAAGATGATTCATTTGTGGCCACCCCCTCCGGGATCAAGGCGTATGTCAATTATTGATGGATTTATTACTTTTTGCCGCAAAACACTATTATAACATATTATATGCACAGTTATTCATAATTGCATTAACAAATTACGTTTGATTTATTACACGAAAGATTATAATTATTTCTGTATTAATTGATTGGACAAAACGCTTAGATTAGTATTAAGTACATGGAAAAACTTCGAAGATCAAAGCATAACTGTTTCTGCCGTCAGTTTGTTTGTTTCTTTCTTTCAATTTTCGTTTTTAATCTGCGTTATTATTTGTTGTTCTTTCTCGTCACTTTTATCTTATTGGCCGAGTCTCTTACCAAACTTTGACCGATTTTCCCTCTTAATCTATTAAAAATTGTTAATCCTCTTTCTTGTATGACCTCTCTTCCCTATCTCCACTACAGACACTTGGCAGTAAACAGGGAACTGGGTAACCAACAAGAATTGTGGTGATTATCTTCGTCGGAAACCGACAGAGCCATATTGCCGGTTGCGTCAATCTTCTTTTTTGTTCTTGTTCTATTTCCATCATGCCTATAAATTCCAACCCAATGGACAAACAGGGAGGGAGGAAGAAGAATGATTTGGAGTGGCTTTGGTGATTTGCAGCATTTGACGGAGGCTCTCGGTTAATTTCATCGCTTGTTTAGTGAAAATAAATCCCTTAAAACAAAATGCAATATTGTTTCTGTTTTACGCTTGTAATCCTTGCAAAGGTAAGATAAGCGTAGTCATGTTAGTTAGGACTTCAGAGGCTATCAACCCTTCTTGATTATTTAACCAGCACACTGTAAGTCAAGAGTAACGTCAGGATTGAAGCTCATTTTCGAGAACTCCAGTCCCTAGTAGTAATGTAGTATCATGAGACGATTTATGTACAGCTACTGATAAATGTTTGTGAGCTCTTTCGATTTACTATATGTAAATATATCCGTTTAACTGGATGTTCGATCAAATCAGGTATATATTAATTAATACATAAAACGTGTTTATTAATATATAGCTGATTTGATCTGAAAATGTATCTAAATGGATACATTTGTATAGAGAACATCGCAAGAGCTCACAAACATTTGGCAAGAGCAGTACAGTTGGCCAGATTAACTTGTATCCACACCATGATTTTATGTAAGGAAGGAAACCTATTGTGATTGACATATATGAATAATTTGATATATACCCATTAATTGGCAATATTTGTCAACAACTTTTTAAAAAAAATGCATGTCTAATTCAATAATACTAATTTCTTAACTCTATCACCAGTCCTATCTCTCCGGTATGGCCACCCGATCCTTCCAGCCGGCGGCGCTTGTGGCACTTTGGCGCTGCCGACTGGGAAGCTCTTTGGCAGTACTTCTTTGATTTCCCATGGAATGACTTCTGCTTTCGTGGCCAGGGACCCTCGTAGAGTGTTGAACGCATTACTGAGGTAATCCTCTCGGAGTTGGAAGCATGCATTCCATATTCTTTCTCTCAGTCTAATGCAAACAAATCTTGGTTTACTCACGCTTGTTATACTGCTGTCCACAATAAGGAGGAAGCATTCAAACGGTTCCATTGCCTTCAAACTCAAGAATCTCATACTTCCTATGTTTCTGCCCGGGATCAAGCCCAATCTGTTCTTCGACTAGCCAAAAATTACTTCACCAATAATAAATGCACTGGACTATCCAACTCTAGCTCTTCTCAAGCCTTCTGGCATCTAGCCAAAACCTTCTCCAACAATTTTTATTCCTCGTCTTTCCCTCCTCTTTTCCAATTTGACGGCACTACAAATAACTTTTTCCTTTGACAAACCTGAATTCTTCGGTTACACTTTCGCTACAACCCTCTCTCTCCTACTTATGCCTAACATCATAATCTCTTGTAAGGATGTACTTTCCACCCTCTCTGGTGTTACAACCCAAAGTTTGGAGAGACTAGTGGAACTAGCTTAGTTAAAGATTTGGCCCCGAAGGAGTCTAGAGGGTGACCTTTAGGTTGAACACAAAGACTGAACTTTAGTTTAACCCGTACAGCCCCAGCGACGCGTCTGAAGCGTCGGCGATGTATGTAACGCACAGCCCCAGAGACGCCCCTGACGCGTCACCCTAATTGCGCCGACCGTAACCTCAGGTGTAGCCACTCAAGAGGGCTCAGATTTGTATGGGAACTGTGTACGTATCCCACGCAACCGTGCCGATGGTTGAAAACTCTCAAAGTCCACGTGCGTGCGCGTGAGCGCGCAATAACCTGGTTTTTTGGGGTAATTGCCTTCAATTTTTTACTCTTGTAAAATACGTTTTCGGGGGCTTGGAATCCCTGCTAAATGAGTTTCCACAGCTGTTTGGCGATGTTCCCCAGCAGTGCCCTCTAGTTGAGCTTGATGTGGTGTTGGTAGAAGGTGCTCGTCCCATCAATCAGCATCCCTACCGCGCTAGTCCATGGAAGCGGGAGGCCCTGAGGAAGGAGGTGCAGTTCCTGATGGATCATGGCCTGGTGGAGAAGAGTGGCAGCGAGTGGGCCTCACCATGCCTGTTAGTGGACAAGCCGGATGGATCGTTCCGGATGTGTACTGACTGCCACCAGGTTAACCAACTAACCTGTCAGGACTGCTACCCTCTTCCTCGGATAGACGACCTAATCGACCAACTGGGGGACGCCAACTACATCACCAAGATCGACTTGTTGCGTGGGTACTACCAGGTCTGGCTGACTGAGCGTGCCAAGCGAATCTCGGCATTTGTCACCCCTGACGGCTTATACCACTACACCGATATGCCCTTTGGGATGGTCAACGCCCCAGCAACCTTCCAACGACTAATTCATCAGGTGACAGAGGGGCTCGTCGGGGTGCAATCATACTTGGACGATCTGGTAGTATACAGCAAATCATGGGAAGATCACCAACTTCAACTGCACGCCCTATTCTACAACCTGGCTGAAGCACGTTTAACAGTGAACTTGGCCAAGAGTGAGTTTGGATACGCCAACGTAATATTCCTGGGTCATGTGGTTCGGCAAGGTGAGGTTAGCCCAGTATCTGCAAAAGTGGAAGCCATTGCGTCACTGCCTGTTCCTCATGACCGTAAGGCACTAATGTGCTTCATGGGCATGAGTGGGTATTATCGACGTTTTGTGCCCAATTTTGCTGACCTCTCTTCACCATTAACAGACCTAGTCAGTCCTAAAAAGAAGTTTTTGTGGACTCAGGAATGCCAGGATGCTTTTGTGAAAATCCGTGCCCTTCTCACAAATGTGCCCATACTGAAATCTCCACAATTCACCAAGCCGTTTATCTTGCAAATAGACGCCATTAATGTGGGAGCAGGAGCTGTATTGTTACAGTATAACGAGAATGAAGTATTATATCCTGTTTGCTATGCATCCACCAAGTTCAAACCATACCAGAAACATTATAGTACAATTGAGAAGGAATGTTTTGCCTTATTGTTTGCCATTGATAAGCTTAATGTGTACTTAAATGGTTCTTGCTTTCCTATTGATGTGTTCACTGATCATAATCCCCTCACATTTTTGCATAAGATGAAAAACTCTAACCAGCGTCTCATGAGGTGGGCTTTGGCATTGCAGCCTGACAAGCTGCACATGTTTCACATCAAGGGGAAGAACAATATCGTTTCAGACATTTTATCTAGGACTTAGAATGATTTGATTTACAATGTTTCCCTTATAAATATCTTAATGGGGGAGGTGTTATGTATTGCCTTAATTAAATTAAATACTGGTGGGATCGAGTTAACTAATTATTAGTGGGTATATGTGACTATTTATTTGTACATATGAAGGCCTTTAAGCATTAAGATTACATCGGGGAACATATGTGTCCAGGGTGTACTGTAATAGCCAGACATATTTTGCCCCAGGCCATGAACGCCGGCAGATTTTGGAGCCAGGAGCGCACGCCTTTCCCCCCCACCTTGTGCATCTCTGGTAGACGTATGATTAGTCATAATATAATTCGTGATTTAGTGTTCTTACTCTTCATTTATATATTTTAATGAAGTATTCTACTGTATATTATTATTAGTTGAGTTAATGTGTTTGATTGTAGTGAGAGTAATTGTATTTCAGTCCTGTATGATAACTTTACTGACCAAGGAATCTATAGAAAGTAGGATTTGAGGAAAGGCAGTTCACCTCTCGCCTCTGCTTCGCCAAGACCTCATCATGGGTCACCCTGAGTTTCGTGTCCTGCCTTGTATAACTATCTCTATAGATAAGTATTATAATGTTGTATTGTGTGATTATGTTGTATTGTGTGAATGTAAGGATAGATGTATACAGTGTAATTTGTATGTAAATAATATCCATACTTTTAAATTATCTTTTCATCCATACCTACTTTATTATATGTTCATGTACTATCTTTCAAATAACTTAAAGGTTTAAATACTTTGAATATTCTGTGGTTCTAAAGGAAAGTAAACGGTACCGGTAATAAATTATTTCTACAGTAAACTAAAGTGGATACTTGAATACTTTACATCTAACTCTTAAAAGGATTTATGAAAGCATAAGTTATGCTACTGGCATTTAAAGAAAACTAAATAATATCAATTATATGATTCTGATTGACTTGTTGTATAGTAATAGTGTTTCGCTGGAGGATAATATTAACCTTGCAGTCTAGTTTTGGGTGGTTAACTTCCATTCTATCTACGGTGATGACAGTTGTGTTAACTTTTCATTGAAGTTAATCATTTATTCATAGTGTTGTGGGTTTGAACTCTAGTCCGTAACAATATATATATATATATATACGAAGCATCTTCCCAAAAATATTTAAAAGCTTATAGAAGTAGCTAGAACCAACTCGATATAATATCTTAAAGAAATGAACTTCTTGAACCACCTTACTACTGTATAGATCTCTGACTACGAACGAACTCTATAAACTGAGTGAAATTGTCTAATATTAGACAAAATTAAAAATAGGTAAGTACTGTACTATGTTATAAAACAATTGGGTCCTCAGCTGACCGTTAAGTTCTTACTGTTTTTTTTTTTTTTTTTTTTTTTTCTATGTGATTGAGGGAGGCAAAAGGCATAACTGCCTATAGCGAGTGCCTCCCCCATAGTTGAAAGAGTGACAGGGCCAAAATCAAGGGACGTTCGAGCCAAAATGCCTGGACACACGGAGTTTGAAGCAATTTAAGTCATAGGAAGAGGGAAAGACTGATTCTGGGAGAGAGTTCCAGAGCTCAGCTGTTGAGTAGAAGAAAGTTTGAGAGTAACGTTTCACTCTTGGGTTGGAGAGTTGCACAGAGTAGGGGTGGGATTGAGTTGCAAGACGGGTACCACGTGCCCTACGTAAAGGAGGTGGTATGCACTGGGATAGCTCTGAGGAACACTGATTATTATAGTAGCGATAGAATAGCGAATAGAATAGATGTTTGGCACATCTTTTCCATAAAATTAAGGTGGTGGGGGTTGTTCTGGACCCCTTTCTCCCTCGTGTGTAGCCCCATTAATTTAGACATTATAAGACGTGCGCTCCATTACTTTGGCAATTTGAAGACCTTTTGTTTTAAATATCAATATTTTCCTAGGAGCAATAGCCATTGTAAAGGCTTATCCCTCAATACTTCATCTGATCAGATCTAGCAAGCCTGCAGTTTCGGAGGAACCATCATTATTCTAATTTTTAAAGTTTGATGCAGGTCTAGGGAGGAAGCTAAACGCAAACAAATCAATAAACACAAACCAAATAAATATATATATATATATATATATATATATATATATATATATATATATATATATATATATATATAAGTATATAAATATACACATAATTACAAAGCTCCCCTTAATTAATAATGCTATGCGACGTCGTAATTGGTCGATATACAGGAGGCGCTACAATATTGGTAAACAATGAAGCTCAATAGCAGGTGATTAAGCGATTTTTCTCAAAATTGTTGATGTAGGTGTCATTCCCAGGAAACTAACATAATACATATTATATGGATATTTACGTTTTAAGGGTTTGTTTAGACTTCTTCTTTTTCGTCTTCTTCTGGGAGACCTCTTTTGCGTGACTGTCAGTCAACAACTGAGACATCTGGTGGCGAATGCAATGAACTATACTGGTGGTGTCGTGGCCAAAGTAATCACCCTACCTAATTCATGCCAAGAGTACTCGAGTTCACTGACACATGATGTCTAACGACCAATCAGGTGATGCCATGATTTGGAAAACAGGTGGCCCGGGATATAAGCTGTCAGTTTGACTCTGGCCAGCTTGTGTAGAGGGTGTGAGCCGATCAAAGCTTTTTCCACTGTCTTTAAAAACACTGAGGCTGCTTAAGACATTTTCGCCTTCCAATAAGTGTAAACTGTCCAAAGTGCAATAACCAGTGTTCCAAATACAGCTGACGAGGACAGCTGGTTTTGAAATGCAAATACACTTGTTTTACATGGAAAAATTCGAAACCAATATCCACCAGCTGTTGACCAAGATGAGTGGTGATCGAGCCTCCAGCGGCCAGCCAGGCAGCCCAGTACCTCCTCTGTTCATTAAGGTTAGTTGGTTGGTTGGGACAACATAAAGGAGCCGGACCACAGCTAGCTCGGGAATTTTAATGGGTCATCGCAAAGTAACATAAAGTAAAAGATTTTTTCGCATAGGATTAAACTGGCATGCAAGGGCTAGTTGGTTATACTGATGTTTTGGACCGACAGTTAGCCCATCGATCTTTTTAGGCCTAATAGGTCCGGTAGAGCATAGGCTATACATCAGTGTTATATATGTCATTAAGAGCTGAAATGTATTATAAGGGAGAACAAAAATAAAATAAAATACATAGGCCTACTGTAAAACAATAAGTTGTTCAGCCAGTACCCAACCAGCGGGGGTGTGGGGGCGGCAGCCCCCACCAATAATACTAGGTTAGGTTAGGTAAGGTTGTTAGGTTAGGCTAATGTTAACCCCATTCTTACTAGGTTAGGTTAGGTAAGGTTGTTAGGTTAAGCTAATGTTAACGCTATTCTTTCTATGTTAGGTTAGGTAAGGTTGTTAGGTTAGGCTAATTTTAACCCCATTGTTAGGTTAGGCTAATGTTAACCCCATTCTTACTAGGTTAGGTTAGGTAAGGTTGTTAGGTTAGGCTAAAGTTTACCCCATTCTTACTATGTTAGGTTAGGCTAATGTTAACCCCATTCTTACTAGGTTAGGTTAGGTAAGGTTGTTAGGTTAGGCTAATGTTAACCCCATTCTAACTAGGTTAGGTTAGGTAAGGTTGTTAGGTTAGGCTAATGTTAACCCCATTCTTACTAGGTTAGGTTAGGTATGGTTGTTAGGTTAGGCTAATGTTAACCCCATTCTTACTTCGTTAGGTTAGGCTAATGTTAACCCTATGAAAACCCAAACAAAGATTTTATTAGGGTTACTGTGTAATTTTAACATGAACATTAGTAAAATCCGAGCCAAGTTTCGTCAAAACTTGGCTCGTGTTTTCGAAATGTCGGGTTATATGGGTATGGAAATTGTACAAAACCCGAGCCAACATGTTAATAAGGTTACTGTGTTATTTTCATTTTTAAATTAGTTAAATCCGAGACAAGTTTCGTCAAAATTTGGCTCGGGTTTTCAAAAAGTCAGGTTTTATGGGTCTGGCAATTGACGAAACCCGAGCCAAATTTTGGTTACAAATGTGTATTATCGTGTTCTATAGTGTTCTATACGCTTTTTACCCCTCAATTTCCCTGATCTTCATAGCCCTCCTCACTATCGGGGGGCGTGTCTTTAGATTGATGGATAATGGGTAAATGCTTAATTCCCATTCAATTTCATCACTGGATTCCACTAAAACACCAAAAACAAAATCAAAATACCCCAAAAAATACCTGAAAAACACGTTGTTTCGGGTCCTGTATATTAACCTCTTAATTTAATGTGCTTTGTAATGATTGCATTTTCCACCTGAGGAACTTCGTCAATCTACAATTCTCTCACTGGGAGACCACAAACTTTAGTTTTATAATTTCACAACAATAAAAATCAATTTGGACATAAAATACACGATCAAGATTCACCAGTTTTATTTCCTTAATAGCTAGGGTACATTCTCCTAATTTGCATAGATAATCATATATCCTGAGCCTCATATACAGTATATTGATAAAGTTTACAGTCAACATAGAATAATGGTAATGAATAACATATGTTCACTAAGATAATATTTGGTAATCAATGCGATTAATAGAACATATAAATAATCAGGATGTTCCGATTAGTACAAATAAATAATCATACACAGAGATATTAAGTCTCAAAACAATAAATAGCGTCATGAAAGAAAACGGGGAAATGCGAAGTAGAATCTTGCATAGAGTAAATATTAGATACTGCAAAGCATATAGGCTATGCAAGATAAGACACTCTTTGATTCTTGAATAAATAGTAATTTAATTCAACGTGGAGAATAAACTCAAATAACTCAGGAGTAATAACTATGAATATAAATTCATGAACGGGTTTAAGATGGAATTTAGTCATGTATGCGTGACTGAGATTTCTGGTCAGATAGTGAGTTTTGCGACTCGAATGACACAAAGAGTTAAAGCAACTCAAATAATACACAAATGAATTAGTATTCATATATCGTGATAATAATAGTCAAAATAAAGAGACTGATGGAGAAAACACTATGTGAACAATGTATCTGTGACGTATAAACCCAATGATGATATTACATAAAACGAGATCTGAATAAGTGTTCACTAGTATTTACGTGTAAATGTGCATGTATTTATTCCTGGACTAACATATGCATATTTCTTCATAAAGAATATGGGAGCATATTTTCGAAAAAGTATATATATATTTATCCCACAGATAGAACTGTATAATTATGTTCTTTATATTTATCCCACAGATAGAACTGTATAATTATGTTCTTTATAAATCGAGCAACGGGGAACTAGGATAAGTGAAGAATAACAACCTTCAATATTTAAGTCAATGTGAACCTCAACATATCAAGTTAACCCTAGTTGAAATCATTGTTACTATTACTGAACAAAAAGTACTTATAGAGTTGGAAGAAAGATAGAAGCCTGGTAAAGAGTCTGGCGAACACGTGGTCACGGCGGTAGTTGTCCTTCGGTTGGTCAGAGGGGCTCGACGAGAGATTACATACATACATAAAATTTTAAGACTGAGTGTTCCACACATAAGTGCAGTTTCAGTCTCTTGTCCTAATGGCGGCGTTCCAGGCAACCCTGTTAACCCGAAAACGGCGAGGGGGGGGGGGTATTGACGTAGCTCCCCATGGGCGAGCATATTGGCTCCATTCAGGCCTATAATCGTCATTTGACGATAAATATCGTTATTACTTATTCATATGAGCCTATTTTACCTTCACTATGAAGATAGTAACCTGTAACAACAATAAAACAAGTGAAAATATCATTTTTCTGGTCAAAATCGCGAATATAGATGGACCAGCCCATTCATGAATTATGGAGAAAATTGAGGCAACCCCTCCCTCCACGAGGCCTCAAGCCACACTGAGCCTACTCATACACACACTCGGTTATGTAACACACCCGCTAGGCACGTAAGCACATCCTCCACACAGTTTGCTAATGTTAGCACAAAAATATACCAACGAATTAGGGAATAACAGGGAAAATAGGTGATAATTGAAGGGGGAGGGGAAAGGGAGGAAGGAGGGGATGTGGAGGAGTGATATGAGGTATAGGGAAAAAAGAAAACAAAATATATATATATTTAGTGCTACTGGGGCTATTTAAATGTTTTTTTTAGGCCTCCTTCTTAAGAGCTTTGTAAAACAAACTTTCTCGCCCAGTAAAACCTCTTATGAGCTTTGCAGCCATTTACGGGTTAAGGGCTGCTTCACTGTCAAGTTCTTGGATTTGAGATTGGGGCGTATAGTCCGATCCCAGGTCTTCCAAGGTCCACCCCTTGGTGCAACTCCCTCCACAATCACAGACCTGCATTTTTTCACCCAATTTTGTTCATCCATTCTCTCCACATGTCCATACCATCCCAGTCTACTTGTACGCATCACCTCGCTAATACTCTTTATACCTAATCGTCTCCTCAGCTCAACATTTGTTATTCTATCCTGTAGCCTGGCCCCACACATCCATCTCACCATTCTCATCTCATTACGCTCCATTCTGTTGACATCCTCTACTTCAACGGCCCATGTTTCTGAGGCATACGTCATTGCACTTCTAACACATGAGGCATACACCTTTCCCTTCACTGGGAGAGGCATTCTTTTCATGGTCAGGATTGGCATCAGTTCTCTGAACTTCCCCCAGCCACACCTAATTCTAGCCACAGTGGCAACCTCGGCCCCACCACCGGCAGAGATGGTATCTCCTCGGTAACAAAACTTGTTCACCAGCTCCAAAGACTCATTTCCAAAATTCACTGCCACAGGATCATCACTTAACACAAGCTCGCCTTTGCACAATACGCACTCAAATGTCTCTATTTCTGACTTATCCTTCGGCAGGGGTCCCTTTATTCTACTACAGCGCTTACTCCCATGGTGTACCCAACATCGACAGATGCTACATTGAATTGAGTTAACGCCCACTCCCTTTCCACACACTGCACATGGGTATGCACCGCACTTTTCAACATTGCCTGCAAAAGAGCGGTGCATACCCATGTGCAGTGTGTGGAAAGATTCACACACTCTAGGTAGCATCGATTCTTCCTTCTTTTTTCTGGGTCACTTCTATTCACTTGTTGGGTTCTTTTTAACTGAATCAATTGGCTTAAATTCAGGAAGGTAAGAACTTCTACCTAAGATCAAGGATATTCCAGATGTACAAGTCCTTCATATGTGAAGGACTGTACCTCTGATATATTGCCCTATCTTTGCCTACCTTTCCCTTGTTTCGGGCAGGTAGTAACCCTTTTATTAATTGGGTCAAGGGGCTTGTCTCTCAGGGTAGTAGGGGCATGGTAGGAAATGTTTTTTGTTTATTTGTGTAGTTGGTGTTTATACTAAAAATATGAGACAGAGGTTTCCTGGACTGGAAAGACATGCTAAATTTATTTTTATTCCTCTTAACCCTAGGCATAGTCTATTTATGTGTATACTTGGAAATTAGTGTTTGGGTAATGTTTAGGAAATGTGAAGGTTGTATGGTGGTGATTAGTGAGGAAGGCATGTAAAGGAATTATGCATGTTGGTTAGCACGGCTGGTTAACTTTGGGAAATAATCATAAGTCTCGATGGGGTGATATTGAGGTGGTTGGTGAGGAATTTGCATAAATAGCTCCTCGCTATAATTGAGCACTGGGTTGGACAGGTGGGGGAGCGTTTTCTATTTTGCTCCTCACTCGGTATCGTTGAGGTTGGGCCTTGGAGGTGGAGGGCTCAGTTAGTGGTTTACTTCTTATGCTAGCAACACCACATTACATTAGTCGAATGAATTGCTAGCGGAAGATGGGAGCAGTGGCTTAGTTGGCCTTGGCTTTTGATGGCCAGGCTCTGTCATCTCAAATAAAGTCATAAATTTAACCAAGTTAAATAAAACACCAATACAGTAAAGGAATGAACATTGACACGTTAAACCCTATTGGAGACCGTACTAGAATATTATTATACTAAACTTCCCAAAACTACTTATACAATTTTAGCAGCATATTCTCCTCATGGTGTAGGCTACATACTTGTTTGTTAATTTTGTTTTCTTCTGGACCCCCTTCTCCCTCATGTTTATTCCCATTAGCTTGTAAATCTCGGAATGAAAGTAAAAAGTACAATGTATCAAGGAATTGTTGTGCCAACAGTGATGTATGGGGTTTAGACATGGGCTCTGAAGGAAAAGGAGAGAAGCAAGCTGGATGTGATGGATAAGAGCTGCATGAGGAGTATGTGTGGAGAGAAAGGTGCTGAGCTGGTATGGTCATGTTGAACGAATGGAAGATGAATATGTGAGTCAGATACAATAGAAGGGCAGGAAGATCCCATTGAGATGGAGAGACTGTGTAAGACAGACTTTGGATGATATCAGGCAAGGGAAGTGGTAATAAACAGGAATGAATGGAGAATGCTTGTGAATAGATGAGTGAACATGTGGTAATTTGGGGGAAGGGGTCGGGCGCAAGTTGGACTAGATAATAGTCCATCAAGCGACTGGTCCGGGGAGACGGTTTATATGAAGGGTGCACCTGGAAGTGTGGTGGGCGGGCTTGTGGTTTCGCTCTTCTACATGTCTGCCTGCCGAGATTGTAACCTCTCCGGGGAAGTGCTGGAGGGACCTTGTTGACCCTGGTCTCTGGGTCTTCTCCTGGATGACAGCCATATTCTGGCTGTGTCTTGAGTCGCCCCCCCCCCCCAAAAAAAAAAAAAAAAAAAAAAAAAAAAAAAAAAAAAAAAAAAAAAAAAAGGAAAACAAAAAACACATAGGGAAAGTGGGGATTGGGCCTGAGTATATAGAATATAATAGATAGCTTTGAAATCTTAAAACGTTCACACTAGTAGTTTCGGATAATTTAAGACCATATAAGCCATGTCTTTGTCAATTTTAAGACCTTTTGTGCCATTTAGGTGCCGATTTTCTGTTATTGGCGAGCGAAAGCTAGCCTACGATTTAGGAAGAATCGGCTTTTGGCCGGGGCTCTATGCAACTCAAAACTGCATACATTTATCTCGAGGGAGGGTTTTGGGGGTATTTTTCTAAGCTTGGCAAAAGTCAAGGGAGGAACTAATAGACACAAAATTTCACTATAAATTGAGATGATCACATAATTTTGCTATACGTAAGATTTGTTTTCATTTTAAGTTTTCTGTTTAACTAAACACATAATCAATGTTAAAATTACAGGGTTAGACACAACTTCTGAGCGTGACGGACACATTGACCTTAGCTTTTGACTGTAAAATATCTCGCCCTGTATCCTGTTCGCCTTCACTTTCATATTCAGGGACCAAGTGTTATGCAAAGTCCAATTTAAATTGTTAGGTATACTTGGTGATTTGAGTTTAACACCTTACGAGCGGCCTATGCGGTTTATTTATGTGTACCGCCCAGCGGGGTGTTTTTAGCCAAAATAGGGCTGTTTACGTGATCATTTTCATGCCTAAATAAGACCCAGAACGTAAAACAAGTATCTATCCCTGAAAGGGCATAAACAGAGCTTTCGAATGACACCATAACGATCCTTGTATGATGGATAGTTTTCTTGCAATAACCGTGCAACGCGAGTGCAAAAAGCAGGTAATTCGGTACTTTCGGTACATAATTGAGTATGTAGCGAGTGAGAGAGGGAGGAGGGAGCTGGGGAGGAGGGAGCTGAGATTTGTGTCAGTAGGTTCGCCGCGGTGGTCTGGAGCAGTCATACGCTCGCTAGTCTCCTGCCACCACTTGTCTCTCTCTCTCAGCCACATTACGTGCTGAAATTGCCACTCGAGTTATGTCGAGCGCCGCCAAATAGTCAAGCTTTATTTAACTCGACTTAAGTGGTGAGACGCTTATTAAGGGTTGGATATTGATTGACGGTTTTGTTACAGTCTTCGGTGGGTGCAGGGTATGATAACCTTCTTCTCTCTCTCTCTCTCTCTCTCTCTGGTTGTGTCCAGCCAGCAATGCTTTCTTGAATCAAGTATCTTGAAAAATACCAATGTCTTGAAGACCTTAGGATCTGGCCTCAGAGTATACATTATTTATTTAATTTTAATTTATATTTTACATATACTTATTGTAGAGTACGTTAATCCAAAGTAATGTATGATATCAAGCATTATGGTTTGTGTTGTTGCTTTATCTAAAACAATACCAATTACAAATACCTCAATTGTAAATTGTGTGTGCAATTCAAATGTTCCCTAATGTCAGTAAACTGACCTAATCAATACAGTTTGATCGGTATTCAGTATTTGAATATATAAGTCATGTTCAAGTTGTCTCCTCTTTTCGTATAAATATATACAACTGGTCTGCGGGAGAGGTGTCACAAAATATGTTCCTCTCTTCCGCCCACGTACTTGTTACCGGCACCCCATGCTAGACAGCTGTTCCACCTAGCTCACCCTGCCTCAATACCGTCTGTTGTTTCCTTCTATACCATGGTCCAGGGAATATAGGGGCAGTGGGAGTTCAATTACTTCATTCACTTTGAATACTCGATCAATAACAAACAAGGTGAAACAAAGTGAGTGTATTATAATTAGTGTACATACACCCTGAACTAATCTTAAAACATATGGCATACTGACAATCAGGATAGTTACTATACAATAAATAATACCATTCAGATATTGTGACCAATACAGTGTGTGTGTGTCGCCAAAAACTTAATTTTGTCATTATATTATATATCGAATCCCTCAGAATCCTAAAGGTGTTTTCAGCTATCCCAATAAAGAGGATTGTATCGTGGTCCCTTCCTAGCTAAGCTGCTCAACATCAGCCTATGTTAGCCTACACGTACTATTGTGGACATAAGTCCTGATACACCTGCCCGGCAGTGAATCTCGAATTGTGTTGGTATCATTGATACCCCCCCGACCCCCCTCACTCCTTCCCCTCTCTACCACCCTCTCTCAGCCAAACCATCCCTTCTTCTTTCTTTCCTACTTCACGTCTGTAAGCCCCTCCCCCTGGATTGCTTCCACCACTGTGACTTTGACTAAGGCCATGACTATAACCATAGGATAACAAACATCACGATAACCTCTCTCTCATTCCTTTCTCTCATTTCTCCCTCTATCATCGTATCTATGTATTTGTATGTATGCTTTCCAAATCTTCTTCCTAAAATTAAATAACATATCGTTAAACTAGCAATTGGTTACGTAGCTCATGTTCATATCTTCCAATTATTATAAACCTAGCTCAATATAGTTTCATGATCCATTCGAATATGTAAGTATACACGATATAATGTTATCTAAGTCACATATAATTGAAACTTTAATATACTTTTACATTATCATATATCAATTAAGTTATAATTAATTAAGCCCATATATCCCAATATCTGGAGTAAGCACATATTTTAATGTTAAAGTATAAATACAATACTATTAAAACAGATCATTAACCAACACATAACATGGGTACCACGATTCAATGCATTGAATATTAAAAGTTAAAAATATATGGTTACATGTGTATTCTCAATACAGTGTTCACCTGTCAACCCACCTACCCCTTAACTACGGTAGCTCACACTAATCAATTCATATTTCGTAACTAGTCAACGCAAACACACGGCCACACACATTAATGTAACATTACATTACACGTAGTTGCATGTTATTTTCTTAGTCGAGGACATTTGGCGTTTTTCATCCGCCTCAGCGAGCGCTGCTCCTTCCGAGATTTACCCTTTCCGTACCAGGTTTCATTTTATTGTTTATTTTGCTATATTTACGCAATTATATGCAGCTAATGAAGGATATGTGGTATTAAGAAGGGTTAATTGAAATGGTATAAAGACGTTTAACTGCTACACTTCCTTCTTTTACTGAATAATAACGGTAATAAATAACTATATTCCATTCACTGGAGATGGTGAGATTAATATGTTGGGAGAGGCCACCTGTAAGTGGTGAAGGGAGTACTACGGTTCTCCCTACTTCCGAGTGGATAGATGGGCCCACGAGAGTGGGTCTGGTTCTTCTTGTCCGTTCGAACAACATAAACAAATACAGAAGTGCAGTTCAGTCAAATATAATATTGGATTGCATGTATGTAAATTTACACCAAATTAATTTCGACTCTGTTTCATCATAACGTTGAGGCAAAATGCCAATATATGGTATGACATTTGGGTATATTAAATATGGCAGTTGACACGAATTAGCAAGTCGAACATAAGGCGGAAAGACAAAATTAACTATAATTCCTTAAATATGACAAATTTATAGAACTAATATTTATATATCTCTATTGATCACATGTGAAGTAGCTTAAGGGATATAGTTTCGTTGCAGGTGTATTTCTATATCATAGAGCAGAAGACCTTGGTGAATCTTAGCTAGGCCATAAATAGAGACATTTAAGTAACCCCTTTGATACCGGGGACATCTCCTATATATTTCACTATGGCTATATTCAGCCTATTATATGTAGATGAGAAAGGGGCTGTGGTAGCTAAGGTGTTATTTGCGATAGTATGTAGCATTTAAAATAGTAGACGCCCTTCTTTAGCTTAATACAATCGTCTAATATTTGCCAGAATCATATGATGAAAACAATATCACCGGTACTGAATGAGTTAAACCTCATAATTGTAGCGTTAATTGGATGGGGAGATTCCTGCTCATACCATTATAATAAAACACCAACCCAAGAAACTAATACAAGCACCAAAAACCTAATGATTCATGAAGTAGGATATAGATGTAATGGTTAAGGAATCTTGTAAATACTGAAAAAGTGGGAATTCACCTAATGTAAATATGATTATTGTTGTCCCTTCATTACTTTAAATGTGTAATGTCCAATTATGTAATAGGTGTTTCAACATAATTGCTATTGGGTCAAACAGATCATACAATAAAACACTGGATTATTATTTATTGTAATGATAATACAATGAGGCTGTTCTCCAAAGAGATTAGGTTTACACTGGAGTGGTAGAGGTATTGTTAAACACGCAGCGGAAATGTTTAGCGTTTGATTATAAGTTTTGTCCAACAATTATTATGTTCCTTCCAACAACCAACTATACTCCTAAAATCGATTAATGAAATTTACAAACACATGTGGCAGTCCGTGGATTCGAATCCAGGATGCTCACACCGAAAATCAACACCTTATGCATCGCACCACGAAGACAGTTAAAAGAATGGTGGACACTGCCTACGATTTATTATGCAACTTCGAATCCTGCATATCAATCTAAGCATGTACACACATCCCAACTGCAACTCACGTAGGCTATGCATATGTGAATGGAAAGAGCAATTAATGGGGCCTTAACCACTAGGGAAGTCCTCTCGATAAATTACCCCTGAACCAATATCAATTATTATGTTCCTTCCAACAACCAACTATACTCCTAAAATCGATTAATGAAATTTACAAACACATGTGGCAGTCCGTGGATTCGAATCCAGGATGCTCACACCGAAAATCAACACCTTATGCATCGCACCACGAAGACAGTTAAAAGAATGGTGGACACTGCCTACGATTTATTATGCAACTTCGAATCCTGCATATCAATCTAAGCATGTACACACATCCCAACTGCAACTCACGTAGGCTATGCATATGTGATATAAGAGAACCGGTAAAGTGTTTGGTTTCTTATGCAACACATCATTAAACTAATAGCAATATTGATATAGCCTTATTTATATACGGTGGCATTTATTTGTAAAAAAATAAAATCCTAAATATTATTATATTTGTGTGTGGCTGTTAGCTGTATACACCATCAATTTTCTGAATATATTTTTCAATCCAATATTTCTCAAATTCATGCTGTGAAAAGTAAAGTCGAGGGTTGGTTACATATTATAAAATACGGTACCATTGTCTTTCTTCCACGTGGAATTAATTAATATAGCTAGATATATACACAATGTTCACGTGTTTGTATATAGCTTATACAGGGCCGAACCTGTTGTATACCAGGATAAAAATAAAACAAAACAATAATAAGAAAAGAACAAGCAAATGTAAACAATTACTGCTTCGCTCTGGGCTTTATTTACGGTACTTAAGAGGGGGGGAAAACGTTTACTTACGGTACTTAAGAGGGGGGGAAAACGTTTATTTACGGTACTTAAGAGGGGGGGGAAACGTTTATTTACGGTACTTAAGAGGGGGAAAAACGTTTATTTACGGTACTTAAGAGGGGGGGAAAACGTTTATTTACGGTACTTAAGAGGGGGGGAAAACGTTTATTTACGGTACTTAAGAGGGGGGGAAAACGTTTTAGAGAGTCCTAAGTCGAAGTGTTTGTTGTTGTTTCACCATATACTAAGTTCCCCAGGCAGTTTGTTTCAAAATTTATTATTATTATAAATTAATGCAGTGTAGATATTGTGTATTTGAGTTATAGGTTATTTGTTATCAAATTATGGACGTGCACTTCATTAAAACACATAAATGGAAGTAATGTATGAACAATTACAACCGAAACAATGTTACGTAACGTGTCACCATTATAACTAATGGTGGTGATGGCGTGAGTGAAAACAAATGTGTGTGTGTGAAATGGTAGTAAATTAAGGAATATAAAGATGACAGATTCTACTTGTCAATTCATTATAAGTATTTGTGTCTGTAACTATCATAGTAATACATTTGATAGCTTGTCCTGCACCATTTAAGCTACTTCAATCGTGATTACTATAGATATAGAAATATTTCTATAATTTAATCACTGTTAATAAATTATAGTTTACATCCGAAAGGTTCTTCTTACGCTGTATAAAATCGTTGAAAAAGGGCCACCCTAAACTGTCAAAATGCATCATGAATCTCAAGGGGTAAATGGTGTTGCAAAGAAAACCAAAGAATATACTCCTGTCCGAGGCAATATTCAAACTCGAAACATTTTAGCTCTGTGTTGAACACTAAATACTAAATACCACACATTTACACATTTAAATAGGCAGTGACGGCATTTCTTCCCTTGATTGTGTCTACTGTATGATATCTACGTTATATATGTGTTTTATGTGATATTTTATAGCTCTTAAGGTTTGGATATAACTGATCACATTAGTATTGTAAATCTAATTACTATGACTTATCTAGTTTAATGAACAAATATGGAATAATAGGACAAGTTTAATTAATACAAATAAAAATGCGATAATCTAGTGTGATATCCAAACCTTAAGATCAATAAACTATTACAGGGAACACATAACTAACGCAGATATAAAACCGTAAACACAAGCAAGATATGAAATGCCGTCGCTGCCTATATTATTATTATTGTGAGTAATAAGTGAAGCAAGGCCTGTGATTGGTTCTAAATTAAGCCGCGTGGGCCAAGTCAGTCAGTATTCATCTCTTGCTTACTTTTTGGGTTTATCATTTCTTTATGTCGCTTGTGTATACTGTATGTTATATATGTGATAAATGTGTATTAATGTAATATATCATGACTCTTACTATTTGGAAATCACTGTAGATTATTAAGTAATCATTAACATTATTAAAGTGTGTTTAGTATAACGAATGAATATAGAATAATACAGATAATAATACAGTTCTGCGTCTCTTTTGGGCCAGTGAGCTACGGCATTGATAATATGGGAAATCATGAACGTCGATACAATCACCAACTAGGAGCCAGATATATGGTTCGAGTGAATAGATAATAGCTAAATGTATAAGTGTTTATTCAATTAAGGAAGGAAATGTAACTATTAAAAGGCTTCATACTAGCTCAATTACTTCTTCTAAATACCACAGATCCTTGCAACTATAGCTGTAATAAAACAAAACACAACCCAGATACGGAAGGGGTTAATTTCGGAGGGAGCCGTGTTCGCTGAGGCAGTTAAACGACGCCAAACCTACATAAGTAAGAAAACAACATGCAAGTTTGTGTAATGTAATGTCACATTAATGTGTGTAGCCGTGTGTTTGAGTTGACTAGTTACGAAATATGAATAGATTAGTGTGAGCTACCGTAGTTAAGGGGGAGGTGGGTTGACAGGCGAGTATTGAGAATACACATGTAACAATATATTTATAACTTAATATTCAATAAATTTAATATAGGAATCCATTTTATGTGTGTCAATTATTTAATTCAATAATATATACACTTTGACAGTGAAATACATGCTTACTCCAAACAGTGGGATATATGGGCTTAGATAATAATAACTTAATTGAAATATGATAATGCAAAATTAAATTAAAGTTGTTGTTGCCTTTGACTTAAATAACATATATTGTTAATAAACTTCCATGTTCGAATTCATTATAAAACTTTATATTTTGTTAGGTTTGTATAAAATGGCAAATATACAATATATATGAAGTATGTAATGATATATAATTTTAGGAAGAGGATTTGGAAAACATTCATAAAAATACAATGATTTGATGAGAGAGGGAGAAATAAAGAACGGCTTATAGACGTGAACAAGAAGGAAAGAAGTAGAGGGGGAAGGGAGGGCTTGGCTGAGAGAGGGTGGTATAGTGGGGATGGAAAGGGGGGACGGGGGGCTATCAATGTTACCAACACAATTCGCGGATACCTCTCAGGCAGATGTAGCAGGACTTATGTCCACAATAGTACCTCTCATCAGTGCATCTGCGTATGTAATAAGGTGAGAATTCGGCAACTCAAGGTTGGCAAAGGTCGCATGTGACCTCGTAGTTAAGCTAGAATTAACATTGTACTGTACCTTTGTTTAGAAAACTAGATTTTCAGGCTCACGGCTGCAAGTGAACAATAAACCCAACATTTATCATTTATATTATAAACACACACACACACATCGACCTTCACATTTATCACATACATTGGATATGAACGAATAAAACAAATTTATCCTTAAAGTTTAGTATATAAAAAATAAAACCAAGTTTTATACATTCATTCTACATTAAGTAAAATGTGTGGCTGTGAGTGTATGTCATTCATTGTTGGGCGGACACAGAATTGTTGTATAAATATAACAGTGTTGGCATTGTGTGTGTGGGTGTCGTTTATAACAGAGTGCCAACGGTTAAAAAAATTGTGGGAATATTGAAAATGGAACAACATAGTATGTGTTGATATATATACAACTATTATGAGTGTAGGTGAAGAATTGTGTTGGGTGCGAGTTTGAATGTATGTACTAGAGCATGTACTGTACATTATAATTATTATTATTATTATTATTATTATTACATAAGTATACTTACTCCCTATTATTTGTTATTCATAATATAAGTAATGGGAAATGCGATTAAATATTTGCTTATAATGCTGATGGGAAAAGGGATGTTGGTGATGCAGTTTTTTATTCTTGGATGTAAATATCAGACATGTCAAGCAATACTTATGTTACGTATTGTTCGCATATGTGTTGTTAATTTTTGTCTATGTGAGTGAGTGAGAAAAAATTCAGAACTCCTGTGGCGAGTGCCTCCCCCAGAGTTGAAAGAGTGACAGGGCCAAAATCAAGGGACGTTCGAGCGTTCGAGATAAGCAGAATAATAGTAATGGTGATAAAAATCTTCCATAATATATTAATTTAGAAACAAATAGTTGTGTTAAGTTTCGAATAGATAAGGTAGGGTTATGCTTGTTAAGCTAAGATTGTTTAATGTACAAATAAATGTTGGAAAGTTAAGATAAAACATATTTATTTGGTAGGATGAGGCTGTAGGCACCAGCCGAACACCAGTACCAGTACCAGTACCAGCACCAGCACCAGCACCAGTAGCACTCCAGGGGAGTGCTACTGGTGCCTGATTAGGGAGGGTGGAGGGGTGAAGGACCAGATATGCCTCCATCGGATTGAACCCTGGTTTGCACTCCTCTAAATGCCCTGGATCTCTTCCTGATGCTCTTTAACATTTCTTTAACATCTTCTCTGTAGAACACAATATCCCTTCAAGCAAACCTGAATTACTTTTCCTCAGCTAAACCCAGTTGTCTAAGGCAGCAGGCAGCAAACCCTTCTCTTTATCCCCCTGCTATCTTTATCCGCAATTCCAAGCCAAAAGTGGATGTTGTGCGTATGTTTGCAAATTAAATATTGATCTTGTGTTCCCAACTATTACTCTTCTGAATTCTCAACTCTCTGGCTTACCTATCTGTTTGCTCTCTCACTAAAAATGTATGTACTGTTTATGAATCCCCTAATTATACTGACTATCCATAATTGTTTACTTATAAAGTGTTACAAATCTTATAAATTTTGTCCTTCTCTGAAATCTCCACCTTGGGATAATTCAATGTTCACCAACCCAATTGGATCTCCTCTTATTTCACTAACAGTGAGATGCGCCAGGCGCTTTGACTGTCCAATATAAGTGGAATTACACCCACTACATTTGAAAAGATACACCACTGAGGATTGCAGAGATTCGGGAATTTGGTCTTTGAACTTGAAACAATTACCTGAGGAACTCTGTGACTGAAATACAACTCTTAACCCGGCAAGCGCGATAGGCCTCACGGAAGGCTTCCTATAGGGAACGCGATAGGCCTCACGGAAGCAGGACCATAAAAAAAGCCTTCCATAAAAAAAAAGGGCCTATCAAAACAAAGGAATTTGTCTCTAGGTGAGATAATTCCCCTCCAGTACTCATCCCTGTAAATCTCACCAACCCCCCTCCCCTCCTTCCCCACCTTATTCCCCCCTCCCTCCCCACCTCAATTATCACCTATTTTTCCTCTTATTATCATCATTTATCGGTTATTTTTCTCTCCCGCGATAATGTAGCACAAGTGGGTTGCATAAAAGATCGTTATGCAACACCCAGACACCGGCACACACCGCCCCGCTCTTCTCAGTTGACTCCCAGACAGCGAGAGGGGAGGGCTGCCTGTCTCTCTCTCTCGCCTGAGATTATGACCGGGTGGCCAATATCTTCGTTTTTCACCACCCAAATGCTTTTCCCACTTATTTTAGCACTCTTGAAGGTTCATATATACATCATATATGTAAAATAAAAGCATACCGAAAACAAATAATGGTTTATATTGTAAATATAACGAATTCTGTCAGAATCCAGGGCTAGAAATGCACAAATAACTACCCTAGCACCTACTGTCATATCGCGCTTGTCAGGTTAATGATACTTGTGGACAGAAGTCCCGAAATAGATTAGTTACTTTGTTTCTTATGGAAAATTATTTGTTGCCAATGAAAGGGATTGTAGATTAAATAATAGCTTTCGGAACTGCCATATCTTCTTTGGGTGATGAACGTAATTTATTGATCTGCTTGCCGATATAAGTGCTAATGAAATCAGGTAGTAGGAGTAGGCAGCCCCGCCCAGGGAAGTACTACCGCCAAGGTTTCGGGAGACTCAGGGAATAGCCTGAATTCCATTTTCTCTCCCAGGCCTTGGTAGCTGGATACATATCTTTCTGCCTCACACATCAGGGGTATCAGGAAAACCCTCTTTATATAACATACACATCCAACTTCACGACATTGCCCTACATCGCTATCCTCTATCCATAAAATACTACTCTTCCCACTACATATCATACATGTAACACCATACACTTACCTTATAAATATGGCAGTACAATTGTTAAGAGCAAACCTGGTGGTCCCTCGGATATCCACCCCCGGCAGGGTTGGGTTATTGACACAGGGCCCTCCCGGTCGTCATCATGCGACTGTGTCAAGAGCAATGCAACGTCCCAAAGCTGATTGTCAGTACAGCTATTTCTTTAGTAATATAAGGGGACTTCACTCTAACATCAATTCTGTACACCAATTTCTTCAAGCAGAATCCCCTACTCTCCTTTTTTTTACAGAGACTCAAGTAACATCCACATCTGACACATCTAGATTTAATTTTCCAGGTTATCAACTGCTCAAAAATTTCAGACCTAAAGGTGGTGTATGTTGCTTCGCAAAATCTGAAATTGCCCTGGAGGAGGTTACTAGTTTCAATTGTCCCTATTTTGATTATTCTATATACAAATTAATTTCTGCTGGTAAATTTAAATACATATGTTGCATCTACCGTTCCCCAAATACTCCTCCAGAGCAAAGTCTTTTTGATTCTCTGTCCTCACAACTCAGTGTCCTCAACTTAAATGCTTCTTCTGAAATCACTGTGTTGGGTGATTTTAATGTCCATAATGTTGAATGGCTCACTCATTCAGCCAGGACTGATGATGCTGGTCTTGAATGTGAGCTATTTGCAGACTCATTTAATCTCATTCAACTAGTCAACCAACCCACCCGTGTACCAGATAATCCTAATCATAATTCCCACCTACTGGACTTATTTTTAACAACCAATTCAGAAAATTATGATGTTACAGTGAGGTCCCCACTTGGATATTCTGATCACTGTCTGATACAGGCCACCTGTCTATCACCTACCACACCTTCCCACTCTGAACCTGTTTTGGTGACTAAATGGCATTACGATAGGGCAGACTGGGAGGGTCTTCAAGGTTTCTTTATTGATATTCCCTGGACCTCTTTCTTTTCTAATGATGCACACTCCACCTTGAGCCACATACAAGATTTTGTAAAAATTGGAATGGAAACTTTTATTCCTCATCAAAAGCACAGTAAAAGATCTAATTCACCTAAATGGTTTGACCATAATTGTGCTAGAGTAACTGAACAAAAAGCAATAGCCTACAATGCATACACAAGATCAAAAACACATGAAGCCTTTAATTACTTTAGAAACATCAGAAATCATGCCAAAACTGTATTAAACCTAACTAAATCAAACTTTCTCCATAAGCAGGCAAATAAACTTCTAAATAATCCAAATGATAACAAAATATTTTGGTCTACTCTTAACTCATTCAAATCCAACTTCACTACTGCTTCATCCATTCCACCATTAAAATCTCCGACTGGCAATCTTGTAAGTGACCCACGAGGTAAAGCTAACCTTCTTGCGGATATTTTCTCCACCAACTCAACCTTAGATGAAATAAATCAAGATGTCCCTGTACTTAATTTTAATTCACCTGAAATTCCCTCACTTAAGATCCACACCAGACATGTCAAAACTATTTTGCAGAATCTCTCAGTAGATAAGGCTCCTGGTCCAGATGAAATTCCTCCAATAGTACTTAAGAATTGCTCCTTGGTGCTCGCTCCTGTATTGGCAAAATTTTTCCGTCTGTGTACTCATACCTCATGCTTCCCAGTACCCTGGAAAGAAGCAAACATCCATCCAGTTCCTAAAAAAGGTGCCTCTTCAGATCCATCAAACTACAGACCAATAGCTATAACTTCCACTCTTGGTAAAGTCTTTGAAATTATATTAAATAATCACATAATTAAGCATCTGGAGAATAATAAATTAATCAGTGATAGGCAATATGGTTTTAGACGATGTCGATCAACTGCAGACATTCTTTGCCTTCTTACGCATCAAATCAACCAAGCTACAGACCAACATGGTGAAACACATACAATAGCACTGGATATATCAAAGGCATTTGATAGAGTCTGGCATCAATCCTTATTGTCGAAGATGTCACACTACGGCCTTGCATCATTAGTTCCACTAATTTCTTCTTATCTTCATAACAGAAAAATACGTGTAATGGTAGATGGCCTTTATTCTCAATTTCACTCAATAAATGCTGGTGTTCCCCAGGGATCAGTTTTGGCCCCAACTCTGTTCCTCATTCATATCAATGATCTCATATCTACCACTCATAATCCAATACATTCCTACGCAGATGACTCAACACTCCACAGTTCCTTCACATTTACCAATTCTTTCACCCAACCCGATCTTATAAATTCAAAAATAAACACTGCAATTTCTCTGAACCAGGACCTTTCTAGAATTAATGAATGGGGACAAGAGAATCTAGTTTCCTTTAATGCACAGAAAACCAAGTACATTCAATTTTCTAACCGACAGAATCTCACTGACTCCCATATATTTTTAATGATGTAAATATTCCCACTTCCCCTAGTATTGACATTCTCGGTGTAACATTAACTACTAACTTGAGCTGGACACATTATGTTAGAAGCATTGCTAAGAATGCCTCTAAAAAACTGGGACTCCTGTACAGAGTTCGAGAATTCTTCACTGACGAGCAGTTGGCCGTAATATATAAAAGTCATGTGCGCTCTCAGATGGATTACTGTTCACCTCTGTGGGGTGGAAGTGGAGTGGTTGCATTGAGGCAGTTGGACAAAATTCAAAATAAAGCTATTAGATTAATCAATAACCCTGCAATCACACAGGACCTTCCTACATTATTCATACGAAGAAACGTTGCATCCCTTGCATTATTCTACAGATATTTTCACAGCAATTGTTCCGAGGAACTTGCTTCAATTGTGCCGCCTCTCCACATCTTTCCCCGTAGAACTAGGGCAGCTGAGAGCGCCCATGAATTTACACTTTCTCCTCCACAATGCAGAACTTCTGCTTATCAGAATTCATTTATCCCCAGAGCTACTACTCTTTGGAATTCACTTCCCTCGAATTGCTTTCCACAAACTTACAATCTACAAATGTTTAAATCCAGTTGTTACAAACATTTTATGAATGGAGGATGCCTTTAGGCACATGGACCTTTTTGTTTTATCTGTGTTTTTCCTTCCTCCGTTCATTGTCTCTTAAAAAAAAAAAAAAAAAAAAATCAAGTGGGAAGCTGTTAAGGTTCAGACTGTTTCTCAGGTGTTCCAATTCTAAATGCAGAGCAAAATAATATGAACAAATATGATATGCCCGTGTTACTAATGTGACTATCAAATTTCTGTTAAACTGAATGGGGATATTAGAAGTGAATTTGGTAGTAAGCCCTGTGAAGGTGGGTTTTCTATACACAGATGTGATGAAAGTGTCGTTCTTTTTCTCAACAAGCATAATTATCTAAAAGGGTAATTTATTATTTTCCTCAGTTTCACAAGTGAACCTCATGTTAGGATGTTTAGAGTTTATGTAATCAAGAAAGAGGGGAACATGAGTTGAACATTTAAAAACTACAAACGTGTCGTCCACGTAGCGTTGATACAAAAGGGGTTTAAAAGCAGAGGGTCAATTGTTTAAACAGTTTCTTTCGTGATAGATTAAAATGCATTAGCTAAAACGGGAGCAAGTGGATTACCCATCGCAAGGCCATCGGTCTGTTTAAAGATATTACCATTGCAAATTAATATTGAGTCCTTAACAGCTAAGGAAAGCAATCTATGAAATTGTTGTTTGTTAAATCCATATATAATAGGGTCTTCTCGAAACAATTCATCACAACAGATATCCACTGTCTCATTGAGGGGTATATTAGTAAAGAGGGACGTGATGTCGTTCTGGTTTTTCTATTTATTATACGCCTCCGCTTCCCCCGTGAAGAGAGCATCGCTTCTCTGTCTCTCTCTCTCTCTCTCTCTCTCTCTCTCTCTCATATATATTAATATATATATATACTATACTATATATATATATATATATATATATATATATATATATATATATATATATATTTATGACCAATGCGATCTTAATATGCTTTATACGGGAACACTTAATACAATCAAGATATACCTACCACTTTCCAGAATGGTGAACCCCGCACCTCTCCAACAGCGTGACTTCAATATTAACAAGATACAACGGACTTGTTTATCTGTACGATGATGGCCTTCTTTGCTTGATTTGGCTAGTGTTAGACAATTGAACTCAGACCATCTAAATCAAGGTGTTGAATGAAAATGAATAGTATTTTGTTTGGCATATAGACAAATTGCAAGAACCCCTCGCATCATGTTATTTCATGAAGTGGTAACCAACTTCGAATCAAATTCGACTTTTGGTCAGGTATGAAAATCACATGCGCGTGCATGTAATGTTTAGTATATGGACGTTTGCGTAGGAATACCCTTGCAGCCAATAAAAGACATTTACGAGAGATCCACACTGTGATCTTTCTGTCACAGGCATGAGTTTTTATGTCTGCTTCTTGACTGAAACCAAATTTACTGAGTTAAGAGAAATGCTGTTTTTCGAGAAGATTGTAGCCTCAGAAAGGATCTAAGAGGTCTCCTTTTGTCGAGTTTACAGTTTGCTTGTTTCTCTTCCTATTTCTCGACATAAATACATCTTGGAAGTTATTTGAAACCACTTACCTAAAATCAGTGCAAGACTGCATACCATCGAAAATACGGCGTCCAGGCCATAATAATAAGCCCAAATGGTGGAATACAGATATTTCAAACTGCCTGCTTGCTAAAAAATTTGCTAATGATAGATTAAAATCCTCACAAAATGACGAAGAACGGGTGAAATTTGTAGAGCTACGACGCAAAGCCAAAAAGTTAATTATGCAAAGTAAAAAGACCCTAGAGTTACATATTGCGAATCAAAGTAAAACAAACCCGAAATAATTCTATAGTTATATCAGAAAGAAAAAAGTAGTTACTTCAACTGTTGGACCGTTAGTCGATGAAAATGGAGAATACACCAAAGACGAAGTACAAATGAGTAATGCCCTCAATACCTTCTTTGCATCAGTTTTTACAACAGAAGACCTCAGTGATATCCGTACACCATCGCCGATTCAGATTGATAATTCAGATGTTCTAAGCAATATCACCGTTACAGAGAGAGAAGTATTGAATTGTTTAGATAAACTCAAGGTAAATAAAACGCCTGGACCTGATACAATCTCGCCTAGAGTTCTAAAGGAAGCTAAGGATGAGCTCTCCAAACCACTGACATTACTATTCAATAAATCCTTGCAGTCTGGAACTATGCCTGATCAGTGGAAGATAGCCAACGTAACACCGATATTCAAAAAAGGCAGCAAATCCCTACCCAGTAACTATCGTCCAAGTAGCTTAACCTCAGTTGTATGTAAACTGCTAGAAACGGTCATAAGAGACAGACTCGTAAATCACTTAGAGGAAAATAACATACTTAAAGATACTCAACACGGCTTTCGTAAAAAACGTTCCTGTTTAACAAACCTCTTAGACTTCTTCCACGATATCCTCAACCTCTACGATGAGAGTAAAGCTGTAGATATTATATACTTTGATTTTCAAAAGGCCTTTGACAAAGTTCCCCACAAACGTTTACTGCTAAAACTAAAAGCGCATGGAATACAAGACGGTGTGTTGAAATGGATAGAAAATTGGCTCAGCGACAGAAAGCAAAGAGTAGTCATAAACGGTAAGGCATCTAAATGGACCAATGTAAGTAGCGGGGTACCCCAGGGATCGGTACTAGGACCAATTATCTTTCTAATTTACATCAACGACATAGATGAGGGTCTCACCTGTACAATCTCAAAATGTGCTGACGATAAAAAAATTGCAAATAGCGTACTCTCAAAAGATCAAGTTGACGATATGCAACACAATCTAGATAAATTGTCACATTGGGCCAAAATTTGGCAAATGAGTTTCAATGCGGATAAATGTAAAGTACTACATATCGGATACCTAAATGAGAAAGCAAACTATTCGATGAATGGCACTCAGCTTAAGAATGTAAACAGAGAAACCGATGTGGGAGTAACAATATCGAGTAACCTAAAACCGAGTCATCAATGTTCAGAAGTTGTTAAGAAGGCAAACAAAATAATTGGCTTTATATGCAGATCATTTGAGCATAAATCCAAAGACGTAATCCTAACCCTTTACAATTCCTTAGTCCGCCCTCTTCTGGAATACTGCGTTCAATGCTGGTGCCCTTATTACCAAAAAGACATAAACAAGCTAGAACGAGTTCAACGTAGAGTTACCAAAATGATACCTAGCCTAAAGAACAAACCATACGAAGAGCGTCTTAGAGAATTAAATCTATTTCCTTTAACCCAGTGCAGATTAAGAGGTGACTTAATTCAAGTGTTCAAAATCATCAAAGGCATCGACAATATGAACTGTAGTAAGTACTTCACTATCGACCAATCTAATTACACGCGGGGAAACGGTTGCAAAATTATTGATAAATCTTTTAACTCACACGAATCTAAGAATTTCTTCTTCAATCGAGTTGTCAACTTGTGGAATGGGCTTCCCAGAGACGTTATAGACTGCAGCACCGTTGATTCATTTAAATTCCACATAGACAAATATCTCGCATCAAACCCGCGACTGACTGCGTTTGTAAATGAATAACTTTATTTTATCCTCCCCTCAGTTACTAACCCATATGTCCTCTACTAACTTCCTAGTCCTGCCACGTTAGTGGCAGGGCAGTAGTTCCCTTTCCAATGTTCCCTTACCCACTCTAAACCACTGTTTGGACACTTGATCCTCAGTGTTTTGGAGGACAAGCAGCCTAGAAGGGTCACTAGATCTGCTGTTGCTTGATTTCCTTTGTACTCCTTTGTACTTTATGTGCTATTCAAGTATGTGTGTAACCCCTTCTGTACCGGTGACGTCTTTTATATTTTATGCTAGCCATATTTAGACGATGTTATGGTGTTTAAGGGTCTGTGGTAGAGAAAATGGTTAAGTGAGATAGTTCGAAGCCTATACAAAGCTGGAAACTCTTTTTAAACTGAATATAATTGTCTAATAGTAGCCAGAATAAGGTTAAAAGGACAGCACCGGTAGTCAAGAAGTGATGAATCTTTTGTAACAAATATTTCAATATTTAATATTCATAATGAATACCAACCGTACACAGCAAGATCCTGCATTGCATAAATGTCGAGATTGAACCATCTGAATGTTGTGGTTGTTAGTTATTGTATTACAATATTTTCTACAAATCAAGTAATATAAAATATAATTCAAATATAATTATGATGGTTGTACCTATCAATGTTACCGCTAAAAACACCATCTGTTTTTGTCTTTAACATTTAGAGAGATATGAACGAAAGGGTCCACAAATAACACCAATAAGCGTCGTTATAATAGGGCAGTTTTAACTTGACAAATGTCAAAATAAGGAGAGACTTAGGAGGAGGTTTTAAGTTTGCTCCATGGACCTCTATCAAGATTAAAAAAACACCCATAAGACCCCTCACCCCCTCCCTTTGAGCAATGTGTGTGTATTTTTAGGTTGCCAAAGGTCATGGCCGAATGTGGATTCCTCCTAAATTACAGACGCGTTATTGCTTGCCTATTGACACCTAAATGACACGACAGGCCTTAATATTGACAAATAAATGGGACGAAACCTTGTAAAATCGCCAAACTAATGGATTGAACCTCAATAAATCTCAAGACTAGAGAGATAACTGTTATCAGAAAGTAGTTACAATATAAACGGAGTATAACGTGATTAGAGGCAGAACAATGTAAAGTATCAACACACTAAGGTGGTTCAGGACTTCCTTCTCCCTTAGGTTCAGTCCCATTAGTTTTGAGATTTTGAGATTTTCGCTTCATTTAGGTGTCAATTTCTTCTTGACGAGCCATAGCGAGCTTGCCATTTTTGCATTTATCTGCACATAATATACTGTAGGCGATATCTCGAAAGTGTAGTGTTATATTTATGACTAAGAAACGGACAAGCTACCGTGGCTTACCTGTGAGAACCACCAAACCATTATTGCTCCTCCATCAAATACAGTAGTTATCAGCCACCACACAACGCTATTATCGCCCTTAAATTAAAGTTATCTGTCAATATTAACCCTTCTTTGGCGGGGGTGGACTTAAGTCAGGATAGAGAACCATGGACTATGTGGAGGGGACCGACTTCAGTCCGTGTGCAATTTTTGAGCAATAATGGCTCTGAGAGAGAGAAAGCGATGGGAGGAGCGTAGGTCGGCTCATGACCGCTCGGCACGGGTCCCGCACGACTACTGACGTCTACTCCACACACACCCACACTCACTACCTCGCTACACAGGGAATTATGTAAGGAAATTACCGTATTTTAGGGATTTTTCCTTCGTCTTGCACGATCGTTGCAAGAGAATGCGTGGTCGTAGAAGGATGGTTCTGGTGTCATTGGAAAGCTCAATTGTCGCCCTTTCAGGGATACATAATTGTATTACGCTCTGGCTCTTGCTTATGCATGAGAAAGAGCACGGAAACAAGGTCGTTTAGGGTAAAACCACCCGCTTGGCGGGTAGTAGAAGTTACTGATGGGCCCGCTCGTAAGGCGTTAAGTATTAATATACAAAAAGCATGTATTTTTGTATATTTCTATTTTGATATTGACAGATAACTTTAATTTAAAGGAGATAATAGGGTAGGGTGGTGGCTGATAACTACAGTGTGTGATGGAGGAGCATTAATGGTTTGGTGGTTCTCACAGGAAAGCCACGGTAGCTTGTCCGTTTCTTAGTCATTAATGTGTGACTTTAACCTCATGACACAGGGACAAGTGGCTTATTTCTACACTTTTGGTAATGCACTATATTGACGAAAATTAGGGCACGGTGTGAAAAAAGCTGTCAAAATATCATACTGATCCAACTGTTTGTTATTAAGTTATTCCCGAAACACGATGTAACACGGCCTCTGAAACTCATAGTAAATGACACAAACAGTCTTAATATGGGCAAAACATTGGAGTTAACAATCTTAAAATCGCCAAACTAATTGGGCGAACGCCTTAAAATTTCAAAACTAATGGAGTTAAAAATGGGAAAGAAAAGCAAAAGAGAGAGAGAGAGACTTGCATATATACACTGGCCACACAGACCTTACGATCCAAACGAGGTGGTCAGGATTTAACTATGTCATTGCAGTGATAGTGAAATTGTATGTTAATGAAACCTAGTGCTCTGTATATTTTGTTTGCGGCTGTTGTGCATTGATTGGCAAATGTTTAGTTTTAATTTATCAGCACTCCTAGGTCTTTCATTTGTTTATCTTTTCTTCATCCATGTAGTATTCATATTTATTGTTTTTGGAACCAATTTGCAATATCTGACATTTGTTTAAATTAAACAGCATTTTCCTCTTCTCCGACCATTCCGTGATTTTATTAAAATCAGCTTGTATGTATATTCTATCACTTTCGGAAATTATTGCAATACCTATCTTCGTGTCATCCGCGAATTTGGAAAGAGAGAGAGAGAGAGAGAGAGAGAGAGAGAGAGAGAGAAAGGTGGGGTGAGAGATGAAAGGCAGCCGGTAGTGTGTTTCTGACACATGGGAACAACAACAGAGAAAAACAAGAGAGAACACCAAATATTGGAAATACTGAACATCAATACCAATATCCAACAGGACAGATATATATGGCTTTGGCTGAAGAAATATTGTATTATTTAAGCAGCATTATACAGGGTGTTCCAGAAATATGTGCCGAAAATCAGGGGATGTATTCCTGACACACAATTGAATGTAAATCACTAAATGACCATATAAGCAAATATCAATAGTTGTCGAGTTACAGCACCTAACAGGTCTGCTTGAATGTGTTTTACTCCGGGAATTGCTTGTAAATCAAACTTATACCAAGGACAACGTGATGTATTAACAAAATAAAACAGTATTTCCAGTATGACAATAACATTTACAGTAAATGTTCAAAATTCCGTGTAAATGAAACATTTACCAAGGACAACGTGATGTATGAACAAAATAAAACAGTATTTCCAGTATGACAATAACATTTACAGTAAATGTTCAAAATTCCTTGTAAATGAAACATTTACCAAGGACAACGTGATGTATGAACAAAATAAAACAGTATTTCCAGTATGACAATAACATTTACAGTAAATGTTCAAAATTCCTTGTAAATGAAACATTTACCAAGGACAACGTGATGTATTAACAAAATAAAACAGTATTTCCAGTATGACAATAACATTTACTGTGCTGTATTACTTTACGGTCGTTAAGTAATTTCGCATCTGTCTCAGACATTTTGTACAATCCCTGGATTTAAACACATTCCTGGCAGCCTCGGAGGTGCTGTAACTCGAAAACTATTGAAAATTGCCAATATGGTAATTTCGTAATTTACATTCAATTATGTGTCAGGAATACATCCCCTGATTTTCGGCACATATTTCTGGAACACCCTGTATATGTGTGAATTTATATTTTGTGTGTTTAATGTTGTGTTGTGTTGTCCCTGTTCGAGTTCTGTCTGGAGTCGACCAACCCCAGCTATGGGGTATGTACGTACCTGTGTATATATACATACATACAAACATACATACATACAAAGCAGTATTAACCCTTTGAGGGCTATGATGAGTTTGGCAGTGTAGTTTGGCTATTGTTAGATTATTTTAGATAGATTAAGAAGGTTATATAGAAGTTAGAGAGTTAAACGAGGCAGTCTTTACCCTTTAAATATCTACAGATACTTCCTAAGCAGCTTAACATCGTTTAATGATATCCAGAATAAAGTGTTTAAACGCGTCATGATCGTAAAGGAGTTAATGCTATAGTTATGTTTGTCCAATTATCTAGTATGAAAACTTTCAATATTTTCACGAACAAAACATGCACTTATTCCGATGAGAATTACGTGGACAATTTGTGAGAAGCCTATACCCGACAAATGTGGAGAACACTGGAGAAAAATTAAAGAACATTGGAGGAGAAAATGTGAAATGCTTTCCCGTAAATATTATCAGTAATGAACACTTTTATGACCTAATTCACTGTAGTGACTTTTCATCTGTATTTTGATATGAATAACGCTCATTTAAATTTGTGAGCGTTGAAATGATGATACAACTAAATTGTATATCCCTGATATGATGACTCTGCGTGACTTTTCCTTATACGTCTAAATCAGCTTCCGGTACCTCAGCATGAGGTCCTTCGATCGGGTCCGCTGCACGTCATTAGATCTGACATGAATGACGTACGTTGTGCATGAAGGGCCGGGACAACTTCGAAACACACTCCTAATGTGTTTGTTCAATCGCAGACCAGTGAATTAAAATAAGCTGCATGTAATAAATAAACTTCATGCCATCACTTATACACACACAAACACACTCTTCATCTCTCTCTCTTAGGAGCTCGCACCTCATAACTTTCATCACACCATTTCTTCAATGCATTCCTGTCTTCTTTCCTTGGTCTTTGTTCCTACGATATATTTTTGTCTGGCCTTGCCTTTTGTTTAGTTGTATTTTGTTATTTAGCAATAATTCTCCTTTGTTTCTTTGTTTTCTGAATCCTGCAAGCCTTTCCTAACTTTAAGGACATCTGTTCAACATAATATTAAAATCAATACAAAACATATGGTATTAACAGGGTGGCAACATTTGCTAACCTTTTTAATGTGAACTCACCTCGCAACATTATCCAGCTAATGCATCTGTGAGAACTCCCTACACTTTCTCAAACAATCGTTTCTTCAGACCAAGGTTGATGATATCTATTCTCATACAATGGCCAAAAAAGTTATGATCCTGAATTCCAATTCTCTGTTAATACAATGCACACTTAAACAATCTCATATAAATAATTATGGTACAGCCTTCAGCCCAACAGAACAGACCAAACAAGAGAAGTTGGCTGCTTTATTGTGGAAGTTGGACAATCCTTGTCCTTATTTCATGAAGCTTTCTCAAATTAATTTAGAATTTAGGCTTCGACATATCTCCAAGAAAAACTAGAGACATTTATACATATCGCTTGATTGTTTTTTCCTCTCTATGTCTTTCTTTTTCGGTCTTGTATATGAGGTTTGTTTACACTGTTGTATTTGGTACGAACTTCCTCTAAAAGTTGTAAATAGTTCTTAAGAAGAGAGATTCAAGAATATTGTAGGTATTTTGTATCACATAGGGGAGCTGTGGCAGAGTGGTCTTGCCACTGGACTGGTAATCCAATGGACCCGGGTTCGAATCCTAATATGTCCATGGAAAGATATTATTGGGATGAAATTTGTGCTGTACCTAGTTTCAGTCCATTACCACAGCACACCGAAATGCCAAAACAAATATCCTCATTGTTCCCTGATTAAATAGCACTGTATGAATATTCCCATACTCAAAAGATGCTACAGGGGGGCAATGCCTAGTGAGTTAATTGCTCAATAGGTGGCGTTCTAAGAGTGAAGGTCCGAGTCTGAGGAATGAGACTGAAGCGCAGAGGTGGAGCAGCTTCAAAGATGGGATTGCTTCGAGCTGGGGTGCTTCGCATGTCTCACTCCCTAGACTGGAACAAGACCTCACGGGTATTAGTCCAGTCAATCTAGCACAAATTATGGCCTATGATGGAAATAATTAGAGCAGAAATGAAACCTGTTGTATGATGTTCCTAATGCTTTATTACATCACATATCAAAAGTAGAGAAAAATGGGATTGGTGGAACATGGTTAAAAATAAACATGTTAATCATAAACATATTGTAGCGGTAACACAGAATGTTGTACTTCAAATGAGGGTATCACCATTAGTATTCATTGTAGAGGGTTGGGATTGATCTTGTTTGGTAGGTAAAGGGTTGTTCTTTAAGGTACTGTGCTCAATAAAAATCTAAACTCAAAATAAAAGGCAAAAAAGACGATTTGAGTATAGCCGAAAGGCAAAAATTTAACACTTTCCTTCTAGAAACAATTGTCAAAAAATACTTAACAAAGATAGAATAATTTTGATGATATCATCAAGTAGCTGAGTAAATTAGCTTTTGAATAATGTATCATAGTTTGAATTTTGATCAATAGTAGCCCAGTGTAAAGAAAAATTAAATAAAACACGCTTTCCTTCAAATAAATGTTAGCCAAAAAAACAAAAATAATAACAATAAAATCATCCGGATTACCACATACCATTGTATAGCTGAATAAATTAGCTTTTGAATGATGTATCATAGTTTGAATTTTCATCTATAATAACCCAGAGAATAAAAGAAAATTAAATAAAAAACACACTTTCCTTTAAATAAACATTTGCTAAAAAAAAAATGAAGCCTCGGGAACCTATGATGGCCAGAACCGTAATCAGAACGTGAAAGGGTTAATCATCTTGAACATCTCCATGTATACATTTCATTCATTCACTGTCTACAAAGCTATCTTCAGATGCCATTGCATTTGTGCACCCAACCCCTCTGCATTCTCCACATGCAGCTGAACATTCCAGGCCATGTTTGCTGCATGAGCAGCGTCGAGTGTCGCAATTAACTTTACACTTGCAGCGCACAATCTGCAGCAGTGATTCTAGGGCAGCTGCCAAGTCTGTAGTTTTGGGTTCTAATTGGCCTTGATTACATATCCATCCCCACTCCTCTGGCTTCAAAGTGTTACCCATCCACTCTTGGCACTGAAAATATGTACAGGCACTATGGTAACATAAAGCTGATGCTGTTGGAGGAAGGGTGTGTACTTGAACAGAATAGCTGCCTCTCATTGCCTTCTCACAAAACAATCTGTAACGTAGAGAGTCCAATCCCTCGTTTTTGTCACCACTATACAGACGACTCACTAACTTCTCACCAGCAGCTGTAATTTCTGCCATTGAAGATTGTCTAAGAAAAACCTTTGCATATTCTTGCATATCACTGTCACTTCTTAGTTTCCGAAGAGCAGAGTCTTTCCCAATACCAAACATACGGGAGGTTGTATCACAGCCAGTAATAGCATGTATTACTGGCAATAATGTGCATGTATCTTGGCCCAGTTTCCTCGTTACCAAATTGATGTCCCATATTCTCTTCATCTTCTTTGATATTTGCCGTCCCTCTGACCTGAAGAGCAGTGGAAATACCGTCTGGCTTGGCTGCATGCATAACAACACCAGGAGATCGGTATCCTCTCCAATGAGTGTAGTAGGACACTTGGATGCCTCATTTACTGCTGTCGTTGCAATTAGCACATCTGCGTCACCAGCTGCATGAATTGTTTTGATGCCTTTCTTTTGTAACTTGGCACTCAGCATATGAATGAACTTCTGCTTGTTTGTTGTGTTGGCCAGGAAAACTTCTTTCTTTGTTTTTACACACATTCCTTCAGCAAAATTTACTTGCATACCGACAATTCCTTTGGACCTTCTCTTATGTGTAATATCTTTTGTAGAATGACCTGCTTCATAGCCATCAAATACAACTGTGGGATTTCTATACTTCTCGTGAACGTAGTCTACATAGCGCTGGCAGATGGAACTAAATGTGACATCGCGTGACCATGGCAAGCGCTGTAGAAGAGAGCCTCCATCAATCACATAGCTCATAGCATCTTCATCAACTTGAGCTGACATATCTGTGCATTGTGCCAATTTCCAAATTGAATTAGCGAGTGAAGGTTTATTGGCTTGGCGAAGAAGTCCATTGGTCTCAAACAAAGATGATGGAGGAGAAGACAGTTCATATTGGAATATGCTTTCAATATCATCCACAACATCAGGTGCAGCCATTATGAGACGTTGAAAGAGCAGCTGGGAATCAACATGAATCATTTCACCATCTACCTTTGGCGAGACTCTGTGGTCAAGGGTTATCACTTGATTTTTTTTCCTGAAAGCATACTCCATGACATTCTTTCCCTCCATACTTTTGAGTACCTCTCTGCCCACTTCTGAAGCTTTGTGGGCATTGACAGTTTGGTCTGCTGTGACACCTGTGACAATGTTCCGTAGTATTGGGTCTTGTGCAAAGGGGTTTCTTTCTTGCAGGAGACCCAGTATTGATAACATGTCAAGTTCATCTTTCTTTTGTCTTGCATCTGTGGCTTCTTTGTGTTGTTCACTTGTAGTATAACTTGTTGCCATGAACTCTTGCATGGCCATATTGACATCGGCACATGCAGGCATGGACAGCAGCCACTGTGTACGTTGTGCTTCAGACATTCCACGACCACGCGTTAATCCACCAGTAGTCTTCATACTTCTCATTAGTACTTGCTCTATAGCTAAATCAGATGAAAGTCCTCCCCAAAATCTGTCGCTTCGTCGTACAACATGATACCCTGCATTGAATTTATCATAAACATCTGGATGTTGTATCTTGAGCTGATGCATCTGTTGCAAGTGGATGTATACAGATTTGGCGTAATGGTTATGGCCAGCAGCAGCGAAGTATGGCAACATTGCAGGTAATGTATGCAGGTAGAGACTCCAGTTTCCTGTACGCTCAGCTTTGATGAACTGTCGAAGAAGGTCAACCATCGTCATATACTGTATCCACAACCGAGCAGTGGAATTGGACGCCAATTTGGCTTTTTCTTCATTCACTCTTTGTTTAACTCTTTCGAGGACACCATCCATACATACCACATCTACAGACAATTCACCTTTCATCAAGTCATCTTACATGTGAATTGCATGACGCAAATCCTCTTCTTCAACTGTCACAGGCAGAGATTTATCAGTATCATCAACTTCTTCCAATTGCACATCTGCAGTGCTGTCAACCTTTGTAGTCTCTGGAACAGCACAATTCATTTCTGGAAGAGAAAAACTAAATGTCTGAGATATAATCATTGCATTTAATGCTGCATCTACAAGACAGTGTCCCCTGAATGCTCTTGCTACTGCTTTGCCACTAAGCATATGGGCAACAGCATTTGGTGCATATACCAATTCAAGTAGCTCACCTAGGCCAGTCCCAGACATGATTTTGCCGATGCACCCCAGAAAACTCATTTCAGTGTGGAAGGCTCCAAGATGGAGTATGATAGAGTGTAGGTCACTGTTTGTGCTTTCACCAGCAAGGATCATCTGAGCCTTCCACCAGAGAGGTTGATCAAAAGTGAGGATTGGATGCTTATTCTGGCGCTTGGCTTCAGAAGACACAAAACAGAGAGTTGAGTATATGCAACTGAGGTTAGTTGGATCCATATCAATCATTGGGAGGAAAATAATGGATGACTTCCCTGGGTGGATACCATGCGACACTGCTTGCATCATTCCTGACCACCCAGGTCTTGGTGAACGAAGTGGCCAAGAAATTTTCCAAAGCAGGTCTAGCATTGCTGTAGGGTCTTCATAGATAGGCAAATGCAGTTTGTCATATATCAAGGGTTGAGTCTCATTGTTTGTTGATTTATAGAAGTGTATTTTGATTCTCCCGACAGCTGCTACATCCTCTGCTGTTACTGATATCCTGGGGATCTGTTTTCGTGGTTTGGTCATAGGTGTTACTGCAGCAATAATACCCATTCCATGAAAAGTGTTGCGACCATCAAGTGTAACAATGTTGTGGTCTACATTGTCAGCAACACACTGGATGAAATGTTGTGATGTAATGTTAGGTACATCAATACCTTGGAACTTTGCAGCAGAGCGCTCAAACCGTTTTACTTCAGGGTACGATGAACAGAATCCAAGACTATTGAGGCAGTCAATGAGAAACTTTGATCCGAAGTGGTGGTGCATTTGCACTGACAGACCTATCTGCAGAGGTGCTACTAGTATTCTAGGTCTAGCAGCTTGAACAATTGCTTGACCTATAGCTGCTATTTTGCGCTCAGCTTGTTTCTCGCTGAAGATTGTTTGAAGAAGAAGGTGCAAAGTCTCTGGAACAAAATCGGAATTCTTTTCCAGGGAGGCAATACCATCAGAGCTAGGAAAAGTATCGCCCATAGACTCCATGGACTTTATGTCACTTTTGATGAGTTCTGCAGCTGCCTGAACCAACCTAAGCTTCTCTTTCTCACTGTCTTGCAATTTTGGCAAATTGTAGAACTCCTTTAGAATATGTGAAGCTGTAGCTCTGAGTGTGACAATGTTGCCTTTCGTGCCACTGCTTGTGATCACAATGTTGTTACCAAAATGTTCTTCTAGTTTGACTTTCATGTACTTTGCAGTATATGCTTCCTTGTCACAGTACTCTTTCATCTTCTCAACAAGATTATTTACAGATATCTGCATATCCTCATTTTTCTGTAAGTACTCAACCACTTTCAAAAATGCTTCTGCTTTCAATAAATCAATTGGCCTGCCTGATGTGTACTGACTACTTTCACCTGATTGATTGTATATAGCTGGTATCTTCCTTCCTGTTCGGAAATTGGTACTGCATAGTTGGTGGTATATCGCATCTGCTGCATGTAAGTCTTGGGAAAATTCAATCCGACTTTGTACAGTATGAGCCCAGGAGTCCCAACGTTTTTTACACACATCCTGAATAGTCAATTGGAAGTCTACTGTCCTGACTGGGAATACATCAAATCCTCTTTTCCTTCCAGCGTATTTAGCAGGATGGCCACAAAACAAACAGTGCTCATTAAATAAGAACTTGCCATCACTTGATCGGAGCTGACGGCAGGTAGTCGATGAAGTCTCCTGTTTCTTCCTTAGGTCTCGGCTAATGGAATTTCTGTTGCAGTATTCAAAGCGACATTTTTTGTGCACAGATTGTCCTACAATAGTGGTGAGCATCAATCCACGAAGTTTGCTGGCTTCACTAATACCATCACATCCTTTCTGACGAAGCACAACAGTTGCCTCCCCATTGTCTAGGGTTTCATTGCAAATTACACAGGACTCCATCATGCATCTGAAACAGAAAAGGAGACTGTTAAAAATATGTAGATGATTAAAAAATGATAAAGCAGCACAATTAAAAAGGGAAATACCGAGATCCAACACACAATGATTACTTACACATGAACCAACAAAAATATATTATTTATTTTCGATTTGACAAAAAATATCATTTGAAGCATGTAGATATATTTACAGTCATGTTTATGGACCCTGAAAATATAAGTGTAGACACTAAAATATCATTTGAAGCATGTAGATATATTTACAGTCATGTTTATGGACCCTGAAAATATATGTGTAGACACTAAAATCACCCCATTGCAATAATTACAAGTAAAGAGGGCAAATTTAAGGTTTTCGGAAATGGCCTGGCAGCCATATTGGATTTATGCAAATTAGGTAACTTTCCACCATTTCCTTTTTCCTCCACTTTTGGTATGTTGATTAGGAGGACATGTAGATTACATTACACCAAAAATAAATTCTGTTGCAATTTTTTCCATATCAAACTACAGATTGACTGGACTATATCACTGTGTTTAGCTGTTGAGTGTGCAGGCTCTCAGCCTATGCCCGAGAGGGAGTGGTTGGAATATAGAAAAAAAACAAAAAAACACTCAGCAATGAGAGTAGTGCACTTAACAAGTCCTCTCTTTTTCTACCTAGAGTATCTTACTCGAATGGACGCAACGTCTTTCAGATACTAACAATTCCTTGTAACTCTCCATCTGTATATGTTTTGCTAGGTTTATATTCCTATCGGCAGTTCCTTCTAACTTTAGAAATATTCCCGAGGATCTTGCAGGTGCTACATGTTAACTGGCCCTTGCTGCATTTGTTATAATATAGGATTTAGTTAATGCATGTTAACTTTAGTCATTAGAATAAATAGCCAATGTTCTCTGAAATTATAATCAATAGCCAATAGTCTCTGCCACCTTAGCTCAATTCCAAGGCTACTGCAAATCTGAACGCTTTAACAACTGCATCACATTATGGGGAGGGAAGGGCAGACAAACAGATGGGTTCCAGTTGTAATAGCTTATCTGTTATATTATTCAGAAGGAATATGGGAAAGAATTTCGACTTAAGCCACATAGTACGACTATAATAGAATAATGTCAGCTTGATATAACACTAGTTACTGTTTAGGATACTTACTGTATTACCGCATATTTCGTCAGTAACAACTAATCTTAATTAAATATAAGTGAATATGCATTCCACATTTCTTCAGTCCATTAAAGCAGTTGGTTCATACAGAGGCTGCCACTCACTGACATGGTAGCTTCACAATTACTTAAGCAAGTTTGTTTTACACTTTGAATAATTTCTCGTAATGATGGAGTAAAAAGCCATCATGATACTTGAATTAAGACCTGTATTGCCAGAGGATATTATATGCAAGGACAAACATAATATTAGCGGTAAATTATACTATGGCATATACAGTATTTATATATGTATGCTTTCAATTGTCAAAATATATATATACAAATCAATCACTGGATTATCCTGTAACTGGATACTATTTAAGTTATTAAATATAACAAACCGTCATCACAGCTACGTATACATAACATTTAGAAAATAATGATAAGTTATTATACAGTCATTCCTGAAAACCAAAACACTAAGGTGGAACTAAACGAATATTATCATGTAAATTTTTTTGTTCTATGTGAATGTGGGAGACAAAAGGAATAACTGCCTGCAGCGAGTGCCTCCCCCAGACTTGAAAGAGTGACAGGGCCAAAATCAAGTGACAATCCATACCGGCTTCCCTTCCTCTTTTATAGTAATGGCAAGAGGGAGTTTGTATCTACCCCCCCCCCCCCACCCCCCCCCCCCGACACCCATACATGTTTTTGTTTTTTGTTGTAGACAATAGCCAAGTGACTACATGAGTGAAGAGGTCTCGCAGGCATGTGCTGGGATGTGCATAGTCATGACATTACTACATTAGCACTAAAGATACGATTTGACCTCTTCCCATCTTGTAAGTCTACCCTCATCCTAACTATAATAACATATTTGTTAGAGTATAATTTCATGTATTTATCGTTTTACACTTGCTCTATCATCCATTTGCAGTGCATCTGTAGACAGCTACCAGTGGTGAACCTGGACCTTCATATCTTGAGTTGAAGTTATAGTACTGACAGTCTAATGAAACTGGGCTAAGTCGTGGATCGAGGAATGAATCTTCATTGGTAGAGCCCAGTACAAGAAAATTGATGAGGGAGCTTCTTGTAATCCCGACTTTCTCATCTTTATTGACCTGTAAAGGTTGTAGATGGTATCCTCTCCACATTGGCTTTAGATAACGCAGCTAGTGATGCTACATCTCTTCTGTGTTGGAATGTTTTGGGGGTCTGCTGATGACTTTGTTCTGCTCCAAGTGTAACAATCAGGCTTTGCGTTTGTTCTTCAACCTTATTTAGAAGACGTAAGTGGGAAAAAGGGCAGCTCTGACAATATAAAGGAATATATTCAAGATGGGAGTGCACCAAGGAATCCTAGGAATCTTGCAATTCTACGTAGAAGTGTCAGTTTTTTACAGCTATTTTAACCACACTCTGGACATAAACAAACATTCTCATCTTAGGCCAATTTCACTCTCAGTAACTTTATGGAGTCCACTTTAAATTATGTACTTGTTGCCTACCCAGAATTTAGCCAATCCCTTTCGGTGATATTTCCTTACCACTCTAATTTTCCTCCTTCCTCCCTCCCTTCCCTCCTTCTTCCCTTCACTCTTTTGAGCTATCCTTTGCTCTTGTGTATAACTTCCATCCTCTTCCCCTTCCGTTCTTGTGTCCTTCCTCTCAACAACATAGCCACCAGCACAAATCGTTGTCTAGCAAACCTCTGCAGGAAGGAGAACGTGGGATTCGTCGACACCTGGGACAATTTCTACTACGATGACTATTTGTTTTCGGATGATGGAGTTCATCTGAACCAGGTGGGAGCAGCGCGTTTTGGGCGTCTTCTCAACGATGCGGTGAAGGATTTTCGGAGAAGAAATCGACTCAGCACAGGACAACCAGGAAGGAGGACCGAAGACAGCGAGGACGGCAATCTACAAAGGAATTAAATACTAATCCGTCAAGAACCGCGAATTTGGATAAAGCTCCACCAACACGACCCAAATTCAAAACCGTCAGGGATAACGACCGAGGACCGAGGACAGCCATGAATGTAAATGTAGATCCGACCAGAACCAAAAATTCGATGAAAGAACGATCTGCGAGTTCTAAAACCGCAACTTTAAAGGTTTTCTATGCAAACGCTCGTAGCATACGCAATACATTTTCAGATTTAGAGGAACTAGTGTTTACAGAAAATTATGATGTGATTGGCATAACAGAATCTTGGCTCAATACACAAGATAGAGACTTTTTAGCAGAGTATTCACTTCCCGGTTATGTAATGTTTGAGAACAGCCGAATAAATAAAAATGGAGGTGGCGTTTTATTTTATATCAAAGAAAGTCTTAACCCGACCCTCGTGTCAAAACCTCAAATTGTGAACGTCGACACATCTTTTGTGCTAATAAAGAATAATAAAGGTACAAAAATAATACTTGCGTTAATATACAGACCTCCAGCTCAATCAGTGCAAACTGACCGAGAAATTTACGAACAAATTGCAGATGTAAGTAACTCACAAGATACCGTAATTTTTGGCGACTTTAATTTACCTGTGACCAAGTGGGGCGATACTCTTACTTCACACTCCGGACATGACTTGTATACGAACTTGCAAGAGAGTTCGCTTTATCAATTTGTTCGAATGCCGACCCGTGGTAATAACGTTCTTGACATTGTACTTGCAACAAAAGAAGAATTGATAGAGAATTTGAATGTTGGTGATGAATTCAGTAACAGCGACCATCGTACGATAACTTTCACTTTAAAGTTTACTAGTAACGAACCAAATAGTAGCATCGAAAAAGTCCCTAATTTCAAGAAAGCAAACTTCCATAAACTTAGAGCTATGTTTAAAGAAACTGACTGGAGCTTTTTAATTAACAATAACGACATAAATACATCTTGGAAGTTATTCGAAACCACTTACCTAAAAGCAGTGCAAGACTGCATACCATCGAAAATACGGCGTCCAGGCCATAATAATAAGCCCAAATGGTGGAATAAAGATATTTCAAACTGCCTGCTTGCTAAAAAATGTGCTAATGATAGATTAAAATCCTCACAAAATGACGAAGAACGGGTGAAATTTGTAGAGCTAAGACGCAAAGCCAAAAAGTTAATTAAGCAAAGTAAAAAGACCTTAGAGTTACATATTGCGAATCAAAGTAAAACAAACCCGAAAGAATTCTATAGTTATATCAGAAAGAAAAAAGTAGTTACTTCAACTGTTGGACCGTTAGTCGATGAAAAAGGAGAATACACCAAAGACGAAGTACAAATGAGTAATGCCCTCAATACCTTCTTTGCATCAGTTTTTACAACAGAAGACCTCAGTGATATCCCTACACCATCGCCGATTCAGATTGATAATTCAGATGTTCTAAGCAATATCACCGTTACAGAGAGAGAAGTATTGAATTGTTTAGATAAACTCAAGGTAAATAAAACGCCAGGACCTGATACAATCTCGCCTAGAGTTCTAAAGGAAGCTAAGAATGAGCTCTCCAAACCACTGACATTACTATTCAATAAATCCTTGCAGTCTGGAACTATGCCTGATCAGTGGAAGCTAGCCAACGTAACACCGATATTCAAAAAAGGCAGCAAATCCCTACCCAGTAACTATCGTCCAATTAGCTTAACCTCAGTTGTATGTAAAATGCTAGAAACGGTCATACGAGACAGACTCGTAAATCACTTGGAGGAAAATAACATACTTAAAGATACTCAACACGGCTTTCGTAAAAAACGTTCCTGTTTAACAAACCTCTTAGACTTCTTCCACGATATCCTCAACCTCTACGATGAGAGTAAAGCTGTAGATATTATATACCTTGATTTTCAAAAGGCCTTTGACAAAGTTCCCCACAAACGTTTACTGCTAAAACTAAAAGCGCATGGAATACAAGACGGTGTGTTGAAATGGATAGAAAATTGGCTCAGCAACAGAAAGCAAAGGGTAGTCATAAACGGTAAGGCATCTAAATGGACCAATGTAAGTAGCGGGGTACCCCAGGGATCGGTACTAGGACCAATTCTCTTTCTAATTTACATCAACGACATAGATGAGGGTCTCACCTGCACAATCTCAAAATTTGCTGACGATACAAAAATTGCAAATAGCGTACTCTCAAAAGAACAAGTTGACGATATGCAACACAATCTAGATAAATTGTCATGTTGGGCCCAAATTTGGCAAATGAGTTTCAATGCGGATAAATGTAAAGTACTACATGTCGGATACCTAAATGAGAAAGCAAACTATTCGATGAATGGCACTCCGCTTAAGAATGTAAACAGAGAAACTGATCTGGGAGTAACAATATCGAGTAACCTAAAACCGAGTCAACAATGTTCAGAAGTTGTTAAGAAGGCAAACAAAATAATTGGCTTTATAGGCAGGTCATTTGAGCATAAATCCAAAGAAGTTATCCTAACCCTTTACAATTCCTTAGTCCGCCCTCTTCTGGAATACTGCGTTCAATCCTGGTGCCCTTATTACCAAAAAGATATAAACAAGCTAGAACGAGTTCAACGTAGAGTTACCAAAATGATACCTAGCCTAAAGAACAAACCATACGAAGAGCGTCTTAGAGAATTAAATCTATTTCCTTTAACCCAGCGCAGATTAAGAGGCGACTTAATTCAAGTGTTCAAAATCATCAAAGGCATCGACAATATGAACTGTAGTAAGTACTTCACTATCGACCAATCTAATTACACGCGGGGAAACGGTTGCAAAATTATTGGTAAATCTTTTAACTCGCACGAATCTAAGAATTTCTTCTTCAATCGAGTTGTCAACTTGTGGAATGGGCTTCCCCGAGACGTTATAGACTGCAGCACCGTTGATTCATTTAAATTCCGCCTAGACAAATATCTCGCATCAAACCCGCGACTGACTGCGTTTGTAAATGAATAACTTTATCCTCCCCTCAGTTACTAACCCATCTGTCCCCTACTAACTTCCTAGTCCTGCCACGTTAGTGGCAGGGCAGTAGTTCCCTTTCCAATGTTCCCTTACCCACTCTAAACCACTGTTTGGACACTTGATCCTCAGTGTTTTGGAGGACAAGCAACCTAGAAGGGTCACTAGATCTGTTGTTGCTTGATTTCCTTTGTACTCCTTTGTACTTTGTACTCTCGCCCTTTCTATGCCCCCCCCCCCCCCATCCCAATACATGGACACACAGTCCTACATTATACTTAATGTCAGTATTTTTGAAAATGGCGTCGCGTGTTGTGATTTAAGCCCTCGCCATTGCTGATGCAATGCGGTCCATAATATTGGAACTCACAGGAGTGTGGTCGTTGAGAAGATTGCATTTATACACATAATATACACACTGCACCGACTGTGATCTTTGCAAGGCAACTAGGTTTAAGCTCTCAAAATAAGTAGGCAGTAATGAGGTGAGGTGGAAAGCAAGTGGTTGTATTGTTCCTGAGAGAGTGTTCTTAGTAACCAGAAGTAATTGCTGTACCGATATCCCCTGTGACTGAGTATCACACTTAGCACAAGCTGCAAAAGACAAAAGCACGAAGATCAGTACCGGTGCAATTAGCTTTATGCCTTCCCATTTTAATTACTACACTCAATTATTCAAGAACACCAAAACAGAGGGAAGTCATTAATTTCTGCTCAAAAGAGCTCTCCATGCTTTAGACTCCAAAAACCACATCCCAGGCCAAACCTCCCGCACAGCCCAAATATAGAAGCCAATACTAAAAATCGATTAATTACCAATAGAGGCAGCAAGCTCATCCTCGCGGACAATGAACCTTGACGTAACAGTTTCCAATACTCATCATAGTGGAAGACTCCGTAAAGATGCAACAAGTAGAAAAGACAGAAGGAAGAGGTGAAGGAGGAGCATTAGAGGAACCTGGGGAGGAGGAAAGGAAGGAAGGAAGGAGAACAAGAAAGTGTATAGTATGTTATCTGTGGTGGTGAAGAAGATGTATATGAAACACAAAGGCATTATCCCATACATTATCCTGCATTTCTATTGACAACCAGTGTCTTGGCAGGTTAGAATTTCAAGCTTCAGCTAACATTAACATATATTTTCAAGTTTCATGGTACAAAAACGACATGCCTACTAATACAAACACTGAATACATAAACATTTACTATAAAAACCACATGTCCTCAGATCACAAGACAGACGAAAACATAATGAGAGACATTATCAGCAACAACGTTAAAACTACGAACCCTGACCAATACCTTAAACTCACCATATACTACAAATCGAGGAAAACATCACAACTAGTCATTCGCAGCAGCCCGGCTACCGCTAAGAAACCGTCACAAGAGGACCATGTCTTATACCGACACACATGTAACAGTGAGGACTGGACTGTGGACCTCACACTTATGTCGGTGGTTTGACAAGGACTCGTCTGTCATGTCGCCTTACCTTCCACCTTCAAGCCGGAGCTATCAAGGATCACTACCACACATCCTCACACCATCAGGAACTCACCCGACCTGACTTAGATAAACACACCTCTATTCTTGATAAAGAAATAGACTCACGCCGCCTATTCATTCTTGAAGCTATATATATACAAACATACCAACCTACATTAAACACACAAGCGGAATACAGTCATATCCTACCCTCGGCACGCCCTTCCACAGCGAGGCCCCACATGATGCCCCAGGAATGCCCCCTCCACACACGCAGACGAACGACACAGAGGCCCCGCCCACTCCTGCGTCCGGCCAGCCTACCAGAGCTAGTCTTAGGTTAGCCAACCAGCGTGCAGCTAGCGCACAATAAACCATTTCTTGATCTTGTATCGCCTATATAAACTCGACTTATCACCTTCTAACTTCACTTTTCCTTGATAATGATGGCTGCGCCCATTGAAACGTCGGAACCATTTGCAAACCTCCTTTACCAACTTCCTGAAAATACCAGAAAAACTGTACGAAAAATTGAGAGTATCAATAAAAAACTCAATAATGCAAACTGTGCCTATTATTTTAATCTCACCTGCCTGAAAGAAAATATCCTCCCTGGCTACACTAATATATATATACCGGTATATATATATATATATATATATATATATACATATATATATATATATATATATACCGGTATATATATATATATATTCTCTCTACTAACCAACTCTACTCCTAACCTCGATTAATGAAATTAACAAACACATGTGGCAGTCCGGGGATTCGAACCCAGGACGCTCACACCGAAAATCAACACACTTGCATTGCACCACGAAGACAGTTCCGAAACTAAGGGGCTATACACTTATATATATATATATATATATATATATATATATATATATATATATATATATATATATAAACGCTGAAACATTTCCACAATGTTTTATGGGATCACTTATTAAACGTATCAGTGAAACTTCATAGTGTTCATTAGCCACAACATAATAATTAAAGATGGTTTTGCATTCCAAGCAGCGATATATATATTATTGAGCATCCATCTTTGCTTATACTATGACGTCACACAGCTTCACAAGACCAAAGTGACCAAAGCGCCCCATCTCCCGAGGTGGGACGCTTTGGCAGCCGATCGGGACGGATCAAATTTCTGATCTCTACCGTTTGTGGGTTCTTTGGTTCGTCCCGGTCGCTGTCTACAAACGCACCCCTGGTAAGGATTTTTTGTTTGTTTAATCTGGTAGCTTCTGTATTTAATGTTATCTAAGCATTATGGTAATGTACCATCAATCTAACCGCCGATATAGTTCCACAAAACCGGCCAATATAAACAGTTCCAGTTATGTCTCTGGAATCAAATTCACACACATTTTGTTTACGGCAAATTTGGTGTGGCAGTGTCTGAAACAAGCATTTAAAATAACCTATGCTAATCCTCCCTCGGGCTAGGGGGAATTACTAGTGCAAAATATTCTGCAAACATTGCCAAGTAATGTTGTCGATAAATAATAATTGCCTGAATTAGCACTCTTGTGAATATGACGTTATATCTACCTAGCACTTTTTAACACTGTTCATAATTCATGGGATAGTAACCTTCAAAATAATTGTTTATATACCATAAAATACTATAGCTCGTTATCTAATGTAAAGAGCATAAATTGTGACGCATCTGTTTGAACCAGTATCGAACGCGAACGGAATAATGCAGATTGACTTGCTCATGTAGTGATGAACACCCTATGTGGTGGATTGTGTTCTTTTATTTCAAAATTTTACTTTATTAAGCGTTATTTCCACATAGCGATTTTGATTAGTTGTTTTGCATTTATCTTGTGTCATCCCAGTTTTGGTTTGTTTATTTTGCAAGTGTTACATTATAATTATAGGCCAGCTACTTTAGACCTTGGCTTTAAAGGTTCAAAGATTCGAACTGATGTAAATTTATATTTACTGAGAACTAACTGTACAGTAAGGTCTTGATATGGTACTGTCCTGCGGTAGTGCTATTGAGACTGGTGTGGGTTGCATTACTGCAGGTGCAAGTGTTGCAGGGGGATTTTGTTACCCTTTAAACGTTGAACCAATGTTTTTTTTTAAATACCCGCCAGGCGAAGATATTTTGATACAATCCCAACGAAAATCGTCATTATCCGATAAATATCGTTAATACTTATTCATATGCGCCTATTTTACTTTTAATATGAAGATATTAACATGTAACAGCAATAAAACAAGTGGGAATAGTATTCGGGGGGTGAAAAAGACGATGTATTGCCAACCGTTTCATTCATGAGAGGAGAGCCAGTGAAGTTTCTCTCTTCCCACGATCTCTATATGCATCCCACACAACCTTGAAACCAGGTGGGGATATTGGCGCAGAAATTAACAGATAAACAAGGGAATAAGACTAGAAATAGGTGTTAATTGAAGGGGGGGAAGGAGGCAAAAAGGGAGGGGGGCACATGTGGAGGAGTGAAAGGAGGTATGGAGGGGAATTATCTCACTCAATAACATATTCCTTTGTTTTGAGTGGCACTGGAGTCTTTTAAACATTTTTTTTTTAGGCCTTGGATCTTAAGAGTCCCGTCGCCTTCGCCCAGTAAAACCTCTTAAGAGTCTCGGCGCCATTCCCGGGTTAAGTCTTGCTAAGGCACGGTCAGCACTATGGCAACGTCAGCCACAGTAATGACAAAATGGGGCAGTGTAGAGGGGCTTTATTGTATTATACTCCAACTGCGGAAAGGCAACCCTATCTGAGCCATTTTAATGGAAAGCGACTTGAAACCATTGTATGTACAGTATGTATGCATGTATAGGCCTATTGATTGTTTAACCTCACCCAGGGTAAACAAAGATCTAATATTCCCAGAAACTTATAAGTATTAACTTACTTAGATGTTGACAGTGATGGTTATGAGGGCTTTTGCCCAGTAGGCTGTAGACAAATAGTTTTTATTATTATTATTGACAGTGATGGATAGCTCAAGGAGAGTTAGGAATATGTAGAAGCTATAGTGGCCACTAGGAGAAATAGAATTAGAATGACTTAGCGTGAATAAGGTGATTGTTCGAGCAGCTAGAATGAGGTGTTGACGAGATGGTCGTGAAAGCAGATATGAAGGTTTCGCTGCTGGTAACCCTCACCGTTTCCATATGACGCATGCGCAGTGAATATATGCTATTCATTAATGCATAATTTAACTAACTACAAATGTATTTTGGATTAATTATAATAATAACTAGATATAATTATGGATAATAAACCCATAGGAAATTAATACGAAATTGTGCATATCTTTTATACAAATATGTATGTTAGGCTAATACTGGCGCCTAATTTAAACTTATAGTATATTTACTTATCCTAAATTGTCGAGGTGCTTACAAGTCTTGACACATTCCCACCACCAATATATACATATCAACAGTAATCCCGCAGCGATGTTAGTTCTCCAAAGTTGTGCAGAACTAACAGCGACTCGGCGAAGAGGTAGTTTTCTAACGGGATCGTTACCGGCGGATGGTCACGCGACCGCTGTTGACGCAGGAGTGTAGTTATGAGAGTAAACACCATCATCAGCGACCGTTGGACAAGGGGTTGAATACATTTCGACATCCTATTCCAGTGGATACAACTTGACGATGAGTCGAGAGGTCAAGCCGGTTTTTGTCCTAATCTGAACCTCTCTAACTAAATATTTCGTCCCGGATAGAGCTTGACAACTTTACCAAGTTTCCACATGACTCTCGGTATTATTTTCCATTTAGACATATATTTACATACCTATAGGCATGTCGGTATATTGGCCTAATACATTACGATAGTGTTCAGGCACAACCGCTGAACCTATATTTGTATAGCTAGTGGTACCAACACAACTTAACCTTAACAACTTAAGCCTGAACCTGGCGTCTGACAGCAAAAATGTACATGTAGGGATATGGCGAACCCACCCCCCGGCACTTTGTGGCGCGGATAACCCCTGGAAGTTGGGACTGGGAATCCCACTTCCAGAATTGTTAGGAGAAGGCTGTATACGCCAGCGGAACAGGGCGGTACTCCCGGGGTGTGCTAGGTGGCTGATAGGGACAGCTGGAACTCTAGTGTCACCACCTGGCCTCCCTAGCTGATCCTTTCAGTGTCTCATCAATATTGAGGGCAACACCACCCTGCCCTCTAAAACACCTTCACCTCCTATCAATACATTATGCTACCTTATATACTATACTAAATAATTACTAAAAAGAAAAATAACAAATGAAGAAACCTCAACCCGCCTCGGAGTCACTTGAGAGGGAGACCAGAAATGCCCCAATCAGTCTGTCCCCTGGTAATGACTCGGCAAAATGCTCTGAACCTTCTACTCCTACTATTAATTTTTGTAATATTCGTGGCCTTTCCTCCAACTTCCACTCTGTGGAACACCACCTCTCCTTTGCCAACGCTGATCTTCTCTTTCTCACCGAGACACAGTTGTCTGGGACTACTGACAGCAAAGCCTTTTCTGTATCCTACTATCTCTATCCTCAGTTTCGAGGCAAAGATAGATGTTGCGTCTATGTACGCAACAATCTTGCTTTCTCTCGTGTTCCCAACTTAGATTCTTCCGAATTCTCAACTCTCTGGCTAAAGCTTTCTTGTCACTCTCAAACTAAATATTTCTGCACTGTCTATCTATCCTCTAATTCTACTGACTATCCAAAATTCTATGACCATCAAACTTCTGAAGTGAAACACATTCTATCCACATCTCCTTTTGCAGAAATCTCCATCTTAGGATATTTCAATGTTCACCACCACCAATGGCTCTCCACTGTTTCCACTGACCAACCTGGTGAACAAGCCTACATCTTTTCTATCTTAAACAACCTAGAGCAGTTAGTCCAGCAACCCACCCGTATCCCAGATCGCTTCGAAGATCGGCCCAACATTCTTGACTTCTGCTTATACTGTAAATTTGTTCTCTCCGTTGGGCTCCTCCGACCATAAACTAATATCGGTCATCTGTCCTATCTCTCCAGAACGGCCATCCGATCCTCCCAATTGGCGGCGCTTGTGGCACTTTGGCGCTGTTGACTGTGAGGATCTTCGGCAGTACTTCTTTGGTTTTCCATGTATTGACTCTTGCTTCCGTGGCCAGGGACCCTCGGAGAGTGCTGAACGCATTACCAAGGTAATCCTCTCCAGTATGGAAGCATACATTCCATTTTCTTTCTCTCAGTCTAATGCAAACAAATCTTGGTTTACTCACGCTTGTTCTACTGTTATCGGCAACAAGGAGGAAGCATTCAAACGGTAACGACGCCTTACCCTTAACTAGCGGCGCGCAACATAAGTCGAGTATAATAAATCTGGACTATCTGGCGGCGCGCGACATAGGTCGTGTGGCAATTTCAGCACGTAATGTTGCTGAGAGAGAGAGACAAGTGGTTGCAGGAGAGTAGCGAGCGTATGACTGCTCCAGACCGAATCCCACCTCCTCCTTCCCTCTCTCACTCCTACATACTGAATTGTATGGGGAAAGTACCGAATTACATGCTTTTTGCACTCGTGTTGCACGGTTGTTGCAAGAAAACTAGCCGTCATAAAAGGATCGTTATGGTGTCATTGGAAAGCTCTGTTTATGCCCTTTCAGGGATAGATACTCGTTTTACGCTCTGGGTCTTATTTAGGCATGAAAATGATCACGTAAACAGCCGTATTTTGGCTAAAAACACCCCGCTGGGCGGTACATATAAATAGACCGCTAGCCCGCTAATAAGGTGTTAAGACTCAAGAATCTCATGTTTCCTATGTTACTGCCCGGAATCAAGCCAAATCTATTCTTCGACTTGCCAAACACTCTTTCATTAATAATAAATGCACTGAACTAGCCTATCCAACTCTAGCTCTTCCCAAACTTTATAGTATTTAGCCAAAAACCTCTTTATAATTTTTTATTGTAGGGCATATCCCTGCACCATATTGATTAACCATATTGATAATTATAAGTATTCATTGAATTACAAACTAGTTACCTGGATCTCGTATTTTCCTAGCGTTTATTTAAGTTCTTACTAAATTGTTTTTAAATTATATTACCTCTAACACGTAATATTAACTTTATCTCGCTGACATTATGTATGTTTGTATTTGCATTTATTTATCTACCTGTCTGTGTCTCTATTTGTCCATCTGCCTGTCTATCTATATATCTGGTTGTCTCTGTATCCATCCATTTGTTAACCTTCTTGTTTGTCTGTCGGTCTGTATATTTGTCTGTCTGGCGGTGTCTGCTTGTCTAATTACCTGTTGGTTCAGTTTATCTGTCTGCCAATCAGTTTTTCCCTATATCTAGTTGATGGTCTGAATGTATGTTAATATGTGTGTGTGTATGTATGTTTTCCTTCTCATCGATTCCTCTGTCTGTTTGTCCACTATTTCTCAGTGTCAATACACAATATCAGATCATACTACCAAACCATCTCCATACAGTTTCATAATTTTCGCAGTTAGTTTCCTTCTCTTAATTTATCATTAAAGTAAATGTAATATTGCACGCACATTTTCTCACTCTTTGACCGCCTTTGTAAATTTGTCCTGTCTTATTTCCCAACGGAGCAGTTGGTGTGTCTCGTCAGTTAGAACGACCCCCATGCCATCACAGTCTATCGTTACGGTCTGCGCTTGCTTTTTATGTTTGCCTTGTTCAAACATTTTAGTATATTACATGTGATATCTATTTCTCTCTCTCTCTCCCTCATAACTGTCTTCACTTCATTTCTTCTCAGCATTCCTGTCTTTCTTCCTTTGTGCTTTCTCCTTGCACCATTTTCCGGGTTTTTCTGGGTATGATTTTATTTTATTATTATTTTTGTCTTCTTATCTTTTGCCATTGTCCTTTTTCTCATTTTGATTTTCGATGTTCATTTTCTGAACGGTACAGGTTCTTCCCAAGCCACATATCTGATATTGGTAACCAGAATATAATACAACGGTACGATTTTACTATAGGGACACGCATTTGACAGATACCACCGAGGATTTAATACGTAATAGTTTTCGGTTTCCACCCATCCGACCCCAAGCAACACCCTTTTCTGGTTTACGAAACACTAGAAAAACCATGGGGCCAATTTAATATTAATAATATTAGACGAAATATAAAGATAACTCGGTGGAAAAGTTGCGTTCGCGGGAGTGACGTCAATCGTTTGTTGACATAGGGCTCGAGGTTATAGTCGTAGGCTACTTCGCGCATCTAACTAATTTCCCAAGATTGGCGGTTCAATTAAAATTTAGGCCGCGGGCTACAATGTAGGTGTTGAGGGGGGGGGGGGGGTATTCTCTTCGAAAACCACATTAAAAACGTTATTAAATCGTTTATATTACTAGTATCAGACTAGAAATGAGTATAGGTTGTTGATGGAGGCGTAGAACCCTAAATTAAATATATGGTGGTCCCTGTCAGATGCGTGTCCCCATAGTAAAATCGTACCAATACAACAAAACGTTTTTGAACTGGTAGGGCAACCTCCATTGTTAGTACTATTAATAATGTGATATCAACTTGCAAAAGCTGATCCGACATCTTCAAGCTCCCTCTGAATGGCTCCCTACACGTTCATAAACATAATTTCCTTCACACAATCCTTCTTAATAATTTCCTCTACATGGTCATAACAAGTACTGCTCGTAATAACCATTCGCCATTTAACCCAAAAGCTGCGACATGCCTTTGGGAAGGCTCTGTAAGGGAACTGCAAAGTGTATGCCAGAAGCAGCCAGTGAACAAAAATTGTACAAAAGCTATAAAAAACAACTGCACGGCTGAAAATTGGATCAGGAAACATCATAATACACTTACACCTCACACACACAGTCGCACACCGTTATTATCGTGGAGGCGGTGACAAGGGTCTGGGAGAGAGACAAGAAAGGACAAAAAGGAGGAGGAAACAGAGATGCTGGAGGATGGGATTGAGGTTAGAATGGAGGAAGGGAAGACAAAAGGGAAGCTGAGAAGTAATGGAAACAAAGGATGGAGGTAGAGAAGAAACACGAATGAGGGAGAAGGAGTGCAAGAAAGAATGGAGGAAGGGAAGGAGGGTGGCTTGATTATAGGTAAGAGAGGTAGTTACATAGAGTTACACAGACTGCACAGACCTTAAGGTCCTTATTAGGCAGTCCGGAATTAATGCTAGAATTTGGTATAAAGTGGAAGGTAAGGATAGAAGAGAGAGAGATATATATATATATGCAGGGAAGAAAGCAAAGGTTTTGGAAATGGAAAAGGAATACAAAGATGAAGGTAGATAAGAAGACGAGAAGGAGGTGGAGGGGGGATAGGAAATATAGGACATGGGATAGTGAAGGAAGGTAGAAGGATGGGAGAGAGGAAGGAAAGGAAGGAATTATAGTTATCAGGAAAAGGGGCAGGGACAACAAGGAGGGACATATGGAAGGAACACAGTGAGTCATTAACATTGGTTGTGAAAAGAATCAGTGTAACAAATAGTTGTACCCAATTGTATACTTCAGCTGTCCGTTATGTCTCTCACCATAGCTGGCCTAGCCAACTATAGCTGCTGTTGTATGGTTATTGTTTAATATCGTCGGTGATGACAGAACATACGATAACAAAATAACTGCGTAGTAATAGTCCGGCTGTATAAATAATAACTGGCAGTCTGATATGTGTTTGATTCCTAATACAAAATATGTGTTTGCTTTTTTTAATCTGCAATGATTACGTGTGTTACTAATCTCTCAGTTCCTGCTCTATACAACAAATTAATTTGATATATTTGTTCGTGATCTAAATATACCCAACGGTCAGGTTGAATGTCTCCCTCCCTCCGTCCTTGTGCAATAGCAAACCAAGGTTCACTAACTAGAAAAAAATCCACTTTGTTGATTATAGGAAATCCCTCATCTGCAGGGAATTATCTTATTAAATGTATTTAATAAGTATATATTTATATATATATATATATATATATATATATATATATATATATATATATATATATATATATTTATATATATATATATATATCTATCTATCTATTGCCTGATGCCGTGATCCCCGAAGGGGTGGCCACGAACGAACCGCCCCATGCATCTCTGTCCCCAGCCAGTCGACGTCCCTCCTCCCAACCAGCACCGCCTTCATTCATATCCTTCCACCTCTCCCTCTCTGTCCTTCCACCTCGCTCTCGTACACCCTCTTAGTCAATCTCTCGCTTTCCATACGTTCCATATAGCCGAACCATCTCAAGTTGTTCCTTTTCACACTTTCCAGCACATCTACCTCCACACCACACCTTCTTACTTCCTCATTCGTCTGTCAATCCCTCCATGTAACTCTGCACGCACTGCTCAAGTAACTCATTTCCCCCGCTCTCACCCTTCGTCTGAGTCTCTTCCCGAACGTCCATGGTTCGCTTCCGTAAGTTAGTGTCGGGAATACCACACTGTCATGCAAGGACTTCTTCACTTCCATACTGACCACTCTATATCTTGTTACCTCTTTCAACGTTCCTACAACCCTCTTCCCCTGTTGCACACTCTAACGCACTTCTTCATCCATAGTCCCATCTTTACTCAACACACTGCCCAGATACTTAAAAGAGCTGACAATCTCCATAGCCTGACCGTTCAACTTCACCTCACACTCTGTGACTTCACACTTTTCGAAGACCATAACCTTGCTCTTCCCCGCATTTACCTTCAAATTCCTTTTTTCGCACACTGGTCCAACTCATTTACCAGTCCCTCATGCAACTCCCATTCATTATCGCTCATCAGAACTGAATCATCCGCAAACAGTAGTATAGGGAGCTTCCACTCATTTCCCTCCCTTTTCAGCGATACACCAACATCCACTGCTCTTCCTAGAATTTCTTTCAGGACTCCATCCATATATACTATCTTGCTAAGGCAGCCTCCCAGAAGCTGGGTGTGCTCAACCGCCTTAGGGGGTTCTTTTCCCCTGCACAGCTTCTTGCTCTGTACAGGGGCATAGTGCGCCCTTGTATTGAGTATTGTTCACATGTGTGGGGAGGTTCCTCTCACACCGCTCTCCTAGACAAAGTTGAAAGGAAGGCCTTTCGTATCATTAACTCCCGTCCACTCACCAACTCTCTGCAATCTCTCTCTCTCCGCCGCAATGTTGCATCTCTCTCGCTATTCTATCGCTACTATAATAATCAGTGTTCCTCAGAGCTATCCCAGTGCATACCACCTCCTTTACGTAGGGCACGTGGTACCCGTCTTGCAACTCAATCCCACCCCTACTCTGTGCAACTCTCCAACCCAAGAGTGAAACGTTACTCTCAAACTTTCTTCTACTCAACATCTGAGCTCTGGAACTCTCTCCCAGAATCAGTCTTTCCCTCTTCCTATGACTTAAATTGCTTCAAACTCCGTGTGTCCAGGCATTTTAGTCCCTTGATTTTGGCCCTGTCACTCTTTCAACTATGGGGGAGGCACTCGCTATAGGCAGTTATGCCTTTTGCCTCCCTCAATCACATAGAAAAAAAATAAATAAATAAAATAAAATATACAGTAGACAACCACGGGGACATCACACACCTCTGTTTCAACCCAACACTCAGGTCAAAGAACTCGCTCTGCTCATTCTCCACACATACTGCCGCCTTTGCACCCTCATACATGCTCTTCACTGCTTTCAGCATATATATATATATATATATATATATTGTCACTTCCAACTGTACTTAATAGCTGCTTCACTTGTAAGTGTTTGTAGTATTTCATATAGCTTAGTTGGGGATGCTTGCCTTCTTTTTTCTTTCTCCCTGGTGGGCCTCATGTCGAGGTAATGACGTCATGATCGCACCATTGCCGGGCAACACATTGCCTTTGTTGCCACGAGTTTAATTACCTCTTTTGTTCGGCCCTTGGTGGATTGTGCTTGTGGGGGAGATAGGGTACGCTTGTTTAGAAAAGTAAAACAAAATCATGTAAAGCCAATGAAAACGTCAAATGTAATGTTAATACCTCGACCATAGTATAGTATTTACAGTTGCTCACTTAAGGAGAAGGTAGTCGCTTTTTCTGGATCCCCTTCTTCCTCATGTTTAGCATGCTAACTTAAAGGTTTTTAGACGTTCGTTCCAATATTTTGGCTATATTGAGACTTTTCACCCCATGTTTTTGACAATATTAAGACTTTTTCCCTGTGAGCGAGAACGAGCCTGTAATTTTAGAAGGAACACGGGACATTTTTCTACCGAAAAATTTACAATTTGTTTTTGACAGGGAGTCTTGTTTTTTTGTGTATAGCTTGATGGAGGTCTATATAAAATATACCTTTCAAATGTAAACTTTTTTGTTTACATAACTGAATATTGAAGCTAACATCATTATGAACTCATTATCTGAAGCAAGCGAAAATAGAAAATCTTAGAAGTCCTGGGTCAATATTCACAGATTTTATTTATTTTTTTTTCAAATCTCGTCTTCACATTTCCTCTTCCATTATTTTCCATATTTGCAGACCAAGATTGACAACCATTATTATCTCTGGCAGCAAGACATTGAGCGAACAGGAAAACATGAGGAATTTTAATTTAGTCATTGACAGACAAAGTTCATTGAATTTTCCGAAAAAAAGTAGATATATTAATGAGGTCTGCGTTGTTGATTGCTAAGTTCTCTATTCCTTAACTATTTAGCACTAAGAAGTGATAGCGTCATTTTTGCTTCGATCTGAATATTATTAGTCAAATTGTTATTGCACACAGATGGCGAATTAATCCACTCACTCACTCACTCACTCTCCGTGAAATTTTAATATATTCAAACCCTCCAGACGGAGAAAAAATTGAGCAGAGTTTATATCAACGGAATTGCATAACTGTAATTGGATTTGCTGTTACTTTTCAAAACTATTCGGAAAAAAATGGAAGGGCTTGTTAGGACTCTGTTATTGCATTCTAGTCATTATCTTAGGGTACTCTACATGCGCTCTACATGTCTATGGTCTTTATGGTTTCCTACAATGTTATAGCTAATTGGTAAACCTAAAACTACACCTTCAAACTATTACTAAGGATGTGAGCACATAGTTCCCGTCACCCCTTCCCAGATCATGTACGGTGTTATATGAATATTCTGTACAGTATATACATCATATGGAGGACACGATTATTGAGCCTGACTGTACTCTGGCCTGGGGTGAGGGGAGGTGCTGGAAAAGGGTGACAGATATATGACAACATTTTTGGGTAGGGTTGGCATTATAATTACATTCCCTTCCCTGCTCTCCCCTAATTTGTTATGCAACCGAGTTCATGCAGGTTGTACAGTTGCAGACTGATTCACATAATATATTTGGTAATTACTAGTGAAATAATATACCTTGTGACCCAATATATATGATAATAATTGTATGGTTGCCTTGTCCCAACTGTTGGAGATGTTGTGAGTTTTAGACTTTCGGCCAAAACTCTCTACTAATGTTCCTTAACTCTCTTAGAGGTTCTATGGTATATATACTGTATAATGTATATATATATATATATATATATATATATATATATTACTTAAGGCAAGTTGCCTGTAACGGGTGTCTCCCCCAAAGCCAAAACTGTGACGGAGCCGTATATATACTGTATAATATATATATATATATATATATATATATATATATAATATAGTATATGCCGTATATATATATATATATATATATATATATATATATATATATATATATATATATATATATATATATATATATATATATATTATTTAAGGCAAGTTGCCTGTAACGGGTGTCTCCCCCAAAGCCAAAACTGTGACGGAGCCAAATTCAAGGGACGTTGGGGTCAAAATACCTGGACACACAAAGTTTAAAGCAGTTTGTCATAGGATGAAGTTAAGTTTGATTAAGAGAGAAAGTTCCAGAGTATACTTGTTGTGTTGAGTAGAAGGAAGACTAAGGAAATGTGAAATTCGCCGCAAGGGAGAGGGTATGCACTAAGAGAGCTCTGACGAAGTAATAGCGAGTGAAAGAGATGCGATATGTAGAACTAGATTGCTGTTGATTAGACTTTTTCGAAAAGAGTGGTATGGGTGGAACCTCCCCACATATCAGAACAAAACTCAATACAAAGGCGCAATGTGCCCTAATACAGAGCCAAAAGCTATGCTGAGGTAAAGAAACCACGGAAACAGTTGAGCACAGCTAACTTTTGGGAAGCTGTTTTCACAAGAGTGGTAATAGGATCTTTTCAAGAAAAGTCAGATGAAAAAGACACACCTAGAAGATATATAGAGAAGATGAAGGGTAGATTTGTGTATTGTTGAAGAGTAATTGATAGTCTTGCGGAAGATTGAGACTGGTAGGTAGAGGGAGAAATTGAAGCATTGAAACTAACAAGATTTGATCTGCCCCAATCAGAAAGGTGTGCCCTGGCTCTGTTACCTGAGTTTTGGAGTGATTGCATGCTGGGTTGTTGTGAAGAACTAATTGAATAATGTAAGTTAGAGTCATAACATGAGTGGATAGGACTAGAGTTACAGTTGAGATCATTAATGAATATTAGAAAGGTGTTTGGAGACAGGACAAAATTATGAAGAAAACCGGAGTTGATAGGCTAAGGAAGTGACTGTGACTGTGGAGCGATATGAAAGGAAATTAGAGACAAAGGCACATCTAGAGGGATAAAAACCGAAGGAGGGTAGTTTGGAATTTACAGATTTATACAAATATATATATATATATATATGGAGGTGTAGTGGAGTTGGTCTTGCCACTGGCCTGGTAATCCTAAGATCCCGGGTTCAAATCCCGATGTATCAATGGGAAGATATTATTGGGTTGGAATTTTTGTTGTACTTAGTATTGGTGCATTACCACAAAGCCCACCAAAACGCCAGTAAAATACCATCATTGTTCCCTGATTAAATAACACTGTATGAATACGCCCATGTTCAAATATGCTATAGGGGTGCAATGACTATTGAGTTATCTGCTCAACAGGTGGCGTTGTGTGTGTGTAAGAGTGAGAGTCCGAGTGTAGGGATTGAGACAGTGAAGGACGGGAACAAGGTGGCTTCAGAGATGGAGTCACTTCGGGCCATGAGTGAGCACTGTGCCTCATGTGAAGGCAAGGTGGCAGGTGCTCATTGTACTCTACGTGCTTCATATGTCTCACTCCCTAGACTGGAACGAGACCTCACAGGCTTCACTGTTCACTGTGCAGCGGTGAATGTTCAGGGTGTCAGCCTATGCCCGAGAGGAGAGTACTTTGGAATATAGAAGAAAAAATAAAATAAATATATATATATATATATATATATATATATATATATATATATTATATATGAAGAAATCTGTGATGGATGCTAGGGTGTATAGGGGTATTGGAGGGGGTCTGTCTGATCATTATGTAGTAGTAGCTAAGGTTAGGATACAAAAGAAGTGGGTGAGGAGAGCTGGATGGAGGCGAGAGGAAGGTGGAATGGTGAGGAGGGTGGAGAGGTTACAGGAGGAGGAAATCAGGGAAGAGTACAGGAGAGCAGTAGAAAGACGACTATGTGGGTTCGACCTGGAAGTTATGGAGGAAGTGGAGGAGATGAGCAAGGTGTTTAACACCTTACGAGCGGCCTATGCGGTTTATTTATATGTACCGCACAGCGGGGTGTTTTTAGCCAAAATAGGGCTGTTTACGTGATCATTTTCATGCCTAAATAAGACCCAGAACGTAAAACAAGTACCTATCCCTGAAAGGGCATAAACAGAGCTTTCGAATGACACCATAACGATCCTTTTATGATGGCTAGTTTTCTTGCAATAACCGTGCAACGCGAGTGCAAAAAGCATGTAATTCGGTACTTTCCCCATATAATTCAGTATGTAGCGAGTGAGAGAGGGAGGAGGGAGCTGAGATTCGTGTCAGTAGGTTCGCCGCGGTGGTCTGGAGCAGTCATACGCTCGCTAGTCTCCTGCCACCACTTGTCTCTCTCTCTCAGCAACATTACGTGCTGAAATTGCCACTCGACCTATGTCGAGCGCCGCCACATAGTCCAGCTTTATTTAACTCGACTTATGTGGTGAGCCGCTAATTAAGGGTTAACACCTTATTAGCAGGCTAGCGGTCTATTTATATGTACCGCCCAGCGGGGTGTTTTTAGCCAAAATAGGGCTGTTTACGTGATCATTTTCATGCTTAAATAAGACCCAGAGCGTAAAACAAGTATCTATCCCTGAAAGGGCATAAACAGAGCTTTCCAATGACACAATAACGATCCTTTTATGACACCTAGTTTTCTTGCAACAACCACGCAACACGAGTGCAAAAAGCATGTAATTCGGTACTTTCCCCATACAATTCAGTATGTAGCGAGTGAGAGAGGGAGGGAGGAGGTGGGATTCGTGTCAGTAGGTTCGCCGCGGTGGTCTGGAGCAGTCATACGGTCGCTACTCTCCTGCCACCACTTGTCTCTCTCTCTCTCAGCAACATTACGTGATGAAATTGCCACACGACCTATGTCGCGCGCCGCCAGATAGTCCAGATTTATTATACTCGACTTATGTTGCGCGCCGCTAGTTAAGGGTTAAGGAAGAGATCTGTGCAGCATGTGAGGAGGTGTGTGGAGTGAGGAGAAGAGGGAGTGGAGTGAAAGGTACAGCATGGTGGATAGAAGAGGTAAACATAGCTGTGGAAGAAAAGAAGAAAGGATATAGAGAGTGGTTGGGTAGTAGAGGGAATGAAGATTCCGAGAGACAGAAACGAGCGAGGTACGTGGAGAGAAAGAGAGTGGTGAAGAGAGTAGTGAAGGAAAGTAAGAGAAGAGTAGATGAGGAATTTGGAAGGTATCTGAGTGTAAAATGGAGGGAGAGTAAGAAACTGTTCTGGAAAGAAGTCAAGAAAGTTAGGGAAGGTAGTAAGGGAAACAGTAAGGGTGTGAAAGATAAGAATGGGAGAATGATAGACGAGAAGCAAGAGAGAGTCGAAAGATGGAGGGAGTACTTCAATGAGTTGCTAAATGTAAGGAATGCAGAGCCAGCAAACATAGTTGGATATGGTATGGGAGAAGAAGAGAAGTAGTGGAGGAGGAGGTGGGGATCAGGAGATCAGAAGTTTGGGAAGCCATGAAAAGAGTGAAGTTAGGGAAAGCACCAGGAACAGATGGAGTGTGTGGGGAAATGTTGAGGTATGGTGGTGAGATAGTGATCGAATGGGTACGGAAAATGTGCAAACTAGCATGGGAGAAGGGGAGTGCACCCGATGACTGGAAGACTGGCATAATAGTCCCCCTATATAAGGGCAAAGAGGAAAGAGGAGTGTCTGGTAACCACCGAGGAATATGTCTTCTAAGTGTAGTAGGGAAGGTATACAGTAGGGTAGTGATTGAGAGAGTGAGAGTGAGAACGGAGAAATGGATAGGCGACGAGCAGGGAGGTTTTAGGAAGGGAAGAGGATGTGTAGATCAGATTTTTACCCTGAATTTTGTTGTGGAGAAGAAACAAAAGGTGTATGTTGCCTTTATGGACTTGGAGAAGGCCTATGACAGAGTGGATAGAGAAGGTTTATGGAAAGTATTTAGAATATACGGAGTATATGGCCAGTTGCTGAAAGCAGTGAAGAGTATGTATGAGTACAAAGGAGTACAAAGGAAATCAAGCAACAATAGGTCTAGTGACCCTTCTAGGCTGCTTGTCCTCCAAAACACTGAGGATCAAGTGTCCAAACAGTGGTTTAGAGTGGGTAAGGGAACATTGGAAAGGGAACTACTGCCATGGAACTAATGTCCGTGGCAGGACTAGGAAGTTAGTAGGGGACATATGGGTTAGTAACTGAGGGGAGGATAAAATAAAGTTATTCATTTACAAACGCAGTCAGTCGCGGGTTTGATGCGAGATATTTGTCTAGGCGGAGTTTAAATGAATCAACGGTGCTGCAGTCTATAACGTCTCGGGGAAGCCCATTCCACAAGTTGACAACTCGATTGAAAAAGAAATTCTTAGATTCGTGTGAGTTAAAAGATTTACCAATAATTTTGCAACCGTTTCCCCGCGTGTAATTAGATTGGTCGATAGTGAAGTACTTACTACAGTTCATATTGTCGATGCCTTTGATGATTTTGAACACTTGAATTAAGTCACCTCTTAATCTGCGCTGGGTTAAAGGAAATAGATTTAATTCTCTAAGACGCTCTTCGTATGGTTTGTTCTTTAGGCTAGGTATCATTTTGGTAACTCTATATTGAACTCGTTCTAGCTTGTTTATGTCTTTTTGGTAATAAGGGCACCAGCATTGAACGCAGTATTCCAGAAGAGGGCGGACTAAGGAATTGAAAAGGGTTAGGATAACGTCTTTGGATTTATGCTCAAAGGACCTGCCTATAAAGCCAATTATTTTGTTTGCCTTCTTAACAACTTCTGAACATTGTTGACTCGGTTTTAGGTTACTTGATATTGTTACTCCCAGATCGGTTTCTCTGTTTACATTCTTAAGCTGAGTGTCATTCATCGAATAGTTTGCTTTCTCATTTAGGTATCCGATATTGTGACGCTCCTGCATAGTAGCCACGTGCGGGCATGCGCGCGTGTCGGCTGCCCAGCCGTTTAGAAACCGGCTGGCGGCAGCCGGCCGGCCGGCTTTTCCTTAGTATATATCCTACGACAATGTAACTAATGTCTGGGATATTCTTATGTTGTTTCACAGCTTGAAGCTGCCCTTATTCTTAACCAACGCATCTTAGTATATTTTATTCTCGATAGTTGATTGTTTCATTATTATATAAGATGTAAGTCTAGTGAGAGTGGGAGGAGACGAGCGGGAGGGAGAGACCGGCTGGGGGACGTTGCTTCGCGCGGGCGCGGAGAGATTAGCTTGGGACGAGCCTGATTGTTGCCAATTGATCGCAACGTTAGGCTTAGTTTCGACTCACGCAAGGGGTAGACGATTTTGACCCGGCAACGGTGTTGAGTGTTGCCAAGCATGGGATGTATTTCGCATGCCTAGGGTGGGGTCCAGACAGATTCAAGACTCAGAGCTCACCTCACTGTCGTACCCTTCGGACCCCCTTGATATCTATCCCTCTCAACCCCACTTAGAAACTGTCTCTCTTACTTTGTATACCTTCTTCCTACTACTTCACCAATCTATTTAATTATCCCATCCCCTTGATAGACCTTATATCTATTATTGTATTAACGACGAGCTCTCAGATAACTAGATAGGATTTTGGGCCTTATGCAGAGATGTAATTGTTAATGAGACCTAGGAAGCCTTTTTGTTGTCTCATATTTGGTGGTTTCATGCTTGCTAGTGTGTTCTTGTGGCAGGTGAGCAGGGGCTAGACCGGAGGGGAGGCTTTTTGCGATCCTTTAAGTAAAGTCTGCTGGTGCGAGTCCTGTGGACCCGCACGACTTTACTAGGATACCCGTGGGAGTCTTGGGGGCATTTTCTTGTCTGTGTGCCTGTGTGTCTAGTGTTATGTTGTGTGAGGGCCCTTGCCTAGTCCACTCAGCACTGCGCTAGCACGTCTTGCGTTTGTTTTAGGGTCGCCAGGAGAGAGTCAGATACTTGTGATCTGAGTCTCTCAAGAGAGCACCCTTTCAATTAGAGTAATTTGGCGCACAGACTTGGGAACGTCCCTAGGCTAGAGCAGGTGGCTCAGCCCAGGTATCCGAAGCCTATATCCTTCCGGCTAGACCTCTGCCACCTGGCAGATTAACAGCTAGGGGTTTATGATTTCTGTATGCTTGTTATTGTGCCACAGTTTACCGTTTTTGTGAGCATTGTGAGTCAGGGTGTGGCTTAGAGACTCTGTCCGAGCAGGCTTGCCTGACTATGAGTGAGAAGCACACCTGTATGTGGTTATGTTGCGAGTTGCTGCCTTTATTTAATTATACCTATGCCATTATACACTGTATGGCCTATCACTAGTATTTATTCCTGCTTATGAGTTAAGAGTTCTCTAAATCCGTAACTTACTTTCTTTGCTAAGCATCAGATCCTACAGTAGCCGCATGCAGTTTAGAAACCTGCATCTTGTCTACCTGTACGATGTTTTGAGGACTGTTTGCTTTCACCTTCTTTCACGCAGGGGTGATTAGTTGTATTAATTAACGTAACGTTAAATGTACTTTCTTCTAGTTTGTTATTAAATTGTTTCTGCAATTTAATTCCGTTATCTATCTTTTCCTTGAAGCTTTAAGTCAACTTAATTGTGTGATCTTTTATATAGCCTGCTTGACTATCAGCAGTCTATAGTGCGTGCACCCTATAACCGAGTCATAGGATACCTTGTTGTCCAGGCAGGACTCTTGACGGTTTAGGGTGGTTTGTTGCCTGGGTTTATAGATAAGGGTGGGATCTAGCGTTTTCCGTTGTTGCTTGTTGCTGCATACCTAGTCCAATAGAAAGAGCCCAGTGTTTATATATCCCAGGACGTAACAATATAAGTACTTTATATTGATCCGCATTGAAACTCATTTGCCAAATTTGGGCCCAATGTGACAATTTATCTAGATTGTGTTGCATATCGTCAACTTGATCTTTTGAGAGTACGCTATTTGCAATTTTTGTATCGTCAGCAAATTTTGAGATTGTACAGGGTGAGGGTGCAAAGGCGGCAGTACGTGTGGAGAGTGAGCAGAGCGAGTTATTTGACCTGACGGTTGGTTTCAAACAGGGGTGTGTGATGTCCCCGTGGTTGTTTACTGTATATATGGATGGAGTCATGAAAGAAATACTATCAAGAGCAGTGGATGTTGGCGTATCGCTGAAAAGGGAGGGAAATGAGTGGAAGCTCCCTATACTGCTGTTTGCGGATGATACAGTTCTGATGAGTGATAATGAATGGGAGCTGCAGGGTTTGGTAAATGAGTTTGGAACAGTGTGTAAAAAACGGAATTTGAAGGTAAATGCGGGGAAGAGCAAGGTTATGGTATTCGAAAGGGGTGAAGTCACAGAGTGTGAGGTGAAGTTGAACGGTCAGGCTATGGAGATCATCAGCTCTTTTAAGTATCTGGGCAGTGTGTTGAGTAAAGATGGGACTGTGAATGAGGGGGTGCGGGAGAGGGTGCAACAGGGGAAGAGGGTTGTAGGAACGTTGAAAGCAGTAACAAGAAATAGGGTGGTCAGTATGGAAGTGAAGAAGTCCTTGCATGACAGTGTGGTAATCCCGTCACTAACTTACGGAAACGAAGCATGGACGTTCGGGAAGAGACTTAGACCAAGAGTGAGAACGGTGGAAATGAGTTACTTGAGAAGTGCGTGCGGAGTTACATGGAGGGATAGACAGACAAATGAGGAAGTAAGAAGGAGGTGTGGTGTGGAGGTAGATGTGCCGGAAAGTGTGAAAAGGAACAACTTGAGATGGTTCGGCCATATGGAACGTATGGAAAGCGAGAGATTGACTAAGAGGGTGTACGAGAGCGAGGTGGAAGGAGAGAGAGGGAGAGGTGCACCGAAGGAGAGGTGGAAGGATGGAGTGAGGAAGTATATGAATGAAGGCGGTGCTGGTTGGGAGGAGGGGTGTCGACTGACTGGGGACAGAGGTGCATTGGGGCAGTTCGTTCGTGGCCATCCCTTCGGGGATTGCGGCGTCAGGCAATAGATAGATAGATAGATAGATATATAATTATATATATATATATATATATATATATATATATATATATATATATATACTTCACTTAGACAGGACGTTGGCACGATAACAGGCCCTGTAGATTATCCCCCTGACATTGGTGGAATTCTCCTTGTTATATTTTAATTATCATTTAAACATAATAAATATCCTGTGGCTGGATTACAAGTTTCCTTTACCCTACATATCTCTGGTAAAGGTGTTGGAAGCATTTACTTGTATTTAAATAAGAATAAAATAATAAAGAAGGTAAACCAGAGTCTACATTCAACCCAAGAAGCTACCAGAATCGACCCAGAATCTTCAATCAACCTAACAACTATAACAAAAAACATATCTTAACCCCTTAAGGGAACAACAGACAAACGTTTCCTTACCTTGATTAATTATTTAGTAATGTTGACATTTCTCACATCGTATGTTCTTAATTAATGTTAACGATTTATTCGGCTACGGAATATTGTTTTTATAATAAAGGGGACCAAATATAATGAGTAACTTACGTTTGATTATGTTATAAGAATCGTGATTTCCTAATTTCGAGTCGATTGAGGTTTAAAAAAATCTAAGAATGGCGAGCATTCTCAGTCATTGAGACTCCATTATGAATATTGCATGTCATGGACCATATAATTATAAACACCCACATTAGGATGATACAATAGTAACACACACAGACACACACTTACACACGATATTTATATCGGTCATTCATATTTACATACGTTTACTATTTTATCTATAGAGTTCTAACCAATATTGCATAATAACAACACTGAGTCCTGCTTGTTTGATTACCTACACACTTACAATACACATGATCTTTGTCTTTGACTCCTATTGATTGGTTACATTTTAAAAGTATGAACAAGTAAGTTGAATTGATTTGGTTACGTATACTACAATTGATATTACCATATTTCACAATCTGCTTCATTTCAGTATCGTAAATCAAACTCTCTCATCAGTGAATAACTAAAACAGAAGGATTTTAAAAACATGCACACGTGATACTGGATTTGCTAAAATCAAAACAAATGTACACTAATCCAAATGTGTTTATTTCAATGTTTCACTGTCTCAATTTCACTTGACTTCAATTACCTGTAATGAAAAGTGACATACATTTCCCTGTTGTTGTTGAAGTAGCACCAAAATTCCCTTTTATGAGAATCCCGTGGCGACCAGGTAGTTGGACACTTCCCCCGGGTGAGTCCAGAGATCTCTGACTGAAGTGATGTTGAAGTTATGCCTGTGCTTGGCAAGTGCTGGGCAGTGGAGTATTAAGTATTTTGTGTTGTCAGTAGGATGTTAACAGCGAAAGCAAGAAGGGTCTTGATTTGGATCTATTCTGTGTTTGTAATATGACGGGTGGTGGCCAGACCTAAAGGGCCTGTCACACTATACCGATTTAAGTGCCGACCGGCCACGATATAAGCGCGGCACGTGCGTGCCGAGTGGTCTGCCTGTGGTCGTCATAACACACGTACTGTACAGCGTCAATCAGCGGCATTCGGTGACCATTCGTTGATTTTAAAAGTATATCGATCTTTAGACGGACGGCCCGGTGTGCCGTGCCACCCCGTCGCGCACATACCGCATGGCGACTAGGCTGCAGACAAGCCCCGCACAGATTTAGCCGCTCGTAATAGGGGTCCGACTGTCTACAGTCACACTATTGCCGATGCCGGTTGCTGACTGCACCCATACGGATCAGACGGTATAATGGCACCCCATGTAATATATATGTGTGTTGGTTTAATATAATCAATAAAGTATGTAATATTATATATGGTACATATAAAGTGTGACAAGTAGGCAGTAAAAGCAAAATTGTAATATTCAATAATAGATGATATGTAAGTATTTAATAAATGGGGAAAATGTATGGACAAATATCATGAACATAATTACATTTACTTATTGTAATCTATGAGAATGCACCTGGTACAAATACAGTCTGACACATAGACAGTTAAAATATATATTTTTCTAACCAACTCCTACACCTTTGCATATTCTTATAACCTCAGGTCATGTCATAATGGACGTTAGATATATAAGTTAAGTATATGTGTGCCTAATAAATGGGGAAATTTTATGGACAAATATAATCAAGAAAATTAGTTTTACTTATTGTTATCTATGAGAATACACCTGATACAAATACAGTCTGACAAGTAGGCAATTCAACTATTTATTATTTAAAACAAAAATCGATAACCTTTGCATGGTCGTGTAACCTCTAACCATTTCATAATGTACGTTAGATATACAGTATATGTTAAGTATATATAAATTATATATGATAAATACATTGAGACCATTGCCGAAGGGCGCCGCATTAGGTGCCGTCCTCCTTACGACCATTAGGTTGACTATCATCGGCTCTTACAATCGGCATAGTATGACAGGCCCATAAGTGCGTGCCCAGTGTAACTCTGGTTTCTCTGGGAAGCGTGTTTTCCACTGGGTTAATCTTGGGAGGTGGAGAGTGTTATGCCGGGTTGCAATACAACTTAGCTTCGTTATTGTCTTTACTCAAATCCAACTGTGGACTTTTAGACTCAATATATGCTCAACAGGGACACATCGAACACGTTCTTCTTCACAATTATGTACTCAATCATGTTGTAATAAACACAATAAACACACATAGATAATTATATATTATTTATTCAATGGCATAGAAAGTAATATTCAGGTTCGCTTAGCTACTAATCTGTAATAGCAAGAGAACCAACGCATTTAATTAGAGTAAAAGATGTCTCTTAATAACATATAGACGGACATAGAATGTGAGCTTAAACTTCACTCAGCTATCATAAGTAATAGTAAGTAAATCACTGAATATAGTTAGAGTACAAGATGTCTCTTAATAACATACAAATGAACATGGAATATTGGATAGTATTACTGGGGAAATATGCAATTATATATAGACATACATATACATAGAATAACTCCTTGGTAATAATATCTATGTGAGTTGAGTGTCTATCGTGAAGTATTCTGATAAGTTCAAGAAAGATTAAGTTGAACTCTAGAATTGCTTACTAAACAATATGGCTAACCGCACAAAGATTTCTATAGTGATCGTTCAGGAGCGCGGGGCGATATGCGCCCAAGAAATACAAAGGATGCCGCGCGTAGATAAATATGATAAGGTAGGTCAACAGGTCATCCGCTGGACTGCGGTGTGAAAAATAACTTGTGCGGTTAATGCGATGTTTCTCTTGAATGTGGGAGGAAAACCTTAATTTAAAAAGGAGAAGGGAGATAAATTACTTTGACAATTAATTACGTAGTTGGATTATTGTGAGAACATTTATATTATGAATATACAATTACTTAACTTGCATATGTAATAATAATCTCACGGGTCTAAGAATTCAGATTTAATGATTTAGATATACTAAATAAGAATTGGAATATTGAATACAACCTGACCTGAATCATACGATATTTTGACTACAGGAGGTTAAGAAACTCATTAATAAAATAGCGTGTATTAATAGCTATAATAATACTAATAGTATAAAATGGTGTACACGACGAAGTTGCACTTAGATAAAAATACCTGGTAAGGTATGAAGGAGTTCTGAACTGGTTAACAGATTCCTATAAGGAATACAGAACGAATTAGCGTTGTATTAGAGATTGTGAAATAGTTAGATAATAGATCTATGTAAAGCTAGAATTCATAGATGAGATGGATCGAAATTATCTATTTCATAACAGAACAGGCAAATAAGTTATTCATGAATGAACAAGTTAATACAAAGGATCACAAAGCGTGAATTGGGTTTTTGAAGAAGTTAGATTTAACTTATGATTATAATCAATAATATTTCTTCTCAAGAAAGATAATCTGAGTTTAAGTAATTGTGAAATTGAGCGTAGGTTCTAGGTAAAAGTTAAATTTGAATAGGGAATAGATACACATTATACACTTCAACTTCGACTTGTTACATACACAATAGAATGGACATAAGTTAACACGAGTATGTAACGTATGCGTATTATAATTATATAGGATGTTTAGCACAAGTTAATAATAGACCTTGGGCACAGATCTAGTTCAATAATTAATATAGCTTCTGAAGGATTAATACATAACGCAATATATATCGATCTTGGGCACAGATCTAGGTAAGAATTAGCACTGGAATACTCGCATATTTTACCTTAACTTAACATCAATAATCACAACGTAAGACACTCAGAGATACTTAAGGTAGGTTAAGAGGATAGCATTTCGAGTGCAAGTCTGGCCGACGTGGATCATAGATTCGGCTGGCTGGACATCAATGGGAACTGCCTCTCACGAACAGGAATCCAAGGTCCTGGCATAAGAGGGAAACAGCAGGTATAGCTGTAGTCTCGAGGGGGAGCGGGAGGCAGTTTCTACTTCAGTTGTATATCCCGGACTTTGCAGCTGGAGGAATATTACTTAGGTAGAGGTGCTTACTTTCTTTAATTTCAGTGAGACTATGTTCAGGTTATTTCTTAGGCTTATTTATAGTAACTCAACTTAAGGACATAGTGAATGGCTGTGATGTAATTTGCGAAGGTAATAAATACTTAGTCTAAAAATACATGGTGGTTATAGGTTTATACATAATCATTTTAAGTATTTTATTTAATACACCCGTTGTGGTTACGAGGTCTAGGTAAGATATAATTGTAACTTCAGTGATTCTATAATATTCAGGGGATATTCTTGGTGAAGTTTATATCTCTGGGAGTTTTTGGGTTCTCTGAGTTAAGTTTAGTTCTCCGGAACGGTACTGCAAGAAAGATCCTAGCATCTCCACTTGTTTCTATAGCATTCCGGTCTCTGATGCCTAACTTGCATAAACATTTACTCACTATATTGCAAGTCAGGCTGTTGGTCCAATGGAGGCTGGTGATAGGTCGTGGTGGTTTGAAAGCTCGTTGGTGATTGGTCCTGCTTCCCATTCTTTTGGATGGGAGACTGACCTAACTTCCTGGTCGTCAGAGAATGGGAATGACCTGAGGGAATGGGGAACTCCTCTGCTCTGTTTTCTTCTAAAGTATGGGAAGCTTGTGGATACTCCCATTTCTCCTGCTGGCTTCTCCTCCTGTCCTTTCTATTCTCCTGCAGGCTAGCAATCTTACATGTCCTACTCAACCCCGTTACTCCAGAGAGTTTAGGATGTGTTGTGTGGTCTGTTGTTGATGGCTTGTTGGGAGAGGTATTGTGACGCATGTCCAGTGTGAGCATGCTGTACAGAACGCCTAGTCATGCCCCACTCTCGCTAGGATCGTCAGGGCAGGAACTTTGGCTGTAGTCTATGTAGAGTTTCCTAACTTAGTTCATGTGAGCCGTTGTACTATAAGTAATATGAATATGTATTTTGTTTTCATCTGAGTCAACGAGTTCTATTTTATATCATTAGTTATAAGTATTGTGTGTAAAACTTATTTGTAATGATGGGAGAAGCGGCAGCCACAGTTGGGGGTCAGTGGGTGCGCCATGCGGGAGGTGAGCCTAACTTACTAGCACTCCCCCCCTCCCCCCTCCCCTGAGTGCTAGGAAAGCCTTTGTCTATCCCAGAGGAGAGAGAGAAATTACGTAATGATTGTCAGTGGGCGGTCCCTTAGTAGTTCACGTTGGGCTCACTAGAGGGCCGGGTATAAAAAGGGAAGTCTAGCCATTTTTTCATCAGAACTCATTAGGCAGAGCGACTTCTCATTTCCCTTGCTAACTATATATATTCTTCTGACTGATGTGAACTTTCTCTACTACCTTACATTCTTATCTCCTCTTTTCCCTACCCTTTTTAACTTCCATGGTCCCGTTGGTGCAGAGCTAGTCAGCCAACGCATTATCGCTCGAGTTCTCACGAGATACATGCCTATTAGATAGCCTATTTTGGAAAGGTTAACTTAGAATAGGATTGATTTATGTTTGTTGCACTTGTATATGCATTTCCCTGTGTGTTATTATTATTATTCCTGTTTTCTGCTGGTCTAGGTAATGCTAGACTGGGGTAAGGCTTTTCTGTGTTACGAGTTGTTGTTTGATGCAGTGGTTAAGCGATAAACCTGCATACTCGTTTCGGTTCAGTGAAGCCTAGGTTGTCTTCGCGGCTGACTGTGTTGAGTTAATAATTTACAGTGCGTGAGGGCAAGAGCCTAACCACCCTGTATTTTATTAACAGTTTGTTTTTACTTTGTCAAGGAGCCGGGAGAAAACCAGATACAAGGGATTTGGATTTCTCAAAGTGCACTTGTTAGTTTTAACGTAATACTTTAAACAGTTGTGAGGACTTCGCTAGGCTACGAGCCGTTTTTGCTCAGTCACTGCTACCTTTTGCCCACAGTACCCCAGCTAGACTTTACTCGATTAGTAGATACAGAATAGTATTGAAGCTTTCCTTATGTATGATATTGTTTATGCACTATTGATTTCATGTGTTGCATGCTTGGCTACTTTAGTGATTAGTGGCCCACGAGCACAATCCGAGTAGGCTATTGCCGTTGCATTTGCGGAGTACTTCTTTTTAATGTTTGCCATTTACTATTGCATATTCTTTTTAATTAGTCTTATGCCAATTTAAACCTTTAATAGTATTTAATTGCCAGTGTTTTTGCTTATTGAATTACTGTTCAAAATCCGATACGTACTTCTTACGAGCATCCGAGAAGCATCTAACTTTTTTCAGAAGACTCCTTGCTCGATGCTTAAGGACTATTAATTAACGTAACGTAATAGTGCCGATCCGAAGTAGAGGGTGGAGGACTTCTTAAGTTCTTAGTCAAGGGTGGATTACTTCGGCTTCGGCCAACACTATTCTTTGGTGTTGTTGTTTCTTACTTCTTTGTTTGATTGTTGACCAGACTAGATAATTCCTGTCTCTTTATTAGTCTGTTGTTGAACACTAGTACCGAGTTCTTGTATACCCCGTTATAGCAGATTGAACTCTGGAGGGTATTGGTGTTTTTTGTTCGGCTGGCAGTACTCAGGGGTTGGGATCGTGTGTTTCCGTTGTGGCAGCGAGCCGTATTCGAGTCCTGATTGAGAGCCCTTGTGTACCCGAGTGCCAGGTCGTAACAAATGGCGACCTTGCTTAGGATTTTGTGAACAGTATAAATTTTTGCAGAGTTGTACAACATTTGTTTGTTTGTATTTTAGCGTGCATATTGAAGAATATTTTGTTTGTATGGCAATTAGTAAAGCATTTAAGAGACTCCAGTTAATTTAGTAATTAGTGCTTGCATAGGAAGTTTAACACTTTTGTCTCAAGAATTTTTTTGTGGACTTCAGGACTTCAGTGCATGTCGTGCATTAGCACTGACGATGAGCGAGAGATGCCATTTGAAGGTGTGCCGTTAGTAACCAGTGAGGAGGATGCTAGAGTTTTTGTGAGTAAGCGGTACCACGTGACGGAGGAGAGGCTGACTGGGGTGGATGTTTGTGGCTTGCACCTGATAGCCAAGGTTTTGGGCATTTCCAATGTAGTAGGGATGTCCAAGGGGGAGCTGATTTCCTGGGTGTTGCGTGGGCGACATGGGGTTTCGGAGGAGAGGGCGTTTGGGGGGGTTCCTCCCCAGATCCCCTCTCACTCGACTCCCACAGTGCCGTCCACTCAGTTACCGGAGGTTAGCACTCTCCCACAGAGGGATGAGAATTGGCAGATTGGAGTGCCCTCGGGTGGTGCACATGGTGGTTCCCCAGTTTTTGCCCCCCCTCCTTCAGTAGTGGCAGCTCCCTCTTCCTGCCTGTCTCCAGATATGGTATTTAGACTTGAGCTTGCTAAGATTGAGGCTAGGAAGCAGGAGAATGAGACTAGGAGGCATGAGATTGAGGTTAGGAGGCAAGACGATGAGACCAGGAGGCATGAGGCTGAGCTTAGGTACGACTCAGAGAAATATTGTGCTAAATTAGATTTAGATAAGACTCGTGCAGAGTCGACAGGGACTCGGATGGGCCGTGAGGGCCAAGTAAGAGAACAGTCCTTGGCCCAATTAGTCAAATTGGTGCCGGTATTTAGTGAAACTGAAGTCACAGAATTTTGTAATCGTTTTGAGAAGAAGTGTAGGGAGCATAATTGGCCTGAAGAGAAGTGGGCAGCTCTAGTCTCCTCAAGACTTACGGGTAAGGGTCTGAAGGCTTATGATGCACTGCCTTTAGAGTCTTGCATTGACTACCCAGAATTGAAGAGAGCTGTCCTACGGGCATACGAGATGCAACCGGAAACATATCGATTGAAGTTTCGGGGTGTTACGAAGACTAGGGAGGCGACCTTTCTTGAACATGCCCGGGACTTAAAAGATGCACTTAAAAACTGGACACGTTCTGAGAAAGCTGAGACGGCCGAACAGTTGACTGAGCTGTTTCTGCTCGAGCAGTTTTATAAGTGTACTGGTGCAGAAATGACTTTAACTATTAAAGAAAAGAACCCAAAAACTCTACAGGAGGCAGCTGAGATGGCTGACCTCCGGCTATCACTAATTCGTGGGTGCGGGTCTGCCCAACGTAGTGAGGCAGGTAACTAGGGGCGTGACGCCCCACCCCCCCGAGTTAGTGATATACCTTATGCAAACAAGTACAAGAGCCATGATACCAAGACTGACCACAAGACTAGCACCGTCCCATTTAAGAAGGGGCCGGGCCCTTCCCAGTACCAAGGGAAGCCCAAAGGGGAGTTGGAGTGTTATCAATGTCATAAAAAGGGGCACTTTGCAAGAGTCTGTCCTAGCAAACCACCTACAGCAGCTGTGTCTTTGGCCTGCAACATTGGTGTGTCTCCGAAGTCATCTGAGTTTGCCCGGGGCAGTTTGTCAGAGGCTGAGGCACAGCCAATGCAGAAGCACCTGGGAGGCTCGAACCCTGCTCAGGATGTTTTTTGCGACCATAGAGGGCGGGGTTGCGTGATGTGGGCGGGGCGCAAGCATGGAGTAGAGGTCTTGCGTGATACAGGTGCTTCCCAGACTCTGATGAAAAACTTGACTGGCTATCCTATAAACGCGGCTCGGGTGGTAGTGGTGCAGTGTATTAATGCAACTCGGTCATACCCGCTGGTGCGGTTGGAGTTGGAGGTGGATGGTGTGGCACGTGAATTGGATGTCGGGATTGTGGAGAAACTGCCAGTGGAGGGCGTCGACCTTCTTCTCGGCAACGACTTTGCCATGCCCGCTTCTGAGGTTCTACCCTTAGTCGTTGCCGAGAGGCCGGCCGACGTGAGTAGGGAAGAGCAAGAGTGGGTCGAGCGGTGCCAGACACAACCCATGGCGTGTGTTGTCACCCGAGCTCGGGCAGCTAAAGTGTCACAGCCTAGTCCTCCGTCTTCAGACCAGCGGAGGAACGATCAACAGGAGGAAGCTAAAGCTGGAGTTGGTTTTAAGAGTTTTGACTCGGCGGCTCTCCTGGGTGATTCAGTATTAGCACCATTACTTAATTCTGGAGTAGCCCCTGGGCCTGTCATCGAGAGTGACGAGGCTGGGCATGACGAGTCTCCACGACAGCAACGTTATGTACATCGAGAGAGACAGAGGGAGCAGCCCAGTATCGGGGAAGGTCATGCATTGCTCCGGGAGCAGTTAGATCGCTTGGCACCCTCAGATATACGTCGGTTGCAACTAGAGGACCCTGAGCTCCAAACGTGTGCTAATGGAGCTGTAGAGCTCGACGAGGACGGCGATGCACAGCCAGGAGATTTTTTTTATTTAGAAGGCATCCTTTATAGGCGTTTTCAAGACCCTAAACGTAGTTGGCAAAAGGGGTCCGGAGTAGTGGACCAGTTGGTGGTGCCACGGGAGTGCAGGGATAGCCTACTGAGGTTGGCGCATGACACACCACTGGCAGGACATCTAGGGGTGAGAAAAATGGTGGCGGCTTTGGGGAAATTGTTTTGGTGGCCGGGGATGAAGTCTCATGTGCAGTCATGGATAAACTCATGTGATATTTGTCAACGTGTCGGGAAACCGAACCAAGTTATTCCTAAGGCTCCGTTACACCCTATTCCTGTGATTGGGCCACCCTTTAGTACAATTATTGTTGACATGGTTGGTCCACTCCCTCCCACTAAGGCGGGAAATACATTTTTGTTAACCATAATGGATGATGCCACTAGATACCCCGATGCATACCCTATGAAAAATAGAATGGCTAAGACGGTAGTCAGTAACTTGTTGTGGTACTTCTCAAGGTACGGGTACCCGGAGGAGATTCAGTCTGATCAGGGATCTAATTTCACCTCCAACATGTTCAAGCAAACAATGCAACAGCATGGGATACGAGCAGTAGTATCGTCAGCGTATCACCCTGAGAGTCAAGGGGTGCTTGAGCGGTGGCATGCTACACTTAAAAGCATGCTCAGGTGTTATTGTGCTGACAACGGTATGGATTGGGATCTTGGATTGCCTTATGTGCTGTTTGCTGCTCGGGAGGTACCTGGTGAGAGCCTGGGATTTAGTCCAAACGAGCTGATTTTTGGACACCGTGTCAGGGGCCCCCTTAACATGCTGAAAGAAATTTGGGAGGGGACTGTGCAGCCTTGTCCATTATTAAACCTTGTCCATTATTAAAGTATGTGCTTGAAAGCCGTGAGCGCATGCTTAAGAGTCTGGAGATGGCAGGTAGAAATTTGACAGAATCACAAGCTTTGATGAAGGACAGGTATGATCGCAAAGTGAGGCTCCGGAAGTTCACTGTAGGACAAGAGGTATTAATTTTGTTACCTTTGGTTGGTAACCCCCTCTCTGCGAAGTACACTGGACCTTATAAAATTGTGGAAAAAATTTCAGACTTAGATTACCTTGTTGCCACTCCAGACAGGAGGAAAAAGAACCAGTTATGTCACGTGAACCTTATTAAAGAGTATGTGAGGCGCCCCTCTGAGCCTCTCACTGTCCCTGTGTTGGCTTGTTGTGGCCGTGGTGGAGAAGGAGAGGGGGACAGTCAAGCTTCAGAGGAGGATAGCTGGGATCAACATGTTTCAGCGGATCAGTGGGCGGGGAACTCGAGCCTTAGGGCTGACGAGGCTATAGCTCATTTGCCTGAGCCGCAGTTTGATGCTCTCCGTCAGTTGTTCGGTTCATACCCCACTGTATTTGCTGAACACCCAGGCCTCATTACTCAGGCTATGCATGATGTTGACGTGGGGGACCATCTACCCTTTAAGTCAATCCCGTACCGTGTGCCCCCCATAAAACTACCAGCTCTGAGGGATGAGTTGGAGTATATGCTCGGTAGAGGGTTGATAGAGAAAGGCACAGTTAAGTGGACTTCCCCCGTAACACTGCAGCCTAAGCCAGATGGCAAGGTACGCTTTTGTATTGATTTCCGTAGGTTAAACGGTTTGACTCCAACTAACCCATATCCTCTTCCTCGGGTTGATGATAGTGTTGACAAAATTGGTAATGCTCGTTTTTTGTCTAAAGTAGATTTAGTAAAAGGTTACTGGCAAGTACCTTTGTCCGAGCGTGCTAAAGAGGTATGTGGTTTTGTTGTGGACGGGAGTACCTACCGGTGCAATGTTATGCCTTACGGACTTAAGAATGCACCAGCAACGTTTCAGAACCTGATGAATGAAATTGTAAAGGACATTCCAAATTGCACCGTATATTTGGACGATGAATCATTTATGATGACGACTTTGAGAGCCATTGTGAGCACCTTGAGACCTTGTTCCGGAAACTTAGTGTAGCAGGTCTGGTAGTAAATTTGGCAAAGTGTGACTTCGTAAAAGCCACTGTGCAGTACCTTGGGTTTGTAGTGGGAAGGGGACAGGTGTGCCCTCCTCAGAACAAGGTACAGGCTATCAATAAATTTCCGCACCCAACAACCAAGAAGCAGATTATGAGATTCTTGGGTATGATAGGCTACTACAGACGCTTCATAAAAGGTTACTCAACGGTGTTGGCACCTCTCACAGATTTGTTATCTAAAGACAAAATGTTTTTGTGGGCACCTGAGTGTGAAAAGGCTTTCACTTTGGTGAAACATTTGCTATGTACTCACCCGATACTCAGGGCCCCAGAGTTTAACAGGCCTTTTCAGCTGGCAACAGATGCTAGTGGTGTAGGGGCTGGTGCCGTCTTGCTACAGACAGACAATGAAGGTGTGGAACACCCAGTAAGTTTATTTTCTAAGAAGTTCAATGCTGCACAAAAGAACTATTCTACAATAGAAAAGGAATTACTGGCGATTGTGCTGTCGCTCAGGCACTTCGAGGTGTATGTTCCAGCCTATGGCCCAGTCGTGGTTATCTACACTGATCATCACCTTTGAGATTCCTGAATCAATTTCACAATCGCAATATGAGACTGACCAGGTGGTCTTTGATGTTGCAGGAGTATAACCTGGACATCCGTCATATTTCTGGATGTGACAATGTGATCGCGGATTGTTTATCAAGGGTGGATGATCAGTGGTAGGCTATCACAGGTGTGTGGGTTTGAGTGGAGGCAAATATGCTGCCCTTATAGTGCAGCCGGGAAAAACATATTAAAATATAAAAATCATATAAAAACTCTTTCTTTTGATATAGATAATCGTATAAGTTTGTCATAGCCTATAGAGTTTGAGTAGTCCACGAACTATCAAACGGCTGAGCTGCTGTAAGCTCGCTCTGGGAGCATGATATTGTGTCTTTTTGCTATTGTTCGGAGGAGTTATAAAATGTGATTTTTTTTTAATAATAAGATGTGTTTTGGTGATAAACTCAGCTTTGTTTTAGTGCCATGCGGTCGCTGAGTGTGAGGGGCTTGATGGGGTTCTGTGTTTGTCAGATTTTAGCTCAGGGTTGAGCAAGTAAAATCTTGGGGGAGGTGTGACGCATGTCCAGTGTGAGCATGCTGTACAGAACGCCTAGTCATGCCCCACTCTCGCTAGGATCGTCAGGGCAGGAACTTTGGCTGTAGTCTATGTAGAGTTTCCTAACTTAGTTCATGTGAGCCGTTGTACTATAAGTAATATGAATATGTATTTTGTTTTCATCTGAGTCAACGTGTTCTATTTTATATCATTAGTTATAAGTATTGTGTGTAAAACTTATTTGTAATGATGGGAGAAGCGGCAGCCACAGTTGGGGGTCAGTGGGTGCGCCATGCGGGAGGTGGGCCTAACTCACTAGCACTCCCCCCCCCTCCCCCCTCCCCTCAGTGCTAGGAAAGCCTTTTTCTATCCCAGAGGAGAGAGAGAAATTACGTAATGATTGTCAGTGGGCGGTCCCTTAGTAGTTCACGTTGGGCTCACTAGAGGGCCGGGTATAAAAAGGGAAGTCTAGCCATTTTTTCATCAGAACTCATTAGGCAGAGCGACTTCTCATTTCCCTTGCTAACTATTTATATTCTTCTGACTGATGTGAACTTTCTCTACTACCTTACATTCTTATCTCCTCTTTTCCCTACCCTTTTTAACTTCCATGGTCCCGTTGGTGCAGAGCTAGTCAGCCAACGTATTATCGCTCGAGTTCTCACGAGATACATGCCTATTTGATAGCCTATTTTGGAAGGGTTAACTTAGAATAGGATTGATTTATGTTTGTTGCACTTGTATATGCATTTCCCTGTGTGTTATTATTATTATTCCTGTTTTCTGCTGGTCTAGGTAATGCTAGACTGGGGTAAGGCTTTTCTGTGTTACGAGTTGTTGTTTGATGCAGTGGTTAAGCGATAAACCTGCATACTCGTTTCGGTTCAGTGAAGCCTAGGTTGTCTTCGCGGCTGACTGTGTTGAGTTAATAATTTACAGTGCGTGAGGGCAAGAGCCTAACCACCCTGTATTTTATTAACAGTTTGTTTTTACTTTGTCAAGGAGCTGGGAGAAAACCAGATACAAGGGATCTGGATTTCTCAAAGTGCACTTGTTAGTTTTAACGTAATACTTTAAACAGTTGTGAGGACTTCGCTAGGCTACGAGCCGTTTTTGCTCAGTCACTGCTACCTTTTGCCCACAGTACCCCAGCTAGACTTTACTCGATTAGTAGATACAGAATAGTATTGAAGCTTTCCTTATGTATGATATTGTTTATGCACTATTGATTTCATGTGTTGCACGCTTGGCTACTTTAGTGATTAGTGGCCCACGAGCACAATCCGAGTAGGCTATTGCCGTTGCATTTGCGGAGTACTTCTTTTTAATGTTTGCCATTTACTATTGCATATTCTTTTAATTATTCTTATGCCAATTTAAACCTTTAATAGTATTTAATTGCCAGTGTTTTTGCTTATTGAATTACTGTTCAAAATCCGATACGTACTTCTTATGAGCATCCGAGAAGCATCTAACTTTTTTCAGAAGATTCCTTGCTCGATGCTTAAGGACTATTAATTAACGTAACGTAATAGTGCCGATCCGAAGTAGAGGGTGGAGGACTTCTTAAGTTCTTAGTCAAGGGTGGATTACTTCGGCTTCGGCCAACACTATTCTTTGGTGTTGTTACTTCTTTGTTTGATTGTTGACCAGACTAGATAATTCCTGTCTCTTTATTAGTCTGTTGTTGAACACTAGTACCGAGTTCTTGTATACCCCGTTATAGCAGATTGAACTCTGGAGGGTATTGGTGTTTTTTGTTCGGCTGGCAGTACTCAGGGGTTGGGATCGTGTGTTTCCGTTGTGGCAGCGAGCCGTATTCGAGTCCTGATTGAGAGCCCTTGTGTACCCGAGTGCCAGGTCGTAACAGTATGTGTATATGTGCTTGTGTATGTTGGTATTTGAAGGTGTGGGTGAGATTTTAATGTATAGTTGGTTGAAATAATGAGCAGGTTTTGTTTCATGTCTCGAGGTGGGAGTGGGTGATGTGTTAGGTGAATGTGGTCGTCTGCTGAAGTGTAGGAATGTGTTCCTATCATGTCTAAATGGGTCATCAGGGGGAGAATTTGTGTACCTGCATATATGTGATTTGTGTGTGTGGTGTGTGTACATTTCCTTAAACATTTTAACCGGCTGATGAGTAACTTGTGAAATATTTACTTAACCACATGCTTCAGTCTGTAGTTTCTCTCACCTAATGTTCACTGGTTCAAGTATAACATATAATGCTGTAGCAGCTACTTGTGAAGACGATTATAGCCTACTTATAAGTGTTGATTTTGTCAGCCAAGAGTCGAACCTCGAAACTCAGAATTAGGAGCTAGACTACTATGCCACTCCCACTGTTACCCATTATAGCTGTGGTTGTTCTGTTGTATCACGACTTGGTAAAATAATTATGTTTTCACCAATAGAAAATATACAAAATCTAGGCATGCATGACATGCATGATATACTATATATGTTACCAAAATATACACTTAGATCTACTGTATATAAACACATGTAGAAGAGTTCATCGAAACGTAATTTCACGCAGGCATAAAGCACTGACTCTCAGTCGAAATTGAATATATTCCAATCTGAGAGAAGGCAAAATAAACATCACATGTTTATGTCAAGAAAATGCATATTGGATTTAATATTCAATTTCAAAATTGTTCGGAAAAATGGAAGAGCTGGGAAGGACTCTACAGATGATTATGAAATAATACTTTATAATATTTAAATCTGCTATGGGTCTGAGCAGCCAATGTTTGACGATTTCGTACTGGATTGACATAACACTAAACATAGAAACTATGAAAGTGAAATCAACGTAGCAGTGACAAGGCATAGGGTTGGAGGAAAGGGTAGGAAGGGAAGGGAAGGCATAAAGGAGAAAAGGGGAAACTGGGAATATGGAGAGGTGAATAAGTTTGGAACACGTGGGAGAAGGAGAGGTGGGGGGGGGGGGGGGTAAAGCAGGGAAGTGAAGGTGGTTCTGACAAATGTTACGAGGGGTCACAACAACATCCCTCCCTCACCCCACCTAGTTTATTACCAACCCGCAATGGTACGAGGGGTCACAACAACATCCCTCCCTCACCCCACCTAGTTTATTACCAACCCGCAATAATGGACTCGCATAACTTGGTAACGCTATGTAATGCAACACTGACACGGAAATACACCGATCTGTGTTGGGGTCAGTGGTGTCAGCACTATTACGAAACTCATTTAGAAAGAATTATATTATGCTGATTGTGTATGAGGTACTGTACGTAATATTAGTTTCAGTTCGTTTTGGTTCTGATTCCATATATTAGGTTAGACTATGCATGTACTGTACTAGATTAATAATGATTAGGCTAACTTTGGTTTGGTTTTGGGAGGATAGGTTGGCCTAAGTTGCTTCGGTTTAGATTAGGTTAGGTTGAAAAAAGGACGTTTTCTGAGAGATATGATAGGATACGACAGACAATATTTTATTAGGCTGGGTTACCAGTTGGGTACTAATGGATTAAGGAAGGAGTTGGCTTAGAAGTCTATGATCAACCCAGGGAATTATCATAACTATTTGTAATTTGATGGCGCTGAACTCGGTTACCCGCCTGGCAGACATTGGCAACACTGCCTTCCTATACATCAGCGTAGCCAAGCAACACGTCATATGGACGTTTCTATGGATATTTTGATTTAACACATAATATTTTCACAACCTAATTAATTAAATGTGAAATCAGTGGTACTATGTGAGACACAGTGCAAATTGGAACCAAATTCAATGTTAACCCTGGTACAGTTGTGGACATATGAAACAGATACAGCCTTGGTCTGTCCAAGACCTCAATAGAGGGCAGCACAATTAGTGCCCATAAATTATCTGGTAACAGTGATGGTGTGGGGGTAGGAGGTGAAGGTATGGGGTGGAGGAAGGGAGGAGAGGGAGGGGGAAGGAGGGTACAGGATTGAGAGGGGGAACTAGCGGCGAGGTGGTAGCAGGTGGGGGTGGAGGGAAGTGGTTGGCCAATACTTTACTGTGAGAGAATGATTAATTTTGTGTTTTGATCATTATGTGGGATCATGAATGCGAAATACTGGAGTCGTGAGGTGTGTGTAGCATAATAAACGCGCTACAGGCTGCTAAACTGCTATTGCTCTCTCTCCATATACAATATATATGTGACATATAGGCATTCAAATATATGATATCTTAAATCTCTAGTGTAGTACTACTTTATTTGTGTTCTCTGCTTAGAGCGCCTACTGAGTTTTGATATCGGGAACGTGGTATTGTTCAAATATGGGAGCGTCAGATACAGCTGAACAACCTGTTGGTTACCCAACAATGGGAAAGATAGTAATTGTTAATATTTGTCAGTTGGTGAGTCAGTCAAACTTCAAATTATATAGTTAGTGTTTCAGCATAATGGTGAGTGTATAGGTCATAGTAGTAACGAAAGTATGCAATGCATAATTATATGGTGTATAAAATAGGGTATCAATAACACGCCAATTAAAGTGTTTTCCAAGTGTACCGGAGGTGTTATCAGTGTTGGCATTGCCACGGGTATATAATCGTTTTTCATTATATACGTCCATAACAATTTAAACAATATAATATAAATTAATAAATGAATGAACAAAGGATGGCTAATATAATTATATTTACATAGCAATACACCTGTTCAAGAAAAGCAACCAGTTATATATAATGTGTCAATAGAATCCTCAAAGTTTCGGTATAGAGGGGCAAAAGACCATGTTATAAAATAATATCCCCGCATTAAAAACTAAGTTATATTTATTTGTCAAACCTCTTGGTAGATATGCTCAACAATAATGACGCAAGGGTGGTGTTAGCTTTGTGACGTCTACCAGCGTTGGCAGAATCGCCTCTCGTTAGCTACTAGCGCTCGCCAGGGACATCGAAATGGGCTACAGTTATCTGAGAATGTTGTTCTTTCTTTCCTAGTAATCGCATTGTCACAGACAGTCCAGTGGTGGTCTTTGTTTTCGTCTGTAACAACGGGAAGTATTTTATATCATTAATAGAATATAAGATGCATTGTGTAAAGTTAAGGAGAAAGAGCGATGTAAGCAGCGTGGTGGTAATATGTGTGTGTGTATGTATGTGCTGCCTCCCTCGCCCGGAGGAGCTTTCCCACTCGCGCGCGGGCTTTCCCTCGCCCTTGATTGGCTGGTGTATCCTGGCGCGTCCTAAGGACGCCTGCTGCCTTGTGACGTCTCGGCCCGTGATTGGCCGACCATCGCGCCCTTGCGGGCTCCTGTGTAACTAACCTCCTCCATGAGGGTTCCCAGGAGCTGTCCTCCTCAGGACAGGCTTGGCGCGCGTGCTTCTAACATCCCCCTGCATACTCTCTCCCGATCACCACCTTTTCCACTGTTTCTCTCACTCGATTCTCTCTTTCCATACTCTAATCTTTATTAACTGCACAACACTCCCCTTGGGTTCTGCATACGGTTTCCATAGCCGGCCCATTGTATTGCATGCGCCGTCCTCAGAGATATTTACATGTACTTAGAATAGGTTTGAGGGTTCTTAGTTAGTATAGGTTAAGAACTTTGTGTGTCTCCATTATTGATTTAGTGTTCTGCTCTTTTATTTAATGCTAGACTGGGATAAGGTAACTGTAGTCGTTGTCTCCGATGTGTGTACAGTTTGCTTCACGACTTCGACCGGTCCTGTGGTAGCCGGGGTTGTCTTTTCGGCTGCGTCCTTTGCGAGTGCAGCATTGTGTTGACTGAGGATTTTGGCCTGTACCAGTTCCACACTTTGCTGCCTCTTTGCTTGTCTTTAGAGGGTCGCCAGGATAGAACCAGATACTTGTGATCTGGATCTATCAAGAGAGCACCCTAGTCAATTAACGTATCTTAAAGGATGCAGTCTTAAGGACATCGCTAGGCTACGAGCCTGTCTTGCTCAACCCCAGTTCCTTACCTAGAGTATCCCAGCTAGACATTATTAATCGAGTAGACACTTGTTAGTATTTAATATAAGCTCTTTGATATGTACGCATTATTATTCACAGCATTATAGTCTAGGTTGTTGCTGAGCCGCACAACCATAGCAGACTGTTTCGTTGATGAGGAAGTACTTCTTTTAGTGTCGAGCATTGCTACCGTTGCGCATTTATAGTATTCTCGTGTCAGTTAACATTATATGTCCTATCTTTTAGTGTATTCGATTTACACGTGTAGTGTCCTGCCTCCTGCCTTTATATAGTTTAAGATACGTGCATCTTATGAGCATCAGACTTTCTTCAGAAGTTTCCAGGTCTATGCTGTAGGACTATACTTCACTTTCTTTCAGATAAGAGTGAAGAGTTTATTGTTATTTAGAGTAACTGTATTGAAGCATCTTTTTATTGTATTAAATCTTGCAGTGATTTAATTGATCTTTGCATAGATTCCTTTTTATGCATTTTAACGTAACTTGCATCTTGTTTGTTATCAGGCTATACCAGTGCAGGTTAGCCTGAAGTAGAGTACATTTATGCCCAGTTAAGGATACCCCGTTATCGCAGATTAACTCTGGAGGGTATAGGTGTTTTTGTTCGCCGGCATATAAGTTCGAGGGTTTGGATCTAGCGTACCGTTGTTGCATAGTGCCCTATTACTAGTCCAATCATTAAGTGCCCTTGTTTTATTCGTAGCCCCGGTCGTAACAGCTTAATTAATATCAAATGAAAACACGATTATGCAGAACCTTTCTGGTATACCAGGTGTTTTTTGTTACGTGTTGACGGCATCAGTAGAAGTGAAAGCGTTTAATGAGATAGCGTTAGGGCCATTCCTTGCCACGGTTCTAAGCTGTATACAGTTGGTTAGTGCCTCAGAGATATGAGGATACGCTTCTTCACGTATTATGGCATAAAATAGACTAGATTATTACTTTTTGGCAGGACATCTTGTAGTTGAAGGAGTAATTAAGATAGCCACTACCGATTTTATTGATAAAAAGCATTCCAAAACTGAGGTACATCCTATAATGATCGTGAAATTAAAGTGAAACAGCTTACACGTATTAAGAAAGGGTTGGGAATACATTACAATGAAAATACTGAATAGGATTGTAATATATATATTATTTTTTTTTTTTTTTTTTTTTTTTTTTAAGAGACAATGAACGGAGGAAGAAAAACACAGATAAAACAAAAAGGTCCATGTGCCTAAAGGCATCCTCCATTCATAAAATGTTTGTAACAACTGGATTTAAACATTTGTAGATTGTAAGTTTGTGGAAAGCAATTCGAGGGAAGTGAATTCCAAAGAGTAGTAGCTCTGGGGATAAATGAATTCTGATAAGCAGAAGTTCTGCATTGTGGAGGAGAAAGTGTAAATTCATGGGCGCTCTCAGCTGCCCTAGTTCTACGGGGAAAGATGTGGAGAGGCGGCACAATTGAAGCAAGTTCCTCGGAACAATTGCTGTGAAAATATCTGTAGAATAATGCAAGGGATGCAACGTTTCTTCGTATGGATATGTAGGAAGGTCCTGTGTGATTGCAGGGTATATTGATTAAGCTAATAGCTTTATTTTGATTTTGTTTTCAACTTCCTCAATGCAATCACTCCACAACCATACCACAGAGGTGAACAGTAATCCAACTGAGAATGCACATGCCTTTTATATTACGGCCAACTGCTCGTCAGTGAAAAATTCTCGAATTCTGTACAGGAGTCCCAGTTGTTTAGAGGCATTCTTAGCAAGCTTCTAACATAATGTGTCCAGCTCAAGTTAGTAGTTAATGTTACACCGAGAATGTCAATACTAGGGGAAGTGGGAATAATTACATCATAAAAAAATATATGGGAGTCAGGGAGATTCTGTCGGTTAGAAAATTGAATGTACTTGGTTTTCTGTGCATTAAAGGAAACTAGATTCTCTTGTCCCCATTCATTAATTCTAGAAAGGTCCTGGTTCAGAGAAATTGCAGTGTTTATTTTTGAATTTATAAGATCGGGTTGGGTGAAAGAATTGGTAAATGTGAAGGAACTGTGGAGTGTTGAGTCATCTGCGTAGGAATGTATTGGATTATGAGTGGTAGATATGAGATCATTGATAGAATGAGGAACAGAGTTGGGGCCAAAACTGATCCCTGGGGAACACCAGCATTTATTGAGTGAAATTGAGAATAAAGGCCATCTACCATTACACATATTTTTCTGTTATGAAGATAAGAAGAAATTAGTGGAACTAATGATGCAAGGCCGTAGTGTGACATCTTCAACAATAAGGATTGATGCCAGACTCTATCAAATGCCTTTGATATATCCAGTGCTATTGTATGTGTTTCACCATGTTGGTCTGTAGCTTGGTTGATTTGATGCGTAAGAAGGCAAAGAATGTCTGCAGTTGATCGACATCGTCTAAAACCATATTGCCTATCACTGATTAATTTATTATTCTCCAGATGCTTAATTGTGTGATTATTTATATTTCAAAGACTTTGCCAAGAGTGGAAGTTATAGCTATTGGTCTGTAGTTTGATGGATCTGAAGAGGCACCTTTTTTAGGAACTGGATGGATGTTTGCTTCTTTCCCGGGTACTGGGAAGCATGAGGTATGAGTACACAGACGGAAAATGTTTGCCAATACAGGAGCGAGCACCAAGGAGCAATTCTTAAGTACTATTGGAGGAATTTCATCTGGACCAGGAGCCTTATCTACTGAGAGATTCTGCAAAATAGTTTTGACATGTCTGGTGTGGATCTTAAGTGAAGGAATTTCAGGCGAATTAATATTAAGTACAGGGACATCTTGATTTATTTCATCTAAGGTTGAGTTGGTGAGCAAAGATGCATGGTATATACTAGTAAAACGAAAATAATGCCTTGTGCTGCTTTATGATATATAAATGTGTTTAAGGTAGTTATTGAAAGTCATAATATCATGACATAGGCAAAAGTAGACTTCGAATGTTTGAGATATAGCTACTAACAATCTAGAGAAAGATGAACCAGGAGAGATACATAAAGCTTGATGAATTAACTGTTAACAGTGTACAAAAAACAGGAACAGATTAAAAGCGAAAAAGTTAAACGGGAGCAACGAATTATCAGTCCTCATTAATAATTGAATCCCGTTCTAAAAAAACAGGGATAATTTTCATATATGTGAATATATGACCTGTGATTTCGTATACTATTTAACAGTAAATTGTGAATAACACAAAGCTTAACAACAAGGTCAGTATCTAAAAGATGATTGAAAAAGGAGGAGTTGCAGCATTTCCGTGTTTATTGTTGTCAGAATTGTTGTACGAAAAAACACACTTGGTATGGAATATATACGCATATATTTCATTTATGGGGCTTTCAAACTATTGCACGTAACATAAAATGTCTTAATTGAATATTTCTTTAGGTTACCAATAATACAGTCTTGACAAATATTGCCAATCAATAATATAAGGTCCATTGATTTCTTAATATATTTAGTTACAAACCTACTTTACAATAGCATTATTGGTAACTCTAGATATTATACATCCTTATTAACCAATAAAGAAGGTAATCTTAATCTTACTAAACAATTGACTCACACAAAACCTATACAGCGAGACTGAAATAAAAGTATGGTCATTTTATAGTTAGTAGATAATTTTGCTATGTGAGTTAGTGAGACAAAAGGCAGAACTGTCTGTGACGAGTCCCTTCCCCATAGTTGAAAGAGTGACGGGGCCAAAATCAAGGAATGTTCGAGCCAAAATGCCTGGACACACGGAGTTTAAAGTAATTACAGTCATAGGATGAGGGGAAAAATTATTCAGGGTAGAGCGTTCCAGAGCTCAGCTGTTGAATAGGGGAAAGATTGGGAATATTGTTTCACTCTTGGGTTGGAGAGTTGCAAAGAGTAGGGTGGGATTGTGTTGGAAGACGGGTTCTACGTACTCTTCGTAGAGGAGGTGGTATACATTGAAAGAGGGTTACGAACACTGATTATTGTAATATCGGTAGAATAGCGAGAGAGATGCAACTTTGCGACGAAGAGAGAGAGATCGCAGAGAGTCAGGGAGTGGACATGAGTTAATGAGACGAAAGGTTTTCTTTTCTACTTTGTCAAGAAATGCTGTGTGAGAGGATCTTCCCCACACATGTTAACAATACTCAATACATGGACGCACTGTGCCTCTGTACAGAGCAAGAAGCTGTGCCGGGGTAAAGAACTCCCGGAGCATACCCAGCTTGTGGAAAGCTGTTTTAGGAAGGGTGGTAATATGATCTTTCCAAGTGAGATCAGGAAAAAAAGGAGACACCGAGAATACTGAGAGAAGATGAAAGGTTGATTTGTGTATTGTTGAAGTATAAGGGAAAGTCCTGTGGGAGTTCTTGATAGGTAGATAAATGGAGAAATGGGTTTTGGAAGCACCAAAAGCAACAATATATTTTCTGCCCCAAATGGGAATTGTTGATAGGTCAGAAGATAAGTGTTATATGGCATCGTCACATGACTTTTTGAGAGATTGCTTGCTGGGGGGTTCTGAAAAACTAGTTGAATAGTGTAAGGTAGAGTCATCAGCATATGAATGAATAGTTGATAGAATGAGGAAGTGAAAGATGGCCGTCCATAACTGCAGCTATGGAACAGCCAGGAAGGGAAATAGAGATAAAGGCACAAATTGAGGGACAAAAACTAAAGGTGGGTAGTTTAGAAGTTAGAGATTTGTGCCAGACTCTATTAAAGAACTTAGATATGTCTAGCACAATAGAAAAGGTTTCACAGAAATAGTGAAAGGAGGATGACCAAAAGTTAGTAAGATTTGAAGGAAGATCACTAGTAGAGCAACCCCTAAGGAAGCCATACTGGCGATCTGAAAGTAGATTACATAGGCAGAGAGATGCTTAAGAAATTTCGAAGTAAGAATAGTTGCCAAAACTTTAGAGATGCAAGAAATGAGAGCAATTAGATGATAGTTGGAGGGTTGAGAGCGATCACCCCTTCTTTGGGATAGGTTGAATGAGAGCAAACTTCCAGCAAGAAGGAAAGACATTAGAGAAGAGACAGAGACGAAAGAGTTTGCCTAGGCAGGGAGTCAGCACGGAAGCACATATTTTTTTTAGTACAACAGGAGGAACACCATCACGCTTTCTTAGTATTAAGCCCAGAGAGGGTAGAGAGCACATATATTTAAAAGAGATTAAGATATTAGGTATAAGTAGGAGAGAGGGGCTTGGAGAGGGAGGAATAAGACCGGAATCATCCTAGGTGTAGTTCTTAGCGAAAGTTTGGGTGAAGAGTTTGGATTTGTCAGAGGAAGAAGTGACAGTAGTGCAGACAGAATGGAAAAGGGGAGGGAAAGTCGAAGAAGAACAATTGGTGGAGAGGTTTTTGGCTAGATACCAGAAAGCTTGAGAAGAGCTTAGAGTTGGATAGTTCAGAGAGAGGTAACCTGACCAAGATTCGAACCCACTCACTCAGGTATATTTGGAAGAGCTGGGCACCATAACCACTCGGCCATGAGCATATGGCTGAGTGGTTATGGTGCTCAGCTCTTCCAAATATACCTGGAGTGAGTGGGTTCGAATCCTGGTCAAGATACCTCTCTCTCTACCTGTTCGACATTATCATTAGATATTGGATAGTTGAGTGCATTTAATATAGATTCGATGAAAGAGTGTTTGGTGAGTCGAAGAACAGATTTGGCTTGATTCTGGGCAGAAACATAGGAAGAATAAGATTCTTGAGTTTGAAGGTGTTGGTACCGTTTGAATGCTTCATCCTTATTGTGGACAGAAGTAGAACAAGCGTGAGTAAACCAAGTTTTTTTTTACATTAGTCTGAGGGAAAGAAAATGGAATGTATGCCTCCATGCCCGAGAGGATTACTGTAGCTTGGTAATACGTTCAGCACTCTCCGAGGGTCCCCGGCAACGGAAGCAAAAGTCATTTGTCGCGCATCTCACTAATTAGGTAGTGAGGAATCGTAGTGGCCTTCTAATGTTTGTTTGTTGTCTTCCATAGCTGAGCTCAAATAGGCATTGAGAGGTCAATTACGCGGGTCTCGGTGCTTTATTTCATTCAGGGTTTCGTTGCTTCATTTAGTTTCCTTTCTGACTACAATACTATTAATTCAGTATCTCATTTGGCTGTTCATATGTATTTATTTTAAGGTTCACTGTTCCATTCTGTTCATACCAAGTCAATCTTAGTAAGTTGGTCATTTGTTAAGCAGTTCACTCCAGTCCTACACCAGAACATCAACTGTGCTTCTTACTCTCACCACGTGTAACAAGTAGTAACTATAAGTGTTTATTTCTGTTTGATCTCTCGTCACAATCACCATTAATAGTCACAGTGAACCTCGATTATATATCATTCTCGCTTTCCAGTAACAATAACTTTAATATTTGATTTGTTGTAAATAAGTTATATCTTCAGTTTTGTTTATTAAAATATAGAAATTTATTTCATGTTTATCTTGCTACCTTCTTAATCCTTTTTTTTTTATTTTTTTTACGTGTCGGATTCAGTATTTCACTCTTATCCATAAATCTGACCATCTAGAATATTAATGATAAATATTATTCAACTTGGAACCTGGTGCTGATACCGACAAACGTAACAATGGTGTCGTGACCAGGATAATCGAGGTTTTTTACTGTGACTGTACTTCTCATAACTACAGTGAGTGCGTGAAGTGAAACAATGAAACCGAGCCTTCCAATTGGAACCCGTTAGTTGTTTACCTACACTGCATTCGCTTCTCTCATCATCATCGTGAATATTAGTGAACCGTGATAATATTACTACTTGTACTAATTATAAATTATTTTGTGAACTCATTATTCAAGTCGGTTATATATAATTATGTTAAGTGGTTGTATACAGCTCTTAATTCTCTCTCCTCGCGTAAAAATTATTTCACGAAACTCGCTAAATAAATTAGCTCAAATGAATTTATAAACTTCATAACCATTCATATCACCGCCTTGTTTACCATAAGAAGCACTTCTCTAGACATATCGTGCTGTTTCAAATAGCATCATCTTTCATAGACTCATAACACATTTCACTATCATTCATGCATCAATTTCATTACTAGCAGTTTATTTAATTCGTCTTGGATACGCTTGTGGGAACATTCTACCTCACTGGCCATCAAGGTACGTAATTTTTGCACATGTTTGGAGTTTGTCTTTTGTTCTACTTCTGTTTTTTTGTGATTAGCTACTATTGAACATTAGAGAAGATGGCTACTTTTGATGTGGCGGACTTCATGGAAGATCCTACCATTGACAAAATCTTAAACAAAACACCAAAGAAAGATGACTGGAAGACTATAGCACAACATTATAAAGTAGAAATCGATGACAATATAAAAAAACAGGATCTTAAAACAGTAGTAATGCAAAGCCTGGTAGCCTCTCGTATACTTCCGGCAGGTGCAGTAGGAGACGGTAGCAAAATATCAACACAGACTGAGGCAGACAAAGACAGAAGAAAGAATGCAAAAACAAAAAGTAGAAACCGAAGATTGAATGCAAAAACAAAAAACAGAACAGCTAACTTTAGAAATAGAACTAGCTAGGTTGAGAAATCAAAATCCACCTACTCTTCTACCACAAAATATTCCTCCAAATCCTAGGTTTCAAGTGCCTAGAGCGAGTCGTATGGTCCCTTGTTTTGATGAGAAAGACCCTGAGACTTTTTTCCGACAGTTTGAAAAGACTGCCTCTACTCTAGAGTGGCCAGAAGACTATTGAACTATACTTATGCAGACAGTTTTGAAAGGAAAAGCAGCACTAGTATACTCCAATCTTACCGTGGAGGAGTCGAAGGATTATAACTTTGTGAAGCAGACTGTCTTGACTACCTACGAGTTGACAATTGAAGGGTACAGACAAGGTTTCCGTAACATGACTAAGAACCCTGACCTTACATATGTAGAATTTGTCAATAACAAACTACGAGCCTTTGAAAAATGGCTAAATGCTGGTCAGGTGCGTGATTTTCATCAACTTTAAAATTTAATGATTATGGAAGAGTTCAAAAGACGAATTCCACAAGACAGTAAATTACATGTAGAAGATAGAGAGATCACAGAATTGCGCAAAGCTGCTGTCACACCAGATTCTTACTCCTTGATACACCGTCACAACACTGTAAAAAGTGAGAGTTTGAAACCTGTAAGGTCTGGCTCTGGATTAATTCCCAGGTCTCAGCATGGTACTGGTACCGGTAGACCTTATGTAAGCTCAAAGTTCCCAACTTCCTCCAACAACACTGGTAAATCAGATGAAACCTGTACATACTGTAGAGAAGAAGGACACAATATAACTGTGTGCCCTAACAAGCGATGTAGGTTATCTGTTAACTATGTGCCAACATTGACTAACCAAGGTACAAAACCAAAACCACAACTTAATGTAAGAGTAGGAATGAAGTCTGTACCCACAAAAGACAGCCAGCAAGAAAAGCCAGTAGGTAGCTTCTCAACTGCAGGAAGTAGTGCTGGGGATCCTTTTGCAAGATTTAAATTTCCAGGAAAGATCTCCCTCCTAGTGATCAGGCTAACACGGACATAACTATATTACGTGACGCTGGTAGTTCTCAGAGTATCCTGGTAGGTAGTATGATACCTGGAGTGGAGACTGTCTACACAGGTGAACACGTCCTCCTCAAAGATTTTTCAGGATACCCCAGTGTACCACTTGCCAAGGTTTACTTAGAAAGTGACCTTATTAATGGTCAGGTTATTGTGGGGTAACTAATAAACCTCTGCCTGTGAAGGAGGTGCAGTTGCTTTTGGGTAATGAGCTTGCTGGCACCCTAGTAGTTCCCAATCCAGTAGTTGTAAGTCATCCTACATCAGTCAGTCCTTCCCTAAGCCTTGAGCAGGAACATCCAGACTTGTTTCCTAGCTGTGCCGTCACACGAGCACAAGCTAAAAATGCACCATCTGAACCTGTATTGGATTTTCAGGCTCCTTCCCCGGACAATTTTAGCAACTTGCCCATCTCTAAAGAAAACTTAATTAAGTCACAGAAAAGTGACCCTTCATTAGCTGGATAGTTTGGGAGGGTGCTTGAAAAGTCCACTGACAATACATCCCCTATACTCTATCTGAAAGAAGGAGTACTGATGAGAAAATTTAGACATACTGATTCTCCAGCAGAGGATTGGGCGTCCGTAAACCAGGTTGTAGTACCTACAGAATGTAGGGATAACATCATTAGCTAAGCACATGATGGAGTACATGGTCACCTAGGTGTCAAGAGAACCTACCACAAAGTCATTGCTAATTTTGTCTGGCCTAAGATTAACAATGACATCTCCAAATTCATAAAGTCCTGTCACATATGCCAGTTGGTAGGTAAACCAAACCAGCCAATACCACCTGCTCCTTTACAGCCTATACCAGTTGTGGATGAGCCGTTTGAGAAGGTGATGGTGGACTGCGTGGGTCCTTTGCCTAAAACAAAGAAAGGTAATCAGTATCTTTTAACAGTGATGTGTGCTACAACTAGATTTCCTGAGGCTGTACCTCTTAGAAATATTCAGGCAAAGACCATCTCAAATGCCCTGGTAAAGTTATTTACACAGTACGGAATTCCAAAGGTAATCCAGTCTGACCAATGGACAAATTTCTCATCGGATATTTTTTCTAGAGTGATGAAGGAATTGGGAATCGAGCAGTATCAATCTACGCCATACCATCCTGAGTCCCAGGGAGCACTGGAGAGATTTCACCAGACACTGAAGCAAATGATTCGTAAGTTTAGTCTTGAAACGCAGGCAGACTGGGGCGAAGGTATTCCCCTGCTTCTATTTGCAATCAGAGATAGCAAACAAGAATCACTAGGTTTCTCCCCTTTTGAGTTACTATTTGGGAGAGAGGTGAGAGGTCCTCTGAGGGTTTTGCGAGAAACTTGGTTTGAACCAAAACCCTTGGTCAAATCTTGTACCGTCTCTCAGTATGTGGAGAAGTTGAGGGAAACTCTATCCAAAGTTCATGAAATTGCTAAAGCTAATCTAAAGACTAGTCAAACCAAGATGAAAGCAAATTATGATAAGAAAAGTAAAGTCAGAAGCTTCAGTGTCGGTGAAGAGGTTCTAGTGTTTTTACCCATTCAAGGTAGTCCACCGAGTGCAAAATATTCAGGACCTTATGCCATTAAAGAAAAGAGTAGTGAGCTAAACTACATCATTGCCACGCCTGACAGAAGGCGCAAAACAAAGAAAGTCCATATAAATCTAATTAAGCAATATCATTACCGACATTCACAGCCAGATTGCACAGTGAACTTAATTGTAGATGTAACAAAGCCAATGATGTTTGCTGACCAAAATAAATCTTGTATAAATGTACAAACTGACACTGATTCTGTACACATAGATAGTCCTACAGGATGCAATCTTCCATTGGACAACACTCTAGCATTGCAACAGTGGGAGGAAAAGCTGACACACCTTACTACCTCTCAAAAAGAAGAACTGTATAATATCTTGCAGAATCATCCATCCATATGCCGAGATCACCCTGGAGAATGTACCCTAACTGAGCATGATATAACTATAGTGAATGATGCTAAGCCTATTAAACAGTCTCCATACAGAGTCAGTCCTGAGAAGCGTCGACGTCTCCGAGAAGCTGTGTAGTACTTGCTGGACAACAGCCTGGCCGAGCCCTCCTACAGCCCGTGGGCCTCTCCATGCCTGCTGGTGCCCAAACCGGATGGTTCTGATCGACTCTGTACAGATTATCGGAGAGTCAACCAAGTTACTCAGGTCGACTCTTACCCTCTACCAAGGTTGGATGACGTTGTTGATTCAGTAGGGCAAGCCAAATATGTCCCAAAAACGTACTTGCAGAAGGGATATTACCAAATCCCACTTTCACCTGAAGCCAGAATTGTTTCTGCTTTTGTGACTCCAGATGGCCTATTTCAGTACATCAGAATGCCTTTTGGAATGCGAAATGCACCAGCAACTTTTCAAAGAGTAACTAATTATGTCATTCGAGATCTAGACGGAGTGTTTGCATACCTTGATGACCTTCTCATTGTTTCTGATTCCTGGGATTCACACTTAATAAGACTTAAAACCTTGTTTACCAGACTGAGTGATGCGGGCCTTACCATCAACCTGCAGAAGAGCGACTTTGGGCAAGGTACGGTAACCTACTTGGGTCATGAGGTTGGCCAAGGACGAACCAAACCAAGGGCTACCAACGTCGAGGCTGTCCTGGGCATTCCTCCACCGACCACCCGGAAGACCTTGAGCCGGTTCTTGGGGATGGCGGGCTTCTACCGCCACTTCTGTCCCTACATCTCCGTAGTTGCAGCTCCACTGACTGACCTCATCAGCCCCAAGCGACCCTACAAGTGGACTGAGGCATGTCAAGAGGCATTCGACAACATCAGAGTACTACTCTCCAGCCACCCTGTTCTACATGCACCGGACTTCTCCAGGCAGTTTGAACTACACGTCGATGCCAGTGGCCGGGGTTGTGGTGCAGTACTACTTCAACAGGATCCTGTTACAAATATCCTCCATCCTGTAGCCTATCATAGTTACAAATATCAGAGAAGCCAACAGAACTACTCCACAATCGAAAAGGAGTGTTTGGCCATTATCTCTGCTTTAGGAAAGTTCAATGTTTATGTCAAAGATACAGTACAACCTTTAATCATCAGGACAGATCACAATCCACTTAAATTCATTAATAGCATGAACAATCAAAATCTAAGGATAATGCGGTGGTCCCTGTATCTACAAGAATATAATATAATAATTCAACGTATAAAGGGGACGCAGAACATCTTGGCGGACACCCTATCTAGAGTTTATAGTGATATTATGTAGTGACATTCTTCCCCTCCATAAAATCACTCTAGGGGGGGGGAGGTGTCACGCATCTCACTAATTAGGTAGTAAGGAATCATAGTGGCCTTCTAATGTTTGTTTGTTGTCTTCCATAGCTGAGCTCAAATAGTCATTGGGAGGTCAATTATTTCATTCAGGGTTTCGTTGGTTCATTTAGTTGTCTTTCTGGCTACAATACTATTAATTCAGTATCTCACTTGGCTGTTCATATGTATTTATTTTAAGGTTCACTGTTTCATTCTGTTCATATCAAGTCAATCTTAGTAAGTGGGTCATTTGTTAAGCAGTTCACTCCAGTCCTACGCCAGGCCAACATAAACTGTGCTTCTTACTCTCACCACATGTAAAAAGTAGTAACTATAAGTGTTTATTTCTGTTTGATCTCTCGTCACAATCACCATTAATAGTCACAGTGAACCTCGATTATATATCATTCTCGATTTCCAGTAACAATAACTTTAATATTTGATTTGTTGTAAATAAGTTCTATCTTCAGTTTTGTTTATTAAATTATAGAAATTGATTTCATGTTTATCTTGCTACCTTCTTAATGTTTTATTTTTTATTTTGTTTAAGTGTCGGATTCAGTATTTCACTCTTATCCATAAATCTGACCATCTAGAATATTAATGATAATATTATTCAACTTGCAACCTGGTGCTGATACCGACAAACGTAACACATTCCATGGGAAATCAAAGAAGTACTGCCGGAGAACCTCCCAGTCTACAGTGCCAAAGTGCTACAATTTCCGCTGGCTGGCTAGATTGGCTCAATCGGGTGGCCGTGCTGGAGTGATAGGACAGGTAAGAGAGATAGGTAAGAGGAGCCCAAATGAGGGAAAAGATCAACAGTATAAGAGGAAGGGTTAGAAGTTAGAAACAAGTCAAGTATGTTAGGCCGATCTCCGAAGCTATCTTGGATACGGGTGGGTTGCTGGACCCACTGGTCTACTGTAGGCCATTTAGGATAGCAAATATATAGATTGTTCACCAGGTTGGTCAGTGGAATGAGAGAGAGCAATTAGTAGTGGTGAGCGTTAAATTCTCCAAAGATGGTGATTTCAGAGAAAGGAGAGATGGCTAGGATGTGTTCCAGTTAAGAGTTAAGATACTCAAAGAATTTGGGAAAGTCAGTATAGTTAAGGGAAAGATAGACAACACAGAAGTATTTAGTATGAGAATGACAGGATAATTTGAGCCATAAAGTGGAGAATTCAGAGGAGTCAAAATCGGGAACATGAGAGCCAGTGAGTTTGCTGCATCCGCCTATGACTTTGTAAGTAGGATAGAGAAAGTAGGATGATACAAAGAAAGGGCTGCGGTCAGTTGCATACAATTATGTCTAAAACAATGTGGTAGTATTTATTTTACAAAATCAAGGAACTGCACTGCAAATACAAATAGTGTTGTGTGAAAATATAATCACGGTCGACCCAGTTGACCCATCCCTACCCCTATCCTGCACTACTGGTAGGGTGCCCTCTATAGTTTGTCACCCCCCACTTTGTATCTTGATCTCTTTATGCATGTTCTGTCTCGTGCTCGTCTTCTACCTTTTATGTAACGTTTTTTCCCCATAGCTTCGTATCTTTTTGGAATTTTCCTAGCTTACCTCTGCCGTTTTAACCCTCTCACGTTCTTGACGCAATTTTGAGCCTATTAGGGATACTTTAACACCTTACGAGCGGCCTATGCGGTTTATTTATGTGTACCGCACAGCGGGGTGTTTTTAGCCAAAATAGGGCTGTTTACGTGATCATTTTCATGCCTAAATAAGACCCAGAACGTAAAACAAGTACCTATCCCTGAAAGGGCATAAACAGAGCTTTCGAATGACACCATAACGATCCTTGTATGATGGATAGTTTTCTTGCAATAACCGTGCAACGCGAGTGCAAAAAGCAGGTAATTCGGTACTTTCAGTACATAATTGAGCTAGCGAGTGAGAGAGGGAGGAGCTGAGATTTGGTCAGTAGGTTCGCCGTGTTGGAGCAGTCATACGCTCGCTAGTCTCCTGCCACCACTTGTCTCTCTCTCTCAGCCACATTACGTGCTGAAATTGCCACTCGAGTTATGTCGAGCGCCGCCACATAGTCCAGCTTTATTTAACTCGACTTATGTTGCTCGCCGCTAAATAAGGGTTAAAGCCTTTGTTACCATCAGGGGTATTTAGAAACCTTTAGTTTAGTTACTTCATCCTCTGCAGTTGTCTTTGAGTTAGCTGTGGGCAGAAAACTATTTTTGGAGAGGTAATTATAAGTATGAGAGAACTCTATTTTTTATTGCTAATCTGGCAACCTCTGCATCATAAGGATGTGAGAGGGTTAATCATGAGTTTTAGTGCCACATAGTGTTCATGGGTTCAGGGTGTTAAACCGGAGCAATTTTGTGTGAAAACTTTAATGAATATGAGAAGGAGTACAAGCAAATTAACATGGAATAGCATTGCCTTGGCCATTTTATCACTTCCGAAGACATATTATGAACTATAAACCATACTTTTGTATTTACATATACAATAATAAACACTAAGAATAATGGAATCAGCTCTCGTTTGACACCCTGCACCCTGGTGCTAGTCCTTATAGTAATACAAATAATAATAATAATAATAATTAAAGTTGCAAGCAACGTTGTGCGGGGTTTGCACGCAGGGTAATGTGTTGGATACAAGGGTTGTGTCACATATATCAAAATATCATGTATCTTATCGGGCATGGAGAAAGTACAGAAGGAATATAGTGTAGCCATTTTGGCTATGGCCACTTAGACCATTGAGGAGTGTGACCATTTTGGTTAAAGCTATTAATCCTGTACGAGTAGGCATAATTGCCCGAAATTGACTTCATTCCCTGCTAATTTTCATGCATAAGCAAAAGCCAGAGCGTAATACAATTATGTATTCGTGAAAGTACGGTAATAGCTTTCAAATTACTCCTGAATCATCCCTGTACGACATCTGGTTTTCTTGTAAGGATCTTGCAAACGAAGGGCAAAATTGCTAAAAATTACCAAATCCGATAGGCGAAATCGCTAAAAAATTACCAATTATTTTCTGTTTACGCTATGTGTGACGCTGCACTTAAGTGAGCTATCTCTCACACAAACCTCAGTGTAGGCTCCGGCTGACGTCCATCCGTGCTACTTGCAAAAGCTGGGCTGGCTCACAGGCTACAAAATAGCCAGAAAATTGTCTCCCGTCATATGAGGGGCCCCGCGGGAATAGGGTTAAGAAGTGTGGTTGTTTTGATTATTTGATAGGGTCACCATAAGGGTAATGGTGTGTGGCCTTTTTTCTGTACAGAAGCTTGGCCTTTTTGGTTGGGGCTTTTTAGGAATGTGACCTTTTTGGTTAGCCATGGAGAAACTACATACAGATGAACAATATATTATAATTATCATGTTAAAAATATCTTTTATATTTTTGTTAGCTTTACTTGGCATTCCTCTTCCTCTATGTATTTAGCAATTTAACCCCCTCAAACTCTGTATGACGCTCTGGTGTGGTAATTACCCCGGGCCAAAAAGCTCTAAAAGACGATCGAGTGATAACTCAAGCGAGTTTGAAATACGCAGGTGTTTCGTTCGTGGTCACCTCTTCGGGGATCAAGGTGTCCGGCAATATATACCGGTAGGCTATAGATAAATTCATTTTTGTGCTATTTCTTCCATTTTATTTATCCTGTTAAAGTGCTTGATTGATTTGTGTGCTAATGTAGTTGTTATTTGGTGTAATTTTACATATTTCAGCTAAATCTGAAGAGCACATGCAATTTATTTGTGCATGTTCAGTAAGTATTGCTGGGGAAAGGGTTAACGTATTCATCTTTTGGGGTATTTATTCAATGTTTTTATCCTGTTTCTGTGATTGATTGATTTGTGTGCTAATGTAGTTGGTATTTGGTATAATTTTACATATTTTAGATAAATCAGAAAAATACATGTAATATATTTGGGCATTTTCAGTCAGTATTGCTGGAGAAATGGTTAACATACAGTATTCATCATACGAAGGGAAGAGGATGTGTAGCTCAGATTTTTGCCCTGAAATAATGTTGTGGAGAACTATCTTAAGAAGGGACAAAAGTTGTATGCTGCCTTCATGGACTTGGAGAAGGCCTATGACAGAGTTGATAGACAGTACTGGTATGTAGAAAGTACCTGGAATATATGGAGCAGATAGCAAGTTGCTAAAAGCAGTGAAAAGCATGTATGAGGGTGCAAAGGTGTCAGTATGTGTTGAGAATGAACAGAGCGAGTTCTTTGACTTGAATTTTGGGTTAAAGAAAGGGTATGTGATGTCCCCGTGGTTGTTCAATATATACTGTATATGGATGGAGTCATAAAAGAAATGCAAGGATGAGCAGTGGATGTTGGTGTACCACTAATAAAGGAAGACAACGAGTGGAATGACAGAGTTGATAGAGAAGGTATGTGGAAAGTACTAAGAATATATGGAGTAGATGGCAAGTTGCTGAAAGCAGTGAAGAGTATGTATGAGAGTGCAAAGGTATCAGTAAGTGTAGAGAATGAACAGAGAGAGTTCTTTGATCTGAATGTTTGGTAAAGCAAGGGTGTGTGATGTCCCGATGGTTGTTCTATATATACAGTATATGGATGGAGTCATAAAAGAAATACAAGGAAGAGCAGTGGATGTTGGTGTATCGCTGATAAGGGAAGGAAGCATATACGGAGCAGAGGTAAGTTGCTGAAAGCAGTTGTTGTTGTTGTTATTGTTCCCTAGGCAGCCTGGCTGAACAGCCCCGGCTGAAATTAGTGTGGAGTATATAATTATGAGGGTGCAAAGGCATCAGTATGTGTGGAGAATGAACAGAGCTACTTCTTTTATCTAAATGTTGGGTTAAAGCAAGGGTATATGATGTCCCCATGATTGTTAACCCTTAATTAGCGGCGAGCAACATAAGTCGAGTTAAAAAAAGCTGGACTATGTGGCGGCGCTCGACATAACTCGAGTGGCAATTTCAGCACGTAATGTGGCTGAGAGAGAGAGACAAGTGGTGGCAGGAGACTAGCGAGCGTATGACTGCTCCAGACCACCGCGGCGAACCTACTGACACAAATCTCAGCTTCCCTCTCTCACTCGCTACATACTCAATTATGTACTGAAAGTACCGAATTACCTGCTTTTGCAGCGCGTTGCACGGTTATTGCAAGAAACTATCCATCATACAAGGATCGTTATGGTGTCATTCGAAAGCTCTGGCCTTTCAGGGATAGGTACTTGTTTTACGTTCTGGGTCTTATTTAGGCATGAAAATGATCACGTAAACAGCCCTATTTTGGCTAAAAACACCCCGCTGTGCGGTACACATAAATAAACCGCATAGGCCGCTCGTAAGGTGTTAAATATATACCGGTATATATATATATATATATATATACTGTATAATTATATATACTGTATATATGCAATAAAGCTACAGCAACACGTGTCTGTCTGACCTCCCCTGAAGATGTAATAATACACGAAAGTGCTTGGGACTCCGTGTTTTTCTTCTTTCCTTGTGGATTTTCCTGCATACTGTATGTATACATATATATATATATATATATATATATATATATATATATATATATATATATATGGGTGGAGTCATAAAAGAAATTCAAGGAAGAGCAGTGGATGTTTGTGTACTGCTGTTTGCTGACGATACGAATGTGAGTTGCAGGGTCTGGTAAATATGTTTGGAACAGTGTGCGAACAAATTGAATCTGAAGGTAAATGCGGGGAAGAGCAAGGTTATGGTCTTCGAAAGGGGTGAAGCCACAGAGTGTGAGGTGAAGTTGAACGGTCAGGCTATGGAGATTGTCAGCTCATTTAAGTATCTTGGCAGTGTACAGAGTAAAGATGGGAGTATGGATGAAGAAGTGTGGAAGAGGGTGCAACAGGGGAAAAGGGTTGTAGGAATGCTGAAAGCAGTAACAAGAAATATGGTGGTCAGCATGGAACTGAAGAAGTCCTTGCATGACAGTGGTAATCCCGACACTGAATTACGGGAGCAAAGCATGGACGTTGATGGAGAGATTCAAACCAAGAGTGAAAGGGATGGAAATGAGTTACTTGAGAAGTGTGTGCAGAGTTACTTGGAGGGATAGACAGACGAATGAGGAAGTACGAGAGAGGTGTGGTGTGAATGTACTGTAAAGTGCGAAAAGGAACACCTTGAGATAGTTCGGCTATGTGGAACGTATGGGAAGCGAGAGAATGACTAAGAGAGTGTACAAGTGAAATTGAAGGACAGAGGGAGACATAAATCGAGAGAGAGTTGGAAGGATGGAGTTAAAAAGTAGATATGCCTGAAATCGGTGCTGGATGGGAGGAAGAGTGTCGATTGACTGGGGACAGAGATGCATAGGGGCGTTTCGTTCGTGGCCACCCCTTCAGGCATCAAGGCGTCCGGCAATAGATAGATAGATAAATTCATCTTTAGGGCTATTTCTTACATTTTTTTTGTCCTGTTGGTGTACTTGATAGATTTTTGTGGTAATGTAGTTGGTATTTGGTGTAATTTTACATATTTCAGATAAATCTGAAGAGCACATTCAATCTATTTGGGCATTTTCAGTCAGTATTGCTGGGTAAAGGGTTAACATATTAATCTTTTGGGGTATTTCTTCCATTTATTTATCCGGTTAGTGTATTTTATTGTTTTCAGTGCTACTGTAGTTGGTATTTGGTGTAATTTTACATATTTTAAAGAAATCTGAAGAGAATTTGCAATTTATTTGGGCATTTTCAGTCAGTATTGCTGGGGAAACGGTTAACATACTGTATTCATCTTAGGAAGGGAATAGGATGTGTAGCTCAAATTTTTGCCCTGAAATGTGTTGTGGAGAAATATCTGGAGAAGCGACAAAAGTTGTATGCTGCATTAATGGACTTGGAGAAGGCCTATGACAGAATTGATAGAAAAGATATGTGGAAAGCACTGAGAATATACGGAGAACATATTAAGTTGCTGAAGCAGTGAAGAGCATGGATGAGGGTGCGAAGGTGTCAGTATGTGTGGAGAATGAACAGAGCGAGTTCTTTGATCTGCATGGGTTAAAGCAAGGATGTGTGATGTCCCCATGGTTGTTCAATATATATATAGATGGAGTCATAAAAGAAATACAAGGAAGAGCAGTGGATCTTGTTGTACTGCTGATAAGGGAAGGAAACGAGTGGAAGTTGCCTGAACAGTACAATAATACTGTTTGCTGACGATACAGTTCTTATGAGCAATAGTGAATGGGAGCTGCAGGGTTTGGTAAATATGTTTGGAACAGTGTGTGAAAAACGGAATCAGAAGGTAAATGCTAGGAAGAGCAAGGTTATGCTCTTTGAAAGGGGTGCAACCACAGAGTGTGAGGTGAGGTTGAGTGGCTATGGAAAATGTCAGCTCATTTAAATATTTGGGCAGTGTGTTGAGTAAAGATGTGAGTATGGATGAAGAAGTGCGGGAGAGGGTGCAACAGGGGAAGAGGGTTGTAGGAACGCTGAAAGCAGTAAGAAGAAAACGGGTGGTCAGCATGGAAGTAAAGAAGTCCTTGCATGACAGTGTGGTAATCCCAACATTGACTTACGGGAGCAAAGCATGGATGTTGTTGGATAGATTCAAACCAAGAGTGAAAGGGATGGAAATTAGTTACTCGAGAAGTGTCTGCGGAGTTAAATGGAGGGGTAGACAGACGAATGAGGAAGTACGAGTGAGGTGTGGTGTGAATGTACTGGAAAGTGCGAAAAAGAACACCTTGAGATTGTTCGGCCATGTGGAACGTATGGGAAGCGAGAGAATGACTAAGAGAGTGTACGAGTAAGGTGGAAGGACAGAGGGAGAAATAAACCGAGAGAGAGGTGGAAGGATGGAGTTAAGAAGTATATGCGTGAAAGCGGTGCTGGATGGGAGGAGGGGCGTCGACTGACTGGGGACAGAGGTGCATAGGGGTGTTTCGTTCGTGGCTAATCCTTCGGGGATCAAGGCGTCCGTCAATAGATATAGATAAATTCATCTTTAGTACTTTATTATATTTGTTTGTAATGTAGTTGGTAATTAGTGTAATTTTACATATTTCAGATAGAGGATGTCAACAGAATAACAAATGATGAGCTGAGGAGACGTTTAGGTATAAAGAGTATTAGCGAGGAGATGCGTACAAGTAAACTGCGATAGTATGGACATGTGGAGAGAATGGATGAACAAAATTGGGTGAAAAGATGCAGGTCTGCAATTGTGGAGGGAGCTGCACCAAGGGGTGGACCGAGTAAGACCTGGGATCGGACTATACGTGCCGATCTCAAATCCAAAACTTGACAAGTATAGCATCCCTTAACAGAGTTGCCTGGAACGCCGCCATTAAGACAAGAGACTGAAACTGCACATCTGTGTGGAGCACTCAGTCTTAAAATGTTATGTATGTATGTATGTATGTATAAATCTGAAGAGCACATGCAATCTATATAGGCATTTTCAGTCAGTATTGCTGGGTAAAGGGTTAACATATTAATCTTTTAGAGTATTTCTTCCATTTATTTATCCTGTTAGTGTGTTTTATTGATTTCAGTGCTTAGGAAGGGAAGAGCATGTGTAGCTCAGATTTTTGCCCGGAAATGTATTGTGGAGAAATCTCTGGAGAAGCGACAAAGTTGTATGCTGCATTTATGGACTTGGAGAAGGCCTATGACAGAATTGATAGAGAAGGTATGTGGAAAGTACCGGTACTGAGAATATACGGAGTAGATGACAAGTTGCTGAAAGCAATGAAGAGCATGTATGAGGGTGCAAAGGTGTCAGTATGTGTGGATAATTAACAGAGCGAGTTCTTTGATCTGAATGTTGGGTTAAAACAAGGGTGTGTGTGATGTCCCCATGGTTGTTCACTATATACCGGTACAGTATATGGATGGAGTCTTGAAATAAATACAAGGAAGAGCAGCGGATGTTGGTGTACCGCTGATAAGTGAAGGAAACGAGTGGAAGTTGCCTCAACAGTACAGTACCGGTACTACTGTTGCTGACAATACAGTTCTGATGAGCGATAGTGAATGGGAGTTGCAGGGTCAGGTAAATATGTTTGGAACAGTGTGTGAAAAACGGAATCTGGAGGTAAATGCTAGGAAGAGCAATATTATGGTCTTTGAAAGGGGTGCAACCATAGAGTGTGAAGTGAGGTTGAACGGCTATGAAGAATGTCAGCTCATTTAAGTATTTGGGCAGTGTGTTGAGTAAAGATGTGAGTAGGCCTATGGATGAAGAAGTGTGGAAGAGAGTGCAACAGGGGAAGAGCGTTGTAGGAACTCTGAAAGCAGTAAGAAGAAATAGGGTGGTCAGCATGGAAGTAAAGAAGTCCTTGCATGACAGTGTGGTAATCCTGACATTGACTTATGGGAGGGAAGCATGGACGTTTCTGACTGGGATTGATCATTGATAATAATCGGTTATGCTAGTTGGAAAATTAGTGGGGTAGAATGTAGAGTTCGGGCGTACCGCCAGCCTTGTTCACACTACGCGGAGCGGTGGCGGACGCTGGCCATCATGTTCCCGTCTATTTGACTGCTTTTGGATACAATAATAGGTTGAGGGGGGCACCCCCCCATGACATATTGTCATCATCATATATATTGCCAGCAGGAGGCAAATAACCGAGAAAAAAACGCCTTCAAAATAGATGCAAACTTAATTACGGTGATCGACATGTAAACATGACGGCGGCGGTGTCGGCGGTGGACGCTTGCGATAATGTTCCCGTCTATTTTGAATGCCATTGGATACAATAATATGTTAAGCCCTCCCCTCAACATATAATTGTATCCAATGGCAGTCAAAATAGACAAGAACGTGATCGCAAGCGTCCACCGCCGCCGCCGCCATTTATGTTTACAAGGTTGATCGTCACAGTTACTGTAAGTTCGCGTCTATTTTGAGTTTTTGACGACTATTTTTTTTGCTTAGGCCTATTTGCCCCCTGCTGGCAAATTATATGATGATGACAATATGTCATGGGGGGTGTTTGCCCCCCTCAACATATTATTGTATCCAACGGCATTCAAAATGGACGGGAACATGATGGCAAGCTTCCGTCGCCGCTCTGCGTAGTGTAAATAATGGTGGCGGTACGCCCGAACTCTACATTCTACCGGGCTAGGCCTACATTATAGGCTACATTAAATGAGTAGGCTAGGCTATTTTATCTATAGGCTAGGCCTAGTCTAATATTACAATCTAAGGTAGCATTCAAGGAGACTATAGCAGGACTTACCTTCTTCTTCTTACCTCTGACCGGGTATAGGCTATCCTAGTGTTTACTAGCCTATACCCCTTTGAGAGGACATTAGCCTAACCTAACAACCTTACCTAACCTATCATAGTATTATAGGTGGGGGCTGCCGCCCCCACACCCCCGCTTTGACTTAGATTTTTTGGTGTATTTGTCTGTGAAGTGGGTATTTTTCAATTTGTTGATAACGAAAATCTTCCATGCGGACTATATGGAGACAAATATGGCGAATCTATTGGTGCCTATTTTCCCTAATAAATTGTTTCTCATAACGTCGCACTAGTGTCCTTGAATATTATCACTAGGCCTATACCCCTTTGAAAGGACATTAGCCTAGCCTAACCTAACAACCTTACCTAACCTATCATAGTAGGCTATTATGGGTGGGGGCTGCTGCCCCCACACCCAATTTTTGGTGTATGTGTCTATTTTGTCTGTGAAGTGGGTATTTTTTCAAATTGTCGATAACGCAACTCCTCCATGCGGACTATAGCCTATGGAGAAAAATATGGCGAATCTATTGTTGCCTATTATCTTTAATAAATTATTTCTCATAATCCTGCAGTAGTGTCGTTTAAAATACCAACCATTTAATTGTGTGCCATTAAAATGACCTAAATAAGGCTATACTGGAAGATTAGAAGAATCTTTAAGAAAGACTAGGTTAGGGCCATTGTCGTGCCAAAGCTAGATTATAGCCTAAATATAAATCCTAATTATATCCGTATTAAATAGCTAGGTTTATAATTAGGGTCAGGTGTGAGAGGGATCTGCCTTGTGTGGGCCAATCAGCTTTCTGCAGACTCCCATATTCTTATGTTCTTATATTGATATAGCCTATAGGTCACAAGTGTGTTCAGAAAGTTTGGCCTAAAAATGGTCAGTAATAAGCCTAGCCTAGGCCTAATTCAACTCAATGAGTGTTTTCTTGAAAATATCACATTTAGCCTAGGCCTAGGCTAGAGTTCTATTTCCATCAAAACCGGAGAACAAATTTGATTGTTTTTAGAAAACTTGGATCATGGTCAGAATACAATATTGTATTACTTCACACTTGTTTCCACATTTGTGTATACTGTAGGCTGAAGACTACCAAGTCTGCATATAGGCTACGAAGCTAGGCTATAGGCCTAGACATATGGATAACAAACATGTAGGTGTGCATTCTTTATTGAAAGGCTATTAGGTTTGATCATGGATGTGTGCAGATACGCGTGTATGGACTGAATTTCTGAAATTGACTCCAGTTCCCAACCAAGTGAAAACGAAAGTTAGCGAATATTTGTAAACAAACCCCTTCTCAGGTATACCAACCTTTCACATTTAGCTTTCATGATTGTTACGATCGGGTCTCGTATAAATCAGTGGCTCTTATACATTGGACTAGACTGGCATAAATGCAACAACGGAAACGCTAGATATATAATCCCGTCGAACAAAGAACACATATACCCTCCAGAGTTATATCTGCGATAGCGGGGTATCTTAACTCTCAGTATCTATGTGCTTCTACTATAGGCTGATGTTCTCTGAAACAGCCTATTACCTATAACATATGGTTGCTTAGTTATGGTACACAAGGAAAAGATAGTTAACTTAATTAAATCACAAGAGTGATCTAATGCAAAGAAGAAGAAGGTTTACTTAACGTTACTTTAATCAATAATATCTGTCCCTCCTTTATGAAAGAAAGTGTTGTAAAGTCCTCAAGCACCGAACAAGGAATCTTCTAAGAAGAACGTATCGGAAATGGAACCACAAAATAGCAGGAGGCAGGACAATACACGTGTAGGCTAAATACACAAAAAGGCTGGACCTATAATGTTATTGGACACAAGAATATTATAAGCGGTGCAACAGTAATAATGCTCGCCACGAAAAAGTAGTACTCCTATTAACAAAACCGGTCTATGCTGGTTGTGTCTCTCTACAGCAACCTAGACCTCAAAATGCTTGTGTAGAAATAATGGGTATGCATAAAAGAGTGTACGATCTAATCCAGCTAATGTCTACCCGGGTTAATAAAGTCTAGCTGGGATGCGCAAAGGTACAGAATTCTGGTGGAGCAAGGCAGCTCCTAGCCTAGTGTGGACCTTGGGTCTGTGCGTCCTGATTACGTTAATATGAAGGGGTGCTCTCTTGAGGATTCTCGATCACCAGTATCGAGTATCCTCCTGGCGACCCTCAAAAGTAAAAGCAAATAGAGTTAGAACAGTGTTGGGTGGATTAGGCAAGCAGCCCTCACGCACTACACAGTCTAAACTCCAAGGTACACAGACAAAAGATCCACCCAGGTAACCCACAGAATCCGTAGTGTCATGCAGCTCAAAAGTAGCCTACACACAGTGAAAACACCAACAGCAAGGTACCTGATCCCTAGTCTAGCATTATTTAACCCTGTAGAAACATTAGTGATTGATGGAGACAGTCCGAGCAATACAATCTCCCAAAAAGACAATGACTATCTTCAACCTTAGCCTAGTACATAAGAAATGTGAGATCCAGCATATAATACAGTCTGGCCACCAATTCAAGGTGTGGATGCAGGGAAGCAGAGGGGGATTGATATTAATAAAAGGTGAGGAAGTAGTGGAAATGATAGAGGCAGTAGAATAGAAAGATTCTAAGACAAGAGTGTGGAACAGTTCAAGGGAGATGCTTAGAGTATGCTGTCTGGGAAGGATCTGACCAGGATATTTCCAGGGACCGCATGGGTGGAGTCCCAGTTCGCAGGAATGGCACGAGGGCGCGCGACAGTCGCCCAGTAAGCAGCCGCCTAGTAGGCCGTGTTAGGCAGGAGGAAGAATCCCGCGAGGCCTATGTAAGGGGGCCAGCCACGCGCCACACTCACCACCAAGTCACACCACCTGGTCTCTCTCTCTCTCTCTCTCTCCCGCTCGCCTTCCCATCATTCAACTACTTAACACAATACTTTCAATTGACTAAATAAAATAGAAAGGATTGTGACAGACGAAAACAAAGAACAGTTCTGAACTGTCTGCAACACAAGCTTTCTCGAGAAGGAAAGTACACAATGATAGGTAGACTGTAGCTACATTCTCTGCCCTGGCGAGTCCTAGCGAGTAAGCCATGCGGTTCTGGGGGAAGCGGTGAGCGTCACACCCCACCCAAGATTTTTAAGAGGCTCCAACTATGAGCTCTAAATCTGACACGCAGAACCCATACAAAATTCGCCACTCCTAGTCACCCAGCGACAATGAAATGTAAAGCACAGTTCTCTTCAAAATAACACATTATAAAAATGAGCAACCCCTCCCAACACAATAGATTAAATTACATAGTTATGCTCATAAGAGCGAGCTTCACTAGCCCAGCCTTCTGAGAGGAGTACGACTCAGAATTTCTGCTATAACATACTTAAAACAAAATTAACTATCAAAGAAAGAGTTTTTTTTAGGATTTTTATATTTTTAATATGTTTATGGCGGCTGCACTACAGGGGCAGCCTAGTTTTTTCTTCTATACCAACACAGCAACTCCTACTTTACGACCCAATATGCTGGGCTACCCACGCGAGCCAACAAGCACCAGACGTAAACATACTAATCAAACCAAAGTAGGAGGCTACCCTTGTGATGATCTACCCTGGGTCTTCCACCCTCGATAAGCAATCTGCAATCACATTCTCAGAACCGGCAATATGGCGTATGTCTAGGTTGTATTCCTGCAACATTAATGACCACCTGGTCAGCCTCATATTCCGGTTATTGAATTGATTCAGGAACTTGAGGGGGTGATGGTCGGTGTAGATCACCACAACTGGTCCATAGGCTGGAACATACACCTCAAAGTGCCTGAGCGCTAGCACAATCGCCAGCAGTTCCTTCTCAACTACTGAATAGTTCTTCTGCGCCGAGTTGAACTTTTTTGAGAAGAAACTGACTGGGTGCTCCAGCCCATCTTCGTCTGATTGCATCAGAACGGCACCAGCCCCCACACCACTGGCATCAGTTGCCAGTTGGAATGGTCGGCTAAAGTCCGGGGCCCTGAGGATTGGGTGAGTACACAACAGGTGTTTTACTAGCAAAAAAGCCCTCTCACACTCAGGCGCCCACTTAAACTTTCTATCTTTGGCCAATAGGTCCGTCAGAGGAGCCAGCACAGTAGAATAGCCCTTTATAAAGCGGCGGTAGTAACCAATCATGCCCAAAAACCTCATGATCTGCTTCTTGGTGGACGGCCTGGGGAAGTGGTTAATAGCCAATATCTTGTTCTGTGTGGGGCACACCTGGTCCAAACCCACCATGAACCCCAGATACTGCACGGTAGCCCGCACAAAATCACACTTTCCCAGGTTGACCACCAAGTTTGCCTCGCTTAATTTCTTAAATAGGGATTCTACATGTTCACAGTGGCTCTTGAAATCGTCATCGTAGATAGTGACGTCGTCCAGGTACACGGTACAGTTCGGAATGTCAGCCACTAACTCGTTCATCAAGCTTTGGAAGGTCGCTGGTGCGTTCTTTAGACCGTACGGCATGACATTACAACGATATGTAGCACCATCCACCACAAAACCACACACCTCTTTCGCCTGTGCAGACAAAGGCACCTGCCAGTAACCTTTTACCAGGTCCACCTTGGTCAAAAACTTGGCCGTGCCAACTTGTCTACACAGTCATCGACCCGGGGAAGAGGATATGGGTTGGTGGGAGTCAAGCCGTTTAGCCTGCGGTAATCAACACAGAAGCGCACCTTGCCATCCGGCTTAGATTGCAGCGTTACGGGAGATGTCCACTTTACCGCCCCCTTCTCGATCAGTCCCTGTTGCAACATATATTCCAACTCCGCCCGGAGGGCCGGAAGTTTAACAGGGGGTACCCTATAGGGCACTGATTTGAAGGGTGGGTTGTCTCCGACGTCAACGTCGTGCACCTCATGAGTAGTGAGGCCTGGGTGTTCCGCAAATACAGTAGGGTATAAACAGAATAGGCGCTCGACAGCCACACGCTGTTGCTCAGGTAGGTGTTGCAAAGCCTCATGAGCCGCCTGTCTCGTGTTTCCCGCCCACTGATCTGCAGAAACATGATAATCCCAGTTGTCATCCACCTGCGCATGACTGTCCCGTTCTCCTTCTCCACCTTGACTGCTGAAAGTCATCACGGGGACAGTGAGAGGCTCAGGTGGGCGCCTCACATACTCCTTCATCAGGTTGACATGACATAACTGATTCCTCTTATGCCTGTCTGGTGTGGCCTCCATGTAATCTAAGTCCGAGAGCTTCTCTGCTACCCTATAAGGACCAGCGTACTTTGCGGATAAGGGGTGACCTACAAGAGGGAGTAGTATCAACACCTCCTGACCCACGTGAAACTCCCTGAGTTTCACCTTGTGGTCGTACCTGTCCTTCATGAGGGCCTGAGAGCCTACCAGATTGCGGCCAGCCAACTCCAGACTACGCAACATTCGTTCTCTACTCTCAAGTTCGACAGCACCGTCACTACACTTTAGAACCTCCGGGCCTTCTAGCTGCAATTTGCGAATATCTGAGGGAGCTAGCATGTCTAAGTGTTTGCGAAACAACTCATGCCCTCCCCCAACATCGAACTTTGCATCCCGTTGCTCTCTCCGTGTATACCGTTGCTGCCTCTGAGTCTCTTTAAGCTCTGCCTCTACACTCTCAGTGACAGGTGGTGGTGCTTCTCCAGACTCTAATAACGGTGCTAATACTGAGTCCCCGAGAAGCGCTGCTGGTACTAGACTCTCCACCGTATCAGCTTTCAGCACCTTCTCGTGACCGTTCCTCCGCTTATTTGAAGACTGTTGGTTAGGCTGTGACTCCCTGGATGCGAGAGATCTGGTTACAACACACGCCATTGGTTGCACCCGACACTTCTCAACCCACTCCTGTTCCTCCCTACTCACGTCGGCCGGCTCCTCGGCAACGACTAAGGGTGAAACCTTAGAAGCAGGCACCGCAAAGTCATTGCCGAGAAGGAGTTCTCCACGATTCCCACATCCAGTTCGCGAGTCACACCGTCAACTTCAAGCTCCATTCTAACAAGCGGGTATGACCTAGTTGCATTAACTCCCTGCACCACAACTACCCGCGCCGCGTTTATGGGTCTACCAGTGAAATTCTTCAAGAGTGTCTGAGAGGCACCTGTGTCACGCAAGAGCTGTACCCCGTGCTTCTTGCCCCCCCACTTCACGCAGCCATGCCTTCTATGGTCGCAAAAGGCATCGCGGACAGGGTTCGAGCCTTCCGGATCCTTCTTCACTGGCGGTGCTCCATCCTCTGATCTTATGCCTCCAGCAAACACAGAAGACTTCTGGAACACCCCAATGCTGCGAGCCAATGACACAGCCGCCGTGGGAGGTCTGCTCGGACAAGCTTTTGCCATGTGCCCCTCTTTGTGACAGTGATAACACTCAAATTTCCCCTTGGACTTATACTGAGGTGTAAAAGTCCCCTGACCCTTCTTAAACGGGGCGGTGCTAGGTTTGTGATCAGTCTTGGTGTCATTGCTTTTAAATTTATGTGTGTCCATATTCCGGGGAGGGGGAGGGTAACGCTCCTTAACGCCTACATCGTTTCTCTGTGCAGAGCCGCACCCCTGAATTAGTGACAACCGACGATCAGCCATCTCTGCTGCTTCTACAAGAGTTCTTGGGTTCTTCTCTTTAAGGTTTAAAGTCAAGTCGCCGCCCGTACACTTATAAAACTGCTCTAGAAGCATCAACTGTTTCATCTCATCAAACGTAGTTGTCTTCTCTGATCTGAGCCAGTTTCCCATAGCGTCCGACAGGTCCCGGGCGTGCTCCAAGAAGGTACTGTCTCGCCCCTTAGTCACACCCCGGAACTTTAACCTATATGTCTCGGGTTGTAGCTCATATGCCGGTAGGACAGCCTCCTTGAGCTCCTCATAAACAACGCAAGACTTCAAAGGCAGTGCATTGTAAGCCTTGAGCCCCTTACCTATGAGTCTAGATGACACAAGGGCCGCCCACTTAACTTCAGGCCACTGATGCTCCCGGCACTTCTTCTCAAATCTATTGAAAAACTCTGTGACACCAGACTCGTCAAATACAGGGACCAGTTTGAGAAGGTGCGACAGAGCCTGATCATGCGCACGGTTTCCAGTACCGAGTCGCTGTCCCGTCGTCTCAACACGAGACTTCTCTAAATCCATGTCGGCACAGTATCTTGTAGATTCTAGTTCAGTCCTAAGCTCAGCTTCCCTCGTCTGTTGCTGCATCCTAGCCAGCTCTTTTCTCTCTTCTATCTTAGCTAGCTTTTTTCTCTCTTCTATCTTAGCTAGCTCTTTTCTCTCTTCTATCTTAGCTAGCTCTGTCTGCTGTTGACTCTGATGTTTTGCCATCTCGAGCCGAAAGAGCATCTCCGGGGTCAAACCTTGAGGAGGAGGAGGAGATGCAATGATGTTAGAAATACCCGGTGATCCCCCCAGGGGCAAACCACCCTGTCAGTCACTACCTACCTGCGGAAGCGTGCTCAGGGTCGGTACTCCAATAGGAGGATTGGGAGTCGAGTGAAGGGGAGGCTCGGCCAAAGGGCTCTGAGCACTCACCCTACCTCGTACGCCAGTCACCCCACCTACCACACACGTTATCAGGTCATCCTTGGTCATGCCACTAGTACATACATGACCGATAGCTGCGGCTAAGCACTGGAGACCGTACCGATTCATACCCACCAACCGGTCGGAAGTAACAGGCCTTTGTAAAAAAATCCTTGCATCCTCCTCACTGTTCACCAAGTTAACAACCTGCCCATGCTGCTGCTCCTCAGCTTCTACATCACGTACTGTGTCTTCATCCTGCACTGATCCGCTATAAGACATGATGCTCACTGAAGATTTTTCACTTTGATACACAAAAAAGAAGTACCCCAAACTCTTATACCACAATATTCACAATAAAAAATTCTCGGAGACAGCTTAAGTGCTATATTACTTTGCTAAAAAAAAAAAATTCTTGCATGTCCTCAAAAAATATTCCACAAAATCAACAAATGTTCACTGCCTAAACTGTGAGAAAAATCTGCACAATAACCTGCAATTATATGTCAGTTCACCAAATCCTGAGCTAGATCGCCATTTGTTACGATCGGGTCTCGTATAAATCAGTGGCTCTTATACATTGGACTAGACTGGCATAAATGCAACAACGGAAACGCTAGATCCAACCCCTGATATATAATCCCGTCGAACAAAGAACACATATACCCTCCAGAGTTATATCTGCGATAGCGGGGTATCTTAACTCTCAGTATCTATGTGCTTCTACTATAGGCTGATGTTCTCTGAAACAGCCTATTACCTATAACATAATGGTTGCTTAGTTATGGTACACAAGGAAAAGATAGTTAACTTAATTAAATCACAAGAGTGATCTAATGCAAACAAGAAGAAGGTTTACTTAACGTTACTTTAATCAATAATATCTGTCACTCCTTTATGAAAGAAAGTGTTGTAAAGTTCTCAAGCACCGAACAAGGAATCTTCTGAATAATGTCGGATGCTACTAAGAAGAACGTATCGGAAATGGAACCACAAAATAGCAGGAGGCAGGACAATGCACGTGTAGGCTAAATACACAAAAGGGCTGGACCTATAATGTTATTGGACACAAGAATATTATAAGCGGTGCAACAGTAATAATGCTCGCCACGAAAAAGTAGTACTCCTATTAACAAAACCGGTCTATGCTGGTTGTTTCGCTCTACAGCAACCTAGACCTCAAAATGCTTGTGTAAAAATAATGGGTATGCATAAAAGAGTATATGATCTAATCCAGCTAATGTCTACCCGGGTTAATAAAGTCTAACTGGGATGTGCAAAGGTACAGAATTCTGGTGGAGCAAGGCAGCTCCTAGCCTAGTGTGGACCTTGGGTCTGTGCGGCCTGATTACGTTAATATGAAGGGGTGCTCTCTTGAGGATTCTCGATCACAAGTATCCTCCTGGCGACCCTCAAAAGTAAAAGCAAATAGAGTTAGAACAGTGTTGGGTGGATTAGGCAAGCAGCCCTCACGCACTACACAGTCTAAACTCCAAGGTACACAGACAAAAGATCCACCCAGGTAACCCACAGAATCCGTAGTGTCGTGCAGCTCAAAAGTAGCCTACACACAGTGAAAATACCAACAGCAAGGTACCTGATCCCTAGTCTAGCATTATTTAACCCTGTAGAAACATTAGTGATTGATGGAGATAGTCCGAGCAATACAATCTCCCAAAAAGACAATGACTATCTTCAACCTTAGCCTAGTACATAAGAAATGTGAGATCCAGCGTATAATACAGTCTGGCCACCAATTCAAGGTGTGGATGCAGGGAACCAGAGGGGGATTGATATTAATAAAAGGTGAGGAAGTAGTGGAAATGATAGAGGCAGTACAAGAGAAAGATTCTAAGACAAGAGTGGAACAGTTCAAGGGAGATGCTTAGAGTATGCTGTCTGGGAAGGATCTGACCAGGATATTTCCAGGGACCGCATGGGTGGAGTCCCAGTTCGCAGGAATGGCACGAGGGCACGACAGTCGCCCAGTAAGCAGCCGCCTAGTAGGCCGTGTTAGGCAGGAGGCAACGAATCCCGCGAGGCCTATGTAAGGGGGCCAGCCACGCGCCACACTCGCCACCAAGTCACACCACCTGGTCTCTCTCTCTCCCGCTCGCCTTCCCATCATTCAACTACTTAACACAATACTTTCAATTGACTAAATAAAATAGAAAGGATTGTGACAGACGAAAACAAAGAACAGTTCTGAACTGTCTGCAACACAAGCTTTCTCGAGAAGGAAAGTACACAATGATAGGTAGACTGTAGCTACATTATCTGCCCTGGCGAGTCCTAGCGAGTAAGCAATGCGGTTCTGGGGGAAGCGGTGAGCGTCACATGATATACACAGGCGTACCAACCAACGAACGAACATCTTCCACGAAGGGAACACTCAGGTACCTTTTAATAATACCGCACGAAGGAACGACCCCGCCGTGAGGGTTGTTCGTGAGCAAACGAAGGGGACATCTAAGTATCCGGCCCTGTGCTGGTAAACAAACAAAAACACAAGCTCGGCACAATTTCAATTACATATTTTCATAAAATATATATAGGTTTGTATCACAAAGCTCAAATACATACATCATATTTGGATATACTTCGAATGTGGAATCTATGAGTTTAATAAGATAAGCTTTATGTGTACGATTACATCCAATAGTGAAGTATATACCAAATATTTAAAGACACTAAAGCGATAAATATGTAAGTCAGTGTTGCCAATAGAGCTACTTTAATGCTACATCTTAAAACGCTACATACTTCAATTTAGCTACCATTTTCCCATAACTCCCAGAGATACTCTAGAAATATCTAGAACCAATATACATTGTAAAAAATGCAAAACAAACCAATAAAAAACATTCCAGAGTTGTGGCATCATTCTAGAGATGGTTTGCATTTATTCAATATCGAGACGATATTCTAGCGGCTTTTGAGAACGGATTTAGCGATACAGTCACTTCCTCTCTCGCTAATTACGCACGCAAGACTACTGCGCAGACTCGAACCCAGACTTGTTATATAGTCTATATTTGAGCTACACTTGTCCAAACTAGTTATATTAAGTTATGGCAGTGAGTTATGTGTAGGATGGAGTAGGATTGAAAGCCTAAATCATAATTATTATGGGCAGATAAGGTTTATGTCAGCATAAAGTTCGTAATAGCAGGGTCAAGGCAAGGCAAGGCATTAGGAAAGGATTGTCCTCTTCAATAGGCTTAGGTGTAGTTCCCCGACACCCAGTCCCGCCAAGCAGCTCATAGGTATAAACAAAATCTGCCAGGCATTAACTGAATGGGGAGGAGGCGTGTTATTCTTCAGAATTCCTTATTGTTCGTACATTCACACACTGTATACATGCAAGTGGTCTTCAGAGTATCATCTTAGTTTGTATAAACAATATCAAGAGGGAAACAAATGGCTTGATCAACATGTTATCACCTATTGGCCTCTAGAGGCGCCACCGTTGCTGTAGAACAGATTTATTACATTGAGTGGGCTCTCCTCTTTTACACTACCAGATTCCTTGGTGAAGGCTGTCACACGGGCAATTGTCAAACTCTGAAGGTCCATATCATTGTTATTAAACAAAGCATTTGGCAGAGGGAGGAATTGTTAAAAACCTTAGCCTATACTCTGCTATTCACCAAAAATATATTTGAATTATCATTATTATTTGGCAGTGTAGGTATGTATGGGTAGGTTGGCTAAATAATTGGTGGGATTCGTAGGGACTCTAACTGTTTTGAGAGAGTTAAATAAAAAAAAAAAATAGATCTGAATAATAAATCGACTATGTTATTAAGCAAAACTGGGGGATGCGTGGAAGCCTATAGACTGTAGACGGTAAACTTTGTGTGGGTAGCGAATGTGGTTTTAAAGTCATTTAAGAATAGACAGTTTTCAATGCTGCGGCCAAACTATTCCACCCATTTATATTCTTTTGGTATCAAAACGTTCGGAATCGCGAGCCTCACCCAACTACGCAAACATGGCTTTGATCATCGGCGTAGTTTTCAAGATGCGGAATTTTAAGTGGAATTCGAGTGTTTTTGCAAGATTGCCGGAAAAAAACCTACGTGCAAAAGCAAAACCTTCTCTATAACATTTGCGGAGCATTAGTAGTGGAGTCCATATGCCTAAGCCCAATCGTTTCCTATGAGTGGGAGAGACGGTATTTAGGCGTCAAATGTTTAGGGAAATAGGCTGCCACGGACCTGTTTGGCCGCCATGCCGAATGTTTAGCATATCAAAAGTTGCCCAATACAAAAACGTACCTCTTGTGAAAGTTTGATCCCGATCAAAAAGCAGTTCTGGAGTTATTGCGTCAAAACCGGCGTGTAAAAATAATTTGGATGAATAACCGGGTTTAATGATTACAATAGGGGTTCCCCGTAGGGGTCGAACCCCTAATAATAATAGTAATAATAATACCCTCTCCTCTCCCCCATCTAAGATTCTTGAGGTAAAAACACACAGTTTCATATTGGAGGATGTCTTTGTTTCAATTTGCTATAACTTTAGCAGCATTATGTTTCATTAATACCAGCAATCCAATATTGTGCAATCATAATACCACAGAATATTCAAAACACAAAATTATGTTTTCATTGTAAAGTAAATAGCCAACCACTTCCCTCCACCCCCACCTGCTACCACCTCGCCGCTAGTTCCCCCTCTCACTCCTGTACCCTCCTTCCCCTTCCCTCGCCTCCCTCCTTCCACCCCATACTTTCACTTCCTACCCCCACACCATCACTGTTACCAGATATTTTATGAGCACTAATTGTGCTGCCCTCTATTGAGGTCTTGGACAGACCAAGGCTGTATCTGTTTCATCTGTCCACAACTGTACCATCAAATATAGGCACTCCATCGGTTTGTTTGTCTTCGTTCAATTTATTGTTGGTATCGCACTTACCACATGTTTAACCCTCCAGCCCCGGCTATGTATTATATATATATTCCTCGAAAACCGGGTGTTTTGGCCGAAAAACGTCTAGGCTAGGCTACCGTATATTCGTTAATCAGACTGCTTCCCGCATTCCCGCGCATCCCCAAGCGTAGCTGTGTTATTTACCTGTAGAATGGCATTAAGTAGAGCTCTCTAAGTCAACTGGTTGAGCTGTGATGATGATTTCATTGGAGATAACTTTATGGTCAAAACAGCCACTTTACACTACTATTCGATACTTAACAACAACATACAGGCACACAAGAACAAGCGCCGCTCTCCTTCTTGTGGCCGGAGATGCGGGGCGTCGGTCCAGCCGGCTGTTGTTTACATGCGTCGGACCGACGCCTCGCACACGAAGCTCACAGGCTTTCAACTACAGGGGTGTTCAAGAGTCCTTCCGGGTTCCTGGTATATGCTTTTTTATGGGCGTTTAAGAGCCCATCCGTGTTGAGAGGGTTAAAATCACGGTTGTTAGAATTGACAACTTGGGAGTTTCAGTATTGTCTGACAAATATCAACCTCTTGAGTATTATAATGCGTGTTGACAGTGTGCTCTGGCTATTGTATAGGTATATTGTCCCCTCAAGTACACGATGACGCCTTCATTATTGACTTCTATTCGATTGTATTAACTTTAGCAGGACAATGATGTATTTTAAACATGTATTTTGTGTATTAAACAATTGTATATAGAATGGGTACATTTTTATGAAAGACAACATATTCTTTGAGTAATTCAATCGATAGATTAATGCCTGACTATATAGCTGGCGTACACTAATATTAATCAACTAGGTGATTTTAAATTCAGTAAAAGAGGTTTCTTAGTCAGTGGGTTAACCCTCCTGGCCCGGGCTAGCCCTCCTAATGACAGTGCGGGATACTGGCCGAAAAACGTCTAGGCCTAGGCTACCGCATTTATTTTTTATTTTAACTGCTAGAAATTTCCCACGCATCTATAAACGTAGTGCGGTTTTCAATCTGTAGACTGGCGTTGAGTAGAGCTCTGTAAGTCAACTGGTTCAGTTGTGATGATGATTTCAGTGGAGCGAATTTTGCCGCGATGTTGACAGTATCGGAGCTTTTCAGACACTAATTTCGTCCGACATCTAACAATAACATTGATCCAACGTCTCCTTAATGTTTTCGGAGGTGCGGTGACGCAACGATCGGCTTTGTTTACATGCGTCGGACGCACAGCGTTCAGACCAAGCTGAATAGGCTTTCAAGCTTACAGATTTTAACAGGACACCCGGGTTCCTGCCCATCTGCCACGGTGTCATTTTAACATACTGCCCGGGCCAGGGGGGTTAATCAACTATCCCCAGCCCCCTTCTTGGCAAGCCATACTGAATCTCATTAAAGTAACTGCTCAGACTAAAACAAAACAACCCCAACCCAAATACGCACGTTGGGTTAAGCCCCGCTACCCTATTCTCTCACTATTACCACTCTCCTACTTAACCGATAATAACTTCCCTTCTTTCACCTTTTCCCACCTTCCCACCTTTTCTATATTGATTCATTCATTCGTGGGTTAATTATAGAAATCAATTAATACTACCAAAATCACAACATACCATATACCCTCTACGGATTATTTATTAACAGGAACTAGATAGCCACTCGGGAGAGCTCATAATTCCACCTACGCTGGTGGAGGTATGAGTTCTTAAACTGAATCGCACCTTCCTTGGCGCATATCCTCTCTGCCCACTAACTTTCGTGACAAACGGTTCATATCTTGTTAAGATATCTTTCTTTCAGGCAACAAACAGACAAACGGAGGCAAAAACATAACCGCCGTCCAACTTCTTTGACGAAGATAACAATAACCTAATGCTACCCAAAATGCATAGGTTGTTAGGGCGGTACTTAGCCAGAGCTTTACGGCCGTATATGAAGCTTTATGCTGGGGTCACACATTCCCGTATATCGCTCCCTACTGCTCCTGTCAGGCGTAATCGCCAATTTTGTGTTCTGACGGGCGTAGTCCGGCCGTGTACGCCCGTATAGACCATGACTATTGCACTTCCCGACAGACGTACCGTGACGGGGCCAGTGTTACGTCAGACTTAATGTAGTCGTATGGAACTACGTACGTGCTTGCGATTTGCGTAAGCATGTCCCCGTTAGTCCGCCTGGGCTGCCCGATTTGCGGGAACACAGGCCACGCCCATGGCCACACCCCCACAAGACCTGCGTAGCTGAGGCCGTACGTCTTGGGAGTTTTTAGGACTTACGTGGACCGTTTCCGAACAATCGTAGGCACACCCCGTCTGTCCAAACACAGACAAAGACAGTCTTTGTCAACCACGTAGGTCTGGGTTGGAATCTGGGAACTACAAAAGGGCAGGAATGGCCACACCATTCCCATTCCCAGTCCTTCATCGGCACCTTGAACAACATCGCGGAATTCATCCTGGAGGAGTTCAATTTTGTGAACTCCCTAAGAGGAAAGACCATTCATCCTTGTAACCTTTAACCCGCTGAGTGCCAGCCAATTTTGACGGTGTGCTTCTGTCAGTGCCCTTTTTTTTTTTTTTTTTTTTTTTTTTTTTTTTTTTTTTTTTGGCTAAATCTATCAAGTTGGGAGAGAAAGGAAGGATAATGGTAAAAAAAACACCCCTCGCCAGAAATCAGGTCCCCGATAGTCCCGAAAGTAGCTGAAAAGACACTATAGACTACAGAGACTTTTATGGTATCGGAATGTATGGGTGGGAGGGTGGTTTTGGGGTCGTTTGGGGGAAGGTAGAAGGGTAATTGACTTGTGTTACACATATGAAGCCGATTGGTGAGGTAGTTTCGCCACCACGGATTTTCCTTTTTTTCCTTTTCTTCGTACGGATACGCTAGAAGTGGGTGGTGGGAGGCGGTTGGGGGTGTGGTGGGGGGGAAGGCAGAAGGGTAAGGGACTTGTCACACAAATATGGAACCGATTGGTGAGGTTGTTTCGCCACCACAGATTTTTTTTTTTTTTCCTTCTGACGGGACCGACAGTCAGCGAGTGGGTGGGAGGAGGGATTTGGGATTTTTGTGATGGGTAGCCTAAAGGGTAAGGTACATGTGGTAATAATATGAAAGCCATAGGTGCAGTCATTTCGCTGCTACGATTTGTTTTTGGCAGAGTGAAGAGGGTGGCAGGGTGCAGAGGGTGGCAGGGTTGGCTTGTTGGTTGCTGCTCCGGTGTGGTGAGAGGTGTGACTGGAGTGTCCCCCGCTGGTCCCGTTGTCCCCCCCCCCCCGGACAACGGTGCCGCGTCTTCCCGCCAACCCGCAGTGCGGCGGTTCTGCCAGATGCGGCCGGACTAACGTAAACTTTCCCGTTTGATGGGAATATTTTACGGTTGACGGGAGCAGCTTACGTTTGACCGGGCGAGCTGCTACGTCTTACGGGGCTGCTCCCGTCAGACGTAGCCGATCACCCGGTCAGACTTAGGATTTCCCGACTTTTGACATACATGAGCGCGAGCCCCGTATCTGATTTGAAATCCAAAACATACCGGGCGGCCATGGCCGCACCCACCACCTCCCCGACCAGCGTGGCTACTCCCGCCATTGCGTACCAACCCCCACGACTAGACACAATTTCATTTACGTTCTAAGCCCTTACGTTTTACGTATTTGGTTGCCAACTAGCAATAAACCTTCGTACGGGAGCATACAGGAGCATATAGTGAATGTGTGACCCCAGCATAAGGGTTATGGAGCCGTATCTCTAAGTATTATGAGGCAAACGTGGCCGGTAAAGTGTGCCCCGGGAGTGTTGTTGTTTCAATATTATGAAGTGGTGCTTCATACAGAGAACGATGTACTCTAAGGACATTGATACACACTGTTTATTGTTCATTATATCCCTGCAACATTGTTATATCTCAGCAGGCGATTTCCTGTCACTTAATTATGGAATTATAAACTACTTCACCTTGGTTCCATAATAACAGCTCTTTGTAAATTTAACGATAATTCATTATATATATCAAGTCACACTTGCTGAAGGGAAATAGCGCACTCATAACCCTTCAAAGGACGATTACTTCATTGTAATTGTCAAACATAAGACGAGTATACTGAGTTAAGTGGGCTATGGGTGTGTATTGTTGTGAGTTACTGAACCTGTTACACAGGAGCTACTAGACAATATCCAAAATTGTCTTCCACAGATAATTCGTAATCTGCTTAGAATTGGATAGTGGTAGACAGAATTAACTGGAATATGGTGTCGAAGAACTGAGAAGGTAACATAATATCACCAACACACATAATGGGAGTAAGTGTTTGGCTGCTGGTTACATGACGGTTGTTGTATAGGACACAGAGATAGGCGACGAAACTGTGTCCCACCTATCGGACATCCCACATAGACACATTAGTTAGGCCACATATATTTTATAACACCTTCAGTATGGTGACGACATGGTTATTAATTCTTATTAGTCATTAAACATTGTTATGGACCTTCGACATTTCAAATATTGGATAATGGGGTCAATATAATATCAATGTAACTTAAACACAAGATGACATTGGCATAGAGTGGACTATTATACCAATATTAAATAGGATCTCTCGTAGTGCCCAGGGGGTTAACGAGTTTCTACATTGTGTTGTTTAGATTTACATATGCGTCTCAGTGAGTTTGTATAAATATGATTATGCTGTATTCTTAACCCACTGAGTCCCAGCTAGTTTAGAATAAATGTAGGCTACCACCAGGGACCAGCAGGTTTTGATTTTTTGTTCTCCAGAAACTATAGGGAATGGGTTAGGAATGAAGGAAAAACCACAAAAAAACGATCCCCTAGGTCAAAAAGGGGTCCTACGGTGCGCCCGAAAGTCGATGTTACAAGAGGGGAAAATTGAAGGCAAAAACACCCAAAAACAGGTTTGTGCGCGCTCACGCGCACGCGGTTGGACTTTGAGAGTTTTCAACCATCGGCATGGTTGCGTGGGATACTTACACAGTTCCCATACAAATCTGAGCCCTCTAGGTGCCATAGGACCGGAGTAATTAACAGGGACGACACGTTGTCGTCGCTGGGGTTCAGCGTTACATACATTGCCGACGACAACGTGTCGTCGCTGGGGTTCAGTGGGTGATTTAGTGTTGTATTCAAATGTAACTAGTAAGGATATGTTTGTATACATTATTTGTAATACGCATTTCAATTAACAACATAGTTTATATACAAGCAAATACTTCCCTCTTAAATAAGAAAGGTAAATTACTAAATATCGAGTTTTCAGTTTCGAAAAGCATAGCATTTATGCCATTACTAGTCCAATGAATAAGAGCCCTGATATATTTAAACCTCAGTCGTAACAAATGGCGACCTTGCCTAGGATTTGGTGAACCTACATTTATTAGCAGGGAACATTTGTTGTTTTGGGGAATATTTTGCGGGGATCAGCAAGAATAAAAAATGTTTGCAACATAGTATAGCCCTTGAGTATTTCCGAGAATTGTTGTGTGTATATTGAGGTATAAGAGTTTGGGGTGCTTCTTTTCTGAATATTGAGGTGGGAAATTTTTGTGAGCATCATGTCTTATACCGGATCAGAGGAGAATGGAGACACAGTACGTAATGTCGAAACTGCGGAACAACAGTATGATGAAATGGTTAATCAGGTGAACTGTGAGGAGGATGCTAGGATATTTTTGCAATGGCCTGTTACTGCCGAGCGGTTGGAGGGTATGGATCGGTACGGTCTTCAATGCCTGGCCACAGCTATCGGTCATGCGGGTACTAGCGGCATGACCAGGGATAACTTGATAGCGTGTGTACTGGGCAGGGTGACTGGTGAGCGAGATGGGTTGAGTGCTCAGAGCCCTTCGGCCATGCTTCCCCTACACTCGACTCCCAGCCATCCCCGGTAGTTTGCCGACCCCGAGTATGCTTCCACAGTTGGGTGGTGACTGGCAGGGTGGGTTGCCCCTGGGGGGACCACGGGTAATTTTCAACATTGTAGCACCTTCACCTCCTCAAGGGTTAACTCCAGAATTATTCTTCAGCTCGAATTAGCTAAGATCGAAGAGAGAAAGGCTATCAGGGCATTTGAGCTTCAGCAGCAAATAGAATTAGCCTAGATAGAAGAGAGAGCCAAGCTAGCAAAAATCCAAGCTGATTTAGAGTCGACTAGGTACTGTGCCGACAGGGACGTAGAGAAGTCGCGAGTAGAGACAACGGGACAGTGACTTGGGGCTGGTAACCGTGCTCCTGATCAATCTCTCTCGCACTTATTGAAACTGGTTCCGGTGTTTGATGAGAGTGGGGTAACAGAATTTTTCGCACACTTTGAGAAGAAGTGCCAGGAACACCAGTGGCCAGAGAATAAATGGGCAGCACTTGTATCCTCTAGATTAATAGGCAAGGGTCTTAAAGCCTACGATGCGTTACCTTTGGAGTCATGTATTGTGTATGAGGATCTCAAGGAGGCTGTCCTGAGGGCTTACGAACTGCAACCAGAAACCGTTTGAAGTTCCGGGATGTAACTAAGGGAAGAGATAGCACCTTTTTGGAACACGCCCGGGACTTGTCCGTTGCTATGGGGAACTGGCTCCGATCTGAGAAGGTAACAACATTTGATGGAATTAAGCAGTTAATGATGTTGGAGCAGTTCTTTAAGAGCACGGGCAGTGATCTAACTTTGAACTTAAAGGAGAAAAACCCAAGAACTCTAGTCGAAGCAGCAGAAATGGCTGATCGACGGCTGTCGTTGATTCGGGCTTGCGGGTCCTCACAGAAGTACGATGCAAGTGCTAGGGACCGTTATCCTCCCCCTCCCCGTAGCAATGACACATTTAAACAAAAGAGCAATGAAACTAAAACTGAATCCAAACCTAACACCACGCCGTATGAGAAAAGTCAGGTTTTTTTTACATCACAGTATAAGCCGAAACAGAAATTTATGTGTTTTAAGTGCCACCAGGAGGGTCATAAGGCAAATGAGTGCCCTAGTCGACCTCCTCCGGCAGCCGTGTCTTTTGCTCACGGCATTGGAGTGTTCAAGAGGACATCAGAGTTTGTTAGAGGCAATTCTTCCGAGGTAAATACACTGCCAGTGCAGAAGGATCCGGAAGGCTTATTCCCTGTCCGTGATGCCTTTAGTGACCACAGGGGACTCGGTTGTGTGGAGTGGGGGGGTAGAAGACATGAGGTGAGAATTTTGCGTGACACTGGGGCATCGCAAACACTGTTGAGGAATTTCACTGGTAAACCTGTAAATACGGCGCGGGTGGTTGTGGTTCAGGGAGTTAATGCAACAAGGTCATACCCGCTTGTAAGAATGAAGATGGAGGTTGATGGTGTGACTCGTGACCTGGATGTAGGAATTGTGGAGAAGTTACCTGTTGGGGGCGTCGACCTCCTTCTCGGCAACGACTTTGCGGGGCCTACTTCTGAGGCTCCACCCTTAGTCGTTGCCGAGAAGCCAGCCGACGTGAGTAGGGAGGAGCAGGAGTGGGTTGAGAAGTGTCCGGTGCAACCTATGGCGTGTGTTGCCACCAGATCTCTTGCATCCAGGGAGTCACATTCTGGTCAACAGTCTTTAGACAAGCGGAGGAAAGGTTCCGAGAAGGGGTTGAAAGTTGATGCGGTTGAGAGTTTAGTATCAGCGGACATTCTCGGGGACTCCTTATTAGGACCGATTTTAGAGTCTGGAAAAGACCCATTAACTGTTAGTAAGAAGGCAGAGGATGGGCTTAAAAAGACGAAGAGACAGCAACGATACACAGAGAGAGAGCAACGGGAGGCTAAATTCAGTGTAGGAGGGGGGCATGAGTTGTTTCGCGAAAACTTAGATAAGCTTGCTCCTTCGGACATTCGTAAATTGCACTTAGAAGACCCGGAGGTTCTTGAATGTGGTACCGGTGCTGTCGAGTTGAAGGAGGACAGTGATGCACAGTCGTGAGATTTTTCCAAGTATCCCCTGACCATCATGGAGGTAGCAACAAGGTACCCTGACGCGTACCCTATGAGAAATGGGTCAGCGAAGACGGTGGTCCGAAACTTGCTAGTGTATTTTTCCCGGTATGGTTACCCGCAGGTAATTCAGTCAGACCAAGGATCCAACTTCACTTCTGGCCTTTTTGTTCAAGCAGTGCCGCAGCATGGGATTGTTACGGTTGTGTCATCTGCGTATCATCCAGAGAGCCAGGGTGTGTTAGAGCGATGGCACTCGGCCTTGGAATCTGTGCTTCGTTATTGTTGCTTTGAGAGTGGGAAAGGTTGGGATCTTGGCCTCCCCATATGTTTTATTTGCTGCACGGGAGGTACCTGGGGAAAGTTTGGGATTCAGCCCTAATGAGCTCGTCTTTGGACACCGTGTCAGAGGGCCTCTCCATATGGTTAAAGAAATATGGGAGGGTGCAGAAAAACCTTGTTCTATGCTCAAGTATGTCCTCGACAGTCGAGAACGGATGTTGCGCAGTCTGGAGTTGGCTAGCCGTAATTCGACTAGCTCTCAGGCCCTCATGAAGGACAGGTACGACTTCCAGGTTAAACTCAGGGAGTTTCACGTGGGTCAGGAGGTGTTGATTCTACCGCCCCTTGTAGGTCATCCCTTATCCACGAAGTACACTGGTCCTTATAGGGTGGTTGAGAGGCTATCGGTCCTGGATTGCTTGGTGGCCGCTTCAGACAGACGTAAGCGCAATCAGTTATGTCACGTTAATCTCATGAAGGAGTATGTGAGGCACCCCCCTGAGTCTCTCACTGTGCCTGTGATGACGTTTAGCAGTCAAGGTGGAGAAGGAGAACGGGACAGTCAAGCTCAGGTGGAGGATAACTGGAAGGATAAGAAAGTCAAATGGGCGCCTGAGTGTGAGAAGGCATTTAGAGTAGTAAAACACCTGTTGTGCACTCACCCGATCCTCAGGGCCCCTGACTTTAGCCTACCTTTCCAACTAGCAACGGATGCTAGTGGTGTGGGGTCTGGTGCCGTCCTTATGAAAAAGGACGATGATGGTCCGGTCGTTGTAGTTTACACAGATCATCACCCTCTCAAGTTCTTGGACCAGTTTCACAATCGGAATATGAGGCTGACCAGGTGGTCACTAAGGTTATTGGTATATAACCTGGACATACGCCATATTGCCGGTTGTGACAACGTGGTTGCAGATTGTCTTTCAAGGGTATATGATCCTGGGTAGATTGACACACGGGTAGCCTCCTGCTTTAGTTTGAATAGTATTTTGCGCTTGGTGCTTGTTGGCTCGCGGTTGTAGCCCAGCGTATTGGGTCGTAAAGCAGGAGTTGAGCGTTTGGTATAGAAGAAAAAACTAGGCTTGCCCCTATAGTGCAGCCGAAATAAACAAATTAAAAACTAAAAATCAAATAAAAACTCTTTCTTTGATAGTTGAATTTTTCAGTATGTTATAGCAGTAATTCTGAGTTGCACTCCTCTCAGATTGCTGGGCTAGAGAAGCTCGCTCTTGAGGAGCATAACTACATATGATTTAACCTATTGTGTTGGGGAGGTTATAATTTTGTAAAATGTTTTGTTGAAGAACTGTGCCAGATATTTTACTGCCGCTGGGTGATGGGAAGTAGAGATATAGCATGGGTTCTAACCATCAGATTTTTTTGAGCTTTGGGCCTCTGAGAAAAATCTTGGGGGGGGTGTGACGTTAACCACTCCGTTTGAACCGCATGGCTTGTCCTACAGTGACTCGCTAGGATCGCCAGGGCAGTGGATGTGGCTACAGTTTATGTATTATTGTGTGCTTTATTTCATATGAAAGCTCGTGTCATGGGCAGTCCAGAAAGGCTTTGTTTTCGCCCATGTCAAGGCTTTATATATTTAATTGCAAAGTATATGTTTTATCATTAAGTAGTAATGATAGGAATTGAGAGAGAGAGAGAGAGAGTAGAACAGAGTGAGAGGAGGCGCGTAATGTTTTGCTATACTCGGTGACGTCATAGCTGGCTGGCCTCGTGGGGATTCGTTGAGGGAGTTTTTTACCATGCTTTGTGATGTCATGTTTGGCTGGCTTCTTTAGCATTGGTTAGAGGACTTGTTACTGCTTTTTTCCCACGCGGCTCGAGCTAGTGCTAGTATATATACAGTTCCCTCGCCACTCTCTCTCTCAGATCGGGTTTCTAGAACGCATCCCTCTTATCCCTTTGATATCTGTCCCCCTCAACGCACCTGAGAACCTTTTCCTCTGCCTATCTCTCTCAATTTCCATACCTTTCACCACCTTTTATTAATATTATATCCCCTCTGGTTAACTCTGCATAATCAGCTTGATACTGGCCAGTTGTATTGTGCGTTAAGGTCTGATATAACCAATGTATGTTAGTTGTTAAGATAAGTTGATCACGAAGCATTGGTTGGCATTCATATTGTTCAGTACCACTTCCTATAATTATTAATGTTCTGCTGGATTAGATAATGCTAGACTAGGAGTCTGATACTATAAGGTATTGTTTCCGATGGGTGTTGGCTTTAGTTAAAAGCTGCACGACATACCTGAGAACTGGAGTTGATTGGGTAAATTCTAGTCTGTGTGCCACTGAGAGTAGAGTATGCACGAATGAGGGCTTTTTGCCTATACCATTCTGCACTGTTCTAAGCTCGTTGTTTGTCTTTGAGGTATGCCAGGAGAACGCTTAATACTTCAGTATTAACCCTTAATTAGCGGCGAGCAACATAAGTCGAGTTAAATAAAGCTGGACTATGTGGCGGCGCTCGACATAACTCGAGTGGCAATTTCAGCACGTAATGTGGCTGAGAGAGAGAGACAAGTGGTGGCAGGAGACTAGCGAGCGTATGACTGCTCCAGACCACCGCGGCGAACCTACTGACACAAATCTCAGCTCCCTCCTCCCTCTCTCACTCGCTACATACTCAATTATGTACTGAAAGTACCGAATTACCTGCTTTTTGCACTCGCGTTGCACGGTTATTGCAAGAAAACTATCCATCATACAAGGATCGTTATGGTGTCATTCGAAAGCTCTGTTTATGCCCTTTCAGGGATAGGTACTTGTTTTACGTTCTGGGTCTTATTTAGGCATGAAAATGATCACGTAAACAGCCCTCTTTTGGCTAAAAACACCCCGCTGTGCGGTACACATAAATAAACCGCATAGGCCGCTCGTAAGGTGTTAAGGTTTCTCAAGAGAGCTACCCTTCATTATAACGTAATATTTGACGCACAGACTTGAGATTTGCACTAGGCTATGCGGCATGCCATGCGCACCAGTATCTCGTATCATTGACTCTAGCTAGACTTTATCAGTCACAGTAGACATTAAGTATATTAAACCAATTACTCTTTTATGCATACCCGTTTATGATTACACAAGCATTTCGCAGCCTAGTTTGATGTATTGAGACACAAACGACTTAGGCTCTTTTTGTTGATAGGAATACTGCATTGTCGTGGCGATTATTATTATTGTTGTGGCGTTTAGGATATTCTTGGCTCCGACTGCATTATACCTTTTTGTGTGCATAGCCTGCACGAGCATTGTTCCGCTGCCTGCCTTTTTGGGTTCCATTTCCGATTCGAGCATCTTGATAGCATCTAACATTTAAAGAAGATTCCTTGTTGGTGTTGAAGGACTTTAGTGCACTTTCTTTCATGCAGGAGTGCCTGACATTTATTGATTAAAGTAACGTAAGCTGTAACTTCTCTTACCACCTTACTTTGCATACCATAACCAAGCACCATCGGTTATAGGTAGTAATAGGCTGTTTTCACATAACATTAAGCCTAGAGTAGACACACATTTATTGAGAGTTTAATAATTTATTATTGCATATAGAACTCTGGAGAGTATTTGTGTTCTTTGTTCACTGGGAATATACATCAGAGGTTGGATCTAGCGCTTTCCGTTGTAGCATTTATGCCATTACTAGTCCAATGAATAAGAGCCCTGATATATTTAAACCTCAGTCGTATCACGTTCCACAACATTATTCACAGCAGGAACTCCAAAACTCACGTAAGGAGGCCATAAAGCACCTATCTTCTGATATCTCTATTATCTCTAATTGGGGCAAAGAAAACCTTGTTCCTTTCAATACTTCCTAAACTCAATTTCTCCATCTGTCTAGTGTCTCTTTTTCTTCTGATCTCTCTTGGAAAGATCATACAGTATTACCACTCTTGCTGAAACAGCCTCCCAGAAGCTGGGTGTGCTCAAACGATTCCGGGGTTTCTTTACCCCTGCGCAGCTTCTGCTCTGTACAGGGGCGCAGTGCGTCCATGTACTGAGTATTGTTCACACATGTGGGGAGGATCCTCTCATACAGCACTTCTAGACGAAGTAGAAAAGAAAGCCTTCTGCCTCATTAACTCACGTCCACTCACCAATTTTATGTGTCTTTCTCTCTTTGCCACAATGTCGCATTTTTTTTTTTTTTTTTTTTTTTTTCTATGTGATTGAGAGAGGCAAAAGGCATAACTACCTATAGCGAGTGCCTCCCCCATAGTTGAAAGAGTGACAGGGCCAAAATCAAGGGACGTTAGAGCCAAAATGCCTGGACACACGGAGTTTGAAGCAATTTAAGTCATAGGAAGAGGGAAAGACTGATTCTGGGAGAGAGTTCCAGAGCTCAGATATTGAGTAGAAGAAAGTTTGAGAGTAACGTTTCACTCTTGGGTTGGAGAGTTGCACAGAGTAGGGGTGGGATTGAGTTGCAAGACGGGTACCACGTGCCCTACGTAAAGGAGGTGGTATGCACTGGGATAGCTCTGAGGAACACTGATTATTATAGTAGCGATAGAATAGCGAGAGAGATGCAACATTGCGGCAGAGAGAGAGAGATTGCAGAGAGTTGGTGAGTGGACGGGAGTTAATGATACGAAAGGCCTTCCTTTCAACTTTGTCTAGGAGAGCGGTGTGAGAGGAACCTCCCCACACATGTGAACAATACTCAATACAAGGGCGCACTATGCCCCTGTACAGAGCAAGAAGCTGTGCAGGGGAAAAGAACCCCCTAAGGCGGTTGAACACACCCAGCTTCTGGGAGGCTGCCTTAGCAAGACTGGTAATATGGTCCTTCCAAATGAGAGCAGAAGAAAAAGAGACACCAAGAATATTGAGAGAAGATGAAGGGTTGATTTTTGTATTGTTGAAGAACAAGGGATAGTCCGCTGGGAGATCCTGACGGGTAGATAGATGGAGAAATTGGGTTTTGGAAGCATTAAAGTTAACAAGGTTTTCTCTGCCCCAATTGGAAATAGTATTTAGATCAGAATTTAAGAGTTCTATGGCTTCATTACGTTTGTCGTTGAGGGATTGCTGGCTGGGGCGTTCTGAAAAACTAATGGAGTAGTGTAAGGTTGAGTCGTCTGCGTATGAATGGATGGGAATTAAGGTACAGTTAAGTAGATCATTTATAAAAATTAGAAAGAGAATAGGAGATAGGACAGAGCCCTGAGGAACACCGGAGTTTATAAGGTGAGGAAGTGAACAATGGCCGTCCACAACCGCAGCTATGGAACGGCCGGAAAGGAAATTAGAGACAAAGGCACAGATGGAGGGATAGAAACCGAAGGAGGGTAGTTTAGAAATTAACGATTTATGCCAGACTCTATCGAAGGCTTTCAATATGTCTAGTGCAATAGAAAAAGTCTCACCGAAGTCCCGAAAGGAGGATGACCAAGAGTTAGTAAGATATGAAAGAAGATCACCAGTAGAGCGACCCTTAAGGAAGCCATCTATCTCACTATTCTACCGCGATTACAATAATCAGTGTTCCTCAGAGCTGTCACAGTGTATACCACCCCCTCTCTGTAGAGCAGGTAGCACCCATCTTGCAACACAATTCCATCCCTACTCTACAACTCGCCAACCCATGAGTGCAACATTATTCTCAATCTTTCTTCTATTCAACAGCTGAGCTCTGGAACTCTCTCCCAGAAAGTCTTCCCCTCATCCTATTACATAAATTGCTTCAAACTCTGTGTGTCCAGGCATTTTGGCTCGAACGTCCCTTGAGTTTGGCCCTGCAACTCTTTCAACTCCGAGGGAGGCACTTGTCACAGGTAGTTATGTCTTTTGTCTCCCTCACTCAACAAAATCTACTATCTGTTCAACTGCCTACATGAATGTGTATATACTGTAGAATATACACTGCAAGACATGTAGAGCAGGTTCGTGTTTCTGTAACATAATGATGTACTTATTTTACTATTTCAATTCATACTTTCATACTAAAAGACAATTTAAATAACTTACATGTGATACTATCATTGTTATCACTACAAGGAACAAGTATTACCTAGCAAAAATCTTTTTCGTACACCAGTAATGAGATTCCTTTGTGTCAGAATAATATGGGGAACACACGAATAGATATAGTGGAGGCTAGTTTCGTGTGGCGTTCGAGGCATGCGCGAGTCAATGGCTCCGACAAAATTATATTATGATAGTGGCTTCAAATACTTAATATACTAAAACCTCCTAGATATAAGAACATAAGAACATAAGAAAATGGGAGTCTGCAGAAAGCCGATTGGCCTAAGCAAGGCAGATCCCTGTCCCACACAACCCCAAATCAATTACAAAGCCCAATTATAGGCTCAACACTCTAATACCCTGAGGATCATCTTACCAAAACGGTTAGAGATTAACGCAGGATTATGGGGGTCTGCAGAGCGCTGATTGGCCCAACCCGGCTGATCCCCCTTCACACCCAACCCTTCTCGTCCATATGCTTATCCAATTTTATCTTAAAGCTCCCTACAGTTTTAGATCCCACTATAGCACTTGGTAGTCCATTCCACCCATCTACAACTCTGTTACCAAACCAATATTTGCCTATATCTTTTCTGAAACGAAATTTATCTAATTTGAAACCATTGGTACGAGTTCTTTCGCTATCACTGAGCTTTAGTACATTTGTCATGTCCCCTTTGTTAATCCCACTAACCCACTTGAACACCTCTATTATATCCCCTCTAACTCTGCGTCTCTCTAACGAATGTAAGCCTAAATTCTTCAACCTTTCTTCATACGGAAGATTTCTAATATTATGGATCATTTTTGTCATTCTACGCTGTACTCTCTCCAATGAATCTATGTCCATTCTGTAATAAGGACACCAAAATTGGACAGCATAATCCATATGGGGTCTCACTAATGACAAGTAAAGTTTTAAGATAACATCAGCAGTTCTGTTACTCACACTCCTAGAGATGAACCCGAGAATCCTGTTTGCTTTATTACGAACGCCTATACACTGTGTTCTAGGCTTCAAATCATTGCTAACAAACACACCTAGATCTTTCTCGCAGTCTGAATTTTCTAATTCTAAATTAGCTAGTTTATATTTAACATTTGTTTGCATCTTCCCTATCTTTAATACCTTGCATTTGTCAATGTTAAACTTCATCTGCCAATTTACTGACCATTCATGTAAGGTATCTAGATCCCTTTGGAGGCACTCTATATCGCTATCTGAATCAATTGATCTCCCCATTTTAGTATCGTCTGCGAATTTACTTATCCTACTAGTTATACCTAAATCTAGGTCATTTATGTATATAAGAAACAACAGGGGACCTAATACCGATCCCTGGGGGACACCACTTTTGACTGCTCCCCACTCTGACTTGGTACCATTTATGCTGACTCTCTGTTTCCTACCAATTAGCCATGACCTAATCCATCCCAACAACGCCCCACCTATTCCATGTGCCTCAACCTTTCTCATCAATCTCTCATGAGGGACTCTGTCGAAAGCTTTACTGAAATCTAAATATATAATATCGTATGCCTTGTCATTATCTACTGCTTCATATACCTCTGAGAAAAAAATAAGCAAATTAGTAAGGCAAGAACGTCCCTGAGTGAATCCATGCTGAGAAGAATTGATTAAGTTAAATGTTTCTAAGTGGTTTCTCATTTTCCTAGCAATAATTGACTCTAGTAGCTTTCCTATGATTGAAGTGAGACTAATGGGACGGTAATTGGATGCTATTGATTTATCACCTTTTTTGAAAATCGGAACTACATTTGCAAGCTTCCAAGCTTCTGGAACTATACCCGTTTCTAATGAATTGTTAAAAAGAAATGTTAATGGGTAACTTAACTCATCTCTGCATTCTTTTAATACTCTGGCATATACCTCATCGGGACCAGGCGATTTCTGAGGTTTCAGTCTGTCAATTTCCTTAAGCACATCATTTCTACTTATAGTAACCGTACTTAACCTATTTTCTATACTATCGCTATATACCTTACGGACTTCTGGAATCTGTGCCAAATTTTCATTAGTGAAAACGGATAGAAACTGACTATTTAATGTACTGCACATTTCTAAATCATTTTCTGTCATTTCTCCTATCGAAGTTTTAAGGGGGCCTATTTTATCTCTAACTTTAGATTTATATAGCTGGTAAAAAGCCTTAGGGTTATTTTTTGAGTCATTGGCTATCCTGATTTCATAATTTCTTTTGTCTGTCCTTATACATTTTTTAACCTCTTGATAGATTCTGATAGTAAGCAAGTAGGTGAATTTCGCCTTTCTTTATTTTTCGATATATTCCTCTCTTTTTTCCTAGAAGGTCTAATAGTCTATTATTCATCCATTTGGGTTGGTTCTGTGTTGATCTAAATTTTCTTTTGGGGATATATTTATTTTGCGCATTGTGGAGTGAAGAAATAAAATTATTATATGTAGCTGTCAAATTATCCTGAGTTAAGACAGGTATCTGAGAGAGAGTATGTTCATTAGCGCACCTGGGTCCACTTAATAGTTTAACCATAGGATCGACTCTTAAGGCTCGTCTTAATCCACCATAATTGGCCTTTCTGAAATCTGGGATAAGTGTCGTATTCTCTTTAGCCTTTCCTGTCCATTGTATGTTAAAATAAATTGCTTTATGATCACTATTTCCTAGTTGGTCTCCTATCTCTACATTATTTATCATTTGTTCATTATTACTGAGAACTAAATCGAGGATATTATTACCTCTAGTAGGCGAGTCTATGAATTGAAATAAAAAACTATCCTGTACCGCCTCAATAAACTCTTTTGAATCTGAGTCGCCGATTTGATGCTGCCAATCAATATTCGGAAAATTAAAATCCCCCATAATACACACATTGCTAAACCTTGATGCTATTTTCACTTCCTGCCATAAAGCTGTACCTTCGTTTCTACTCATATTTGGTGGTCTATAAATAACTCCAATAATTATGGTCTCACTACCTTCGCTAACCTCAACCCAAACACTTTCGTTATCAGTATTTAGTCTAATACCTGATTTAATTCAGCTTTTTAAAGAACTCCTGACAAACACTGCTATTCCGCCGCCCCTCCTACTTGTTCGGTCGCGTTTAAACAAACTATATCCTGGTATATGGAATTCTGCTAAAAAATGTCTTGATTCTGTATTAATCCATGTTTCAGTCAGTGCTATAATGTCTATATTTTCGTTGCTAACAAGTGCTCTAAGTTCATCCATTTTGTTACATAAACTCCTACAGTTTGTATAATATAATCGCAATGAATTTATTTTACTGGTATCGGATTTACCTTTATTTCTAACTGAATTCCCATCTTCTGTTACACCTTTAATATTTCTACTAGCAGTACAATTAAAATCCTGTGACTGATATATTTTATTCCTATCTGATGTACCAGTACGGCAATTTACCCTATCTAGACAATTATTCTTACTCATATTCTCAGGCTTTATTTTCAGCGAAACCCGCGACAATCCTATCTATTGACCTAGCTAAATTTGCCACCCCTAATATATATCCTTTATACAAACACACACACACACACACACACACACACAGCCCGTAGCCTAGTAGGTAGAGCTCTCGTCTCACACACGAGGGGTCGGGGGTTCAATCCCCGGCCGGGCGGAGACAAATTGGGCTTGTCTCCTTTCATGTGTTAGCCTCAGTTCACCTAGCTGTAAATAGGTACCTGGAATAAGTGGACAACGTTGTGACGTCCCATCTGGGGTTGGCAAAAATGGTACAAGGCGAGATGGGTATCATATGGTTCACCTAAGCTGATGGCTACCTAAGCCTTCGGGCGAGATGGTACCGTCTATAGTGAGAATGGTACCATACAGATCCACCCTAAGCCTTCGTTTCCGATGTCGCCAATTGGCTAAGTACAGACTACACACACATCCACAGCCATTCCAACAGTACATAAAACACTTAACATGCATTTCACGCAATACATTCCCAGTTAAGGAGGCGCGATAATAATGAGCTTAGCTCGCATTGCGTGGATTCCCCTTGACGAACAAGTAACTGAGTAACACACACACACTCACGTTATCTCTCTTTGTTATCCAGGAATGGCCCCCTGGGGTGTAGTGAATCCTTTCCTCTATTCCCAGCCTCGCAAACCTCAGATGGTGAAGAGGGGATGGGAATCGAGTAAAAACAAATCTGACCACCCACCTCCCTGCCTCCAATAACATAAAGCTCCGCTGAAAAGAAAAAAATCATGGGTCACGTGCATAAATTATCTTTCCTCATTTGTTCTTCAATAATGCTGTGTATCCAGAAGAGTATTGAATAAGTCGATAAGTTGAAGGCTTTGCTGATGTGAGTGAAAACATCTTGTTTATTTGGCTTTACATGACTATCTAATGCCTTAATACATAGATAAACACATCAGCAAATACAATAAAAAGGAAACATAGACACACACACACACTCATGTATATATATATAATTATATATATATATATATATATATATATATATATATATAATTATTTACTATATGCATGAAGGAGATATTATGAAAAACTATCAGCAGTAAGTGACTCCCCCCCCCCCCCCCTCCCTAAAATTGAAAGAGTGAGAGAGCCAAATTATTATATATACTGTATATTTTTGGTGTACAGTATTGGAAAGAGTGGTGTCTTGCTTAGTATCGTGAATTGGATAGGAGGATATGTGTGTGAGAGCTAGGTGAATTGCTTTCTGTGTAGGTGAGACACAAGAAGAAACAGTGGAGGAAGCCAGACAAATGAAACAGGAGTTCCAGCAAGTCTATAACACATGTATATGGGGTGTCTACTGGATATTACCCTGCTCGATTGGTGTCTATCACCCCAGGAAATTAACTATTTAGCAAAATTATCTAATGAATTCGTATGTACATAAATATTTCATATACCCCTACATGCATAGTTGTTGTTGTTGTTCCCAAGCTGCCTGGCCGAACAGCCCCAAGGCCCCGAGCAATTCCAAGGCCATAACTGAGTGCCCCCACAGAACCCTCCCCGCCGACCACAATAAAGCCTGGGTGACCAAAGCCACTCCATGGCAGGGAGCTGAGGAGGGTGCGGAAACGCCCGGGAAACCAAAGCCCCACCCGGGGCCCTGTGCCCCTCAGCAATTATGAAGAGAAAGTTGAGGGGCAAGGGAAAAATGTGACGCTTTGGCTTCCAATCTTGGTAGATTGGGAGGTCAATCCACGGAAGAGACGCCGTCACTTGAGATCTAGAAAATATATAAGTTAAAGGAACAGTCAGAGTAAGCTATGGGTATGGCAGAGATTGCTCAGCTCTCACTCTGATAGACCAGCCCATCACCACATGACTAGAACCCAATCCTCTCAGCATCAGCTAGGAAAGGCCCTAGAAAGCCGCCTTTGGCGGGGGGATAGCTCCTCTATTTCAACCCCTTTCGGGGTTGGGCACCCGCCTACATGCATAGTTATATACATATATTCAAGTCACCGAAAACAAGGAATAGGGTGATACAATGTTTTTGGGAAAAACAATTGAAGATAACAATTAAATATACATTGAAACTAAGACGATCGTGAACTATAGCAGGGACTACATATTTAGCTACTTACCTGTCGGCCTGTATCGCAATAGTAACACGTGCTACTCACAATGGAAAAGTCACTAGTTCGATGTAACTGTTCACCAAGCAGTAAATATGAAATTGAGGGAAACTTTGAAAATGTTCAAGGGAGTATATATTTCAAATTGAGAAGACAAAACTGACGAAATCCAAACCCAAAGAAGTCAAATTTAAATGTTAATACACACTAAAACGAATTGCATAGAAATAAAGCAAGTAATGTTAAAGTTGAGATTGGAAAGTTGGGAAAATAGATACAAAATATGCATGGCGAAATGGAGAAAGGCTGGTTGGTGTCTGTGAGATATATGTAGGGAATCAAGGAAGGACATGGGTGGAAGAGACGCAGATTTCACCAAAGTTGGAGATAAGAGAAGGGAAAGAAGAAGAATACAAGTGGATGGAGAAACAAGTAATATAATATAACACAGCAACATTACACGCATAATAATAATTAGAGAGGAAACAGGTAATGGGGAAGATATAAGGAAGGTGGGGAAAACCATAGTAATTACATTAGAATAGGAGGAATAATTATAATAATTAGTAAAATTACTTGTGTTATTATTATTATTATTATTATTATTATTATTATTATTATTATATTTTATTACCATAAATGTTTGTATTAATTTAATTCTTAGTTTGTTGGTGTTAATATTGAATTCCGTTTTGAGCTACTGGTAGAAGTTGAGAGAAGGGAAAATCACACCGAGGGTCAACATACCAAAATTAATGTTACTAAATCAAGGACTGCCACTGACAAACGAGTCTCATCTACTAGCCCCTTTTAGGACAAATGTGATTGTTTCTTGGGAGTAATATTGTAGCACTTTTACACATGATTCCCTATTAAATACTTATGTTTTTGTCTATGTTATTATTACTGGATCACTAGTGAGAATGATACAATGTTTAATATGGCGAGCAGCTGGCTTTATCCTCTCCCCCTTTTACGTAGAACAAATAGTTGGAAAATATTGTTGTTGATGAAGATAAATCCCTTGCCCTTGATTGTCCCACCAGCACCTGCCTCATACAGCCCCCTCGCCCCTATGTGCTGCCCTTTCCATTTATGGTAACGGCTGACCTAATCTCGGCCACCACCCCATAAAACAGCATGGGAGGAAAGGTCTGGCGTAGCCTGTGGCGAAATAATATATCACTACCCGGCCATTTTAGCCCACTATTCCGGCCTGTTTAAGCTGTTCCTTATTACAAGTTAATTGATCAGAAAAGGAGAAAAGAGGGCTGGATGTGATGGAGATGAGCTGCTTGAGGAGTATGTGTGGAGTTACTTGTAGAGACAGATTGAGGAATGAAGAGATACGTAGGAGAGTGGGGCAGCAGGAACATTTGTCAGCCAGAGTGGACAGAAGGGTGCTGAGCTGGTATGGTCATGTTGAACGAATGGGAGATGAAAGGCTTACAAAGAGAATATGTGAGTCAGGTACAAGGGGAGATAGAAGGGCAGGAAGACCCCCATTGAGATGGAGAGACTGTGTAAGAAAGGCTTTGGATGATAGAGGAATGACTATAGATCAGGCAGGGGAAGTGGTGGTGGACAGGAGTGAATGGAGAATGCTTGTGAATAGTTGAGTGAACACGTGGTCATTTGGAGTAAGGGGTCGGGCGCAAGTTCGACTAGATAATAGTCCATCAGGCGCCTGGCCCGGGGAGACGATTAATATGAAGGGTGTGCCTGGAAGTGTGGTGGGAGGGCTTGTGGCTTTGGCTCCGCTGCATGTGTGCCTGCCGAGATCGGAACCTCTCCGGGTGGTCAGGGGCCGGGGGAGTGCTGGAGCGACCTTGGTAACCCGGGTCTCTGGGTCTTCTCCTGGGTGACCTGGATGTGTGTGAGTTTGTGTTTTTTATCTGTGTTTATTTTTTTGTTTTATGTTGTTTTTGTGTTTTCCCTGTTCTTGCTCTGTCTTGAGTCGGCTACCCCCAAAATGGGAATTGGGCCTGAGCATATAGATAGATAGATAGAATTGATCAGAAGTAGCTAAGGTGACTCTACAGCCAATATCCGTACACAAAGGTCTGTTCCGGCCAATTTTGAAAATTAATATGCGTAATTTATTTTTGTTTTATTCAACCCAATATTGCCTTTGGGTTAAATGGTACCACCACGTTTCTTTTGGCTGACTTTCTGCAGGAATGTTATAGCATTCCCATGTACAGTAATTTACATATTATATTTGTGTACACTAGTAAAAAATATGATGGATTGTAATTTCACTAGATTAGGTTAGGTGATGCTTGGGTTACTAATAGATATCCACGTTCCATTTGTTGCAGAACCACTTTGAAAAATCCTGCTTACGTGTACAGTTTCCCACACTTATCCCGTTCCTCAATAAATCAGTAAGTTCGTAATTTTGGCAGCACCGCACCCACCTCCTCAACCCCCCTCCCTCACTCCACCTCCTGGCAGGCACGAGGTGGAGGGCAGTGCAACGTTGCCAAAATTAAAATTTTCCTGAGATAACTAGAAACGGAATATGTACGGAAAGCTGTAAATGCATAGAGAAACAACATTCGTAAGAATATAACTTTAAAACCCAGTGCCACCTTGTTTTTGTGTTCAATATTAAGACCTTTTGTGGTTTTACATTCATATTTTCTTCTGGCGAGCAATAACGAGCCTGTAAAATAGGAGAAACCGGCTTGTAGCGGACCCCTTCTTCTACCTAAAAATGTACATAATTTATATATCTCGAAATGGGGCCTTGGGGGTATTTGTTTAAGCTTGATGGGGGTCTAGGGAGCAAAAAAAAAAAATAAAAAAAAATAAACTCGTCAACCTCTCACCTCAAATTTTATGAAAAAAGCTGCGAAAAAGATATGGTGTGAACATTGTTCTACAGTTCTCTCTCTCTCTCTCGATATTGATATGAATGAATCTGGAGGTATCTAAGTGTCAGTTCCAGTTCATCTAATTTCTTTCTATCCTATTCTAAAACTTAACTTGTGGGCTTTTCCTAACCCATAAGGTTACACTTCATCCTTGTTCTTGTTTGTTGATTATAGGGCTGTGTGGGCAGGCCCAATTAACCCTGCCGGAGACCATCACAGGTACGCAATCACAGGCGGCCGAGACGACCCGAACGCCGCAGGAAGACTTTGGTGTGCTGGAGCACCTGGACACGGAGGGCCGGGTCCAGTCCACTGCCCCCCAACAGGATGGGGAGGGTAAAGATGGAGACCCCCAGGGAGCGGAGGCTGCAGCGGAGGAGGGTCCTATGGGAATAGAAGCGAGGGCAGTGAAGCAGGAAGTGCTCTACCGTTTCATCCACCGTCCGGCACCACGGGCAGAAAGGGTCAGGCACCAGTCGCAGATGGAATAGGTGAGAGGCCAGTCCAACATGGCCTATGCAGAGATGGACCAGGGCAGTATCAAGGGGGCGGAGGGGGGTTCGGGACCACGGGTGAGGGGAAGAATCTAGCCTGTACTGACCAAGGGCGGTGCGGGAGAGCTCACCTCTGAGGGAGGCATCCCAGAGCGTCCGGCATTGGGCAAAAGCTAGCCTGGCAACTGAGGAGGGAGGGAGAGGGAGGGGTTCAAGGGCAGGGGAGGAGTGGGCAAGGGAAGCCGCAGCATCAACAATGACGTTACCCCGGATACCAACATGGGAGGGAACCCACTGGAAATGGAGGTAAAAACCGGACTGCCCAAGGGAGCAAAGGAGAGAATGGGCCTGAAAGACAAGGTAGCGATGAGACACCGGGTGCTGGGAGCTGAGGAGAGCAAGGGAGGATAGTGAATCTGAGAAAACAACTATTGAGTGTGGGGGGAGGAAATCACGAATGAAAAGTAAAGCTTGAAGGATGGCATACAATTCTGAAGCAAGAACTGAGTGGAAACCGGACAGCCGCCAAGCCCGACAAAGGGAAAGGTGCTCAACACACTTCATCCTTCATCCGGTACAGATTTTTAGTCGGAGGGTGGTGATAGAGCCTTCTGCTTTGTTGACCTATTCGTCCATAATAAATCGTCCCTGTCTAGTAGTATTATGGCTGGACCACCTATAGTCTATTCGCTGTAAGTAGGCGAGAAATCATGACTACTGTCCTCTGTAACTCAAAAAGGGCTAGAGCAAATTGGCTGTAAATTTCCACATCGATTCCTTGATTGGCTCTTCCCAAATGGTAGAAACATTAGCCCGATTAATATAGTCGTTTATTAGTTACCGGTACATAGGTTAGAGGTCATGACTTATCGCCTACTTACCGCGAATAGACTATAGTGCGGATAGCAGGGTCTGGGTGATCTGAGTATATTTGGAACTCTGTGTAACTCTCACATACAAACATTTATTCTTCCCTCTGCATTAGAATGTTTAATTTCTCGAACCACCCGAAATAATTATGCAGATAACAAGAGATGAATAAGGTTATAAATACATATCAATATACACATACCCACGAATATAACATGATACGCACACAAAATACACGCACAAGCAAGCAAACTCCGGACTTACATAGACATGGGCGTACACAAATATCCTCATCCATATACACAGGTACACATACATGGATAAACACACAACATACACATATAGCCTACACATTTTGTATTTATATATGTAATCACAGCTCTACACTATACACACACCAATGCTCACTCTCACGTACACAGCAAGACACACACACACACACACACACACAAACCAAACTATTGGCTTTATAGGCAGGTCATTTGAGCATAAATCCAAAGAAGTATCGTAACTCTTTTACAATTCCTTAGTCCGTCCTCTTCTGGAATAATGCGTTCAATCCTGGTGCCGTTATTACCAAAAAGATATAGACAAGCTAGAACGAGTTAAACGTATAGGTACCAAAATGATACTTAGCATAAAGAACAAACCATACAAGGAGCGTCTTAGGTAATTCAATGTATTTCCTTTAACCCAGCGCACATTAAGAGGCGACTTAATTCAAGGGTTCAAAATCATCAAAGGCATCGACAATATGAACTGTAGTAAGTACTTCACTATCGACCAATCAAATTACACGCGGGGAAACGGTTGCAAAATGATTGGTAAATCTTTTAACTCACACGAATCTAAGAATATCTTCTTCAATCGAGTTGTCAACTTGTGGAATGGGCTTCCCGAGACGTTATAGACTGCAGCACCGTTGAATCCTTTTAACTTCGCCTAGACAAATATCTTTCATCAAACCCGCGACTGACTGCCTTTGTAAATAAATAACTTTATTTTAGTCCCCCCTCAATTTCATCAAGAATTATTGCGTATAAATATTACTAAGACGTATAAATATTACTAAGACGTTACTCTCTTTTTCACAGATATACGAAAGATCACTTATAACTGTGTTATGTTACTAACCCATCTGTTCCTTACTAACTTCCTAATCCTGCCACGGACATTAGTTCCAGGGCAGTAGTTCCCTTTCCAATTTTCCCTTACCCACTCTAAGCCACTGTTTGGACACAGTATTTTGGAGGACAAACCGTCTAGAGGAGTCACTAGGTCTGTGGTTGCTTGATTTCCTTTGTTCACACACACACATACACACAACATCAAAGATCACTCTCACACACAAGACACACATGCTCCTAGTCACAGTTTTGCCCTTTAACAATGGAACACACAAATAGATGGAGAAACAAAAACATAATAATATGCACACACAAACATGTACACGCACACTCATGTAAACATAATCCCTCTAAATCACACACAAATACACAGTGCACTCACTTATGAATATACATACACACTCATAAGTAAGCAGGACTTTTCAAACAGATAGACCAGTCAACACGAGGCAGATTCTTTGTATAAGCAGCAAATGCAATACCTACGTTTCTAGCATGATTTTGAGGTTGCCCACTAATATTGAGGTGACCATACTATTAGGATATATTCCACATATTTACAACACTATAGCCACACTGGTATACACGGGCAGACACATACACACACACAGTGCGACACACACATTCAGTTTGATTTAAAAAATTCCAATCTGACCAATAAACCGGGATGTCCCACATTTGATCGCTGGCTTTCAGAGAAAATAATCCATTCACAAATATCGCAAAATAAAACACGGAATTAATGCTTTTTCGTTAGGCTTTTTGAGAGGATTCCATGTGTTTTGCCTGCCGGATTACCAAAATTACCGGATGTCAGAATTAAACAATATTAGTAAATTGTGTTTCATAAAAGCGAGATAAATTAACATAACTAAGCATAAATATTGTATTCACAAATGAAGCAGAAATACTAATCAGTATCTTTGTTTGTGATAATAAATATGGCTTACACCTTTGTCTGTATATTAAAATATGTCTCTTCTTGCAGCAGATATTCTCGCTCTCGTCTTTCGTGACACAAATCCTCTCCAAGCGTCTCCTTCTCCCTCTTTCAATGTTCCGGCCGTCTGGTGGAATATCTGGCAGCCCTCAACCTCCACTCTTATTATTACTGCCACCTCTGTTACTGTCGGTAATGTTGTAGAAGACCATGTTGACGGTGTTCAACATGGGTTGCTGGGGTGTCCTTACCTGAATGTAATGCTTAACAAATATATTATAGAATGTAATAGTTTTACCACCACGAAACTATTTTGAAACCATGTTACAAAATACAAAAAGGTTATAAGATCGTTTGTATTGATCATCGCTTTATCTCCGCTTGAAGTGACCTCTGAACGGCACAATACTATTTTTGCCGACTTAACAATGACTCACTATTACAATTTACAATTTTTACAATCACATCCGAACTGGGTCTGATGCGGAAATTCGCCCCAAAAATGTGTTGGGTGCGGCCCGGAGGAGATTCGATCTTGGTCCCGCCACGTGCGAGGTGAGCGCTCTGACCACTACACCAAGAGAAGTACTCCATTTGGCATGATAGCTCAAGCAGATTTCCGCATCTAATTCAGTTACAGACATTTTGCCACAATCCACGCATTACACGCCAAAGTAGTTGGATGGCGGCTATATTTTCACCACCATTTGTTTGTCTGTAAACTATATCTCGCAAAGTTACGAACCGATATTGACGAATTGTGGTGGGCAGGTATAGGCTATTATGCGCCATGAAAGAAGTTATTCAATGTAGGAGGCGTGCCAGACCATATTCTAGACCCAGATCCAGAAGACCAGCGGTGGCGGAGATATACGCTCTACCGAGTGTCACTCTAGTAGTTGTCTATGTTCTTTGATTCCCCGCCCAAGTATAACAATCACAAAAGCTCCGAAACACACGATCATAATACTGGAATTGAACACATTTGCGCTCTGACCGTTTTTAGCTCAATACGGCAATAATACGAAATTACAACTCCCTAATTGGAGATGGGCTGTTTTTTGGGTCTCCCTTCTTCCTCATGCTTAGCCCCGCTAGTTTTCAGATGATATGACGCTTGGCCCATTAGTTTGGCGACTTTAAGACCTTTCGCCCCCATTTCTTTGTCAATATCAAGACTTTTCGTGTCATTTGGCCGTCAATTTGTTCCTGGCGAGCGATAGCGAGCCTGTAATATAAGAGAAAACGGCCTTCGGCCGGGACATTTTTCTATCGAAAAATATACAAATTAATCTTGCAGCAAAGTCTTGGGCGGGTGATTTTAAAAGGTGGGGGTGCATGGGTTGAGGTAAACATGGACAAATAATCGCCAACCTGCATATAATTATCTTGTAAAATGCAATGTCACTGAAATAATTATTAACAATGGTATAAAGGATTTTCCGGATCGTCTTTACCGGGCCTGTGACGTCATAATGACGTCACACCAGTATCCTCATCCTGGACTGGATGGTGGACTTACACTCCTGTGACGTCACAGGCTCGGTATAGACGATCCACAAAATCCTGTATACCATTGTTAATAATTATTTCAGTGCCATTGCATTTTGCAAGATAATTATGTACAGCTTGGCGATTATCATACCATGTTTATCTCAACCCATGCACCCCCACCTTTAAGCTTGATGGAGGTCTAGGGAGGAAACTAATAAAATAATAAATAAATACATAAATTATCAAATAAAAACGGGCCATCTCCCCTTAATAAGCATGTACAGTATATTACATGAACGTTAACACTGGTGAAGTTGAACTATGACAGTACAATACGTATTTGGTGACTAACATTGTTCGCGTCACTCTGGATTAAGGGAAGCCATACTCCATTCAGTCGACCCGTGCATCTGGCTCCTAACTGGTGTTTGCATCGTATCAGTACCCAAGCTTATTTTATAGCTCTTAAGGTTCGAATATCGCTGTAGATTATCACATTATCGTATGAATTAAATATACCGTTCTTTATTATTCCATATATATTAATTAAACAAGATAAGTTTTAATAATGATAAAGATAATGTGATAGGTGATATCAGAACCATAAGAGCTATAAAATACCACATGAAACACATACAATTGTAGATATAATACAGTAGTGACTGAGTAAGCATAAGCAAGGGAAGACATTCCGTCACTGCCTATTTTAAATGTGTGATACCGGTAAGTAAATCATCGCCTGTGATTGGCTAATCTGAGTGAGCCCGTCAGTCCGTCTCCTCGCTCGCTTACTTCTTGCGTTTATTATTTTATCGTTTCGCTTGTGTTTACTTTATGATATATAAGTTATTATTGTGTTTCATGTGATATTTAATAGCTCTTTAGATTTGGATAAGACTATAATTTATTAACCCACTGAACCCCAGCTAGTTAATAATAAATGTACCACCCAGGACCAGCAGGTTGTGAAAAAAAGTGTTTTCCAAAAAACACCAGGAATGGGTTACAAATGAAGGAAAACCAACAAAAAAACCGATCCCCTAGGTCAGGCTGGTCCAACTTCTAGAAAACTATGGGCCACTTCAGCATATACCGTTAATGCCTTATTTTGAGAGGTGGTTGGATATATGATATGTGCGGCACTTACTAGGTTGCAAAACGGAGACAAACTGACGGGTGGTGAGATTGGGCCTACTGTCAGGGTTGCCATTGTTTGCGTTTTTTCTTTCAAAGATTCAAGGTTAATTTGTGTATTATATTCGTTAATGTTGCTGGGAAACTTAATACAATATGTAGATACACAAATATCGAATATTCAGAATCCAGAATATACAATACGTAAATACACAAATATCGAATATTCAGAATCCAGAATATACAATACGTAAATACACAAATATCGAATATTCAGAATCCAGAATACTGTATATTTAGGATTTCCGTTGTTAGATACGGTAATAATTAATGCTAAGTCACATTTCTCAAGATCTAGCGAGAAATTGATAAATCTGCAACACTGGGCTGTCCAAGAGTGATAACGAGAGATAATTAACATGAAATGAACCCGTAGTAAGTAACGTATCACGTTCGGAGCAGGAGAGAGAGAGAGAGAGAATTAACAGGAATTAGACAAGTAGTAACGGTTCACATTCGGGTCAGAAGAGAGAGAGAAAGAGAGAGACTTCACTAATGTATGAAGACATCATGTACCATACCATTTTAGTGTTATATATTATGTTTTATCCACTATTTTAAATGAGAGTCGAGTGCTTGTGGGCCATAAATAATCAACCCGTGGGCCACCTGTGCCCGCGGGCCTGTAGTTGGACCAGCCTGCCCTAGGTCATTAAGGGGTCCTACGTTGCACCCGAAAGTCGGAATTAACATGGGGAAATGGGTAGGCAAAAAAAGGCAAAAACATGTTTTTGCGAGCTCACGCGCACACTGTTGGCCTTTGAGAGTTTTCAACCATCGGTATTGTTGCGTGGCATACTTACACAATTTCCATACAAATCTGAGCCCTCTAGGTGCCATAGGACCGGAGTAATTAACCGCGACGCACCCTATGCGGCTCTGTGGTTTAGCGTTGCAAACATTGCCGACTCAAACGTGTCGTCGCTGGGGTTCTGTGGGTTAAGTAATCATTAAAATTACTTGAATGTATATAGTTTAATGAATAAATAAGGAATAATAAAGATAAGAAGAAGAAATTATCAGCTCTGTCACTCATTTTGACCAGTAAGCTTGGGTACTGATATGATAGCCAATCATGAGCCTCGATGCAAACACCAGTTAGGAGCCAGATACACGGGTCGATTGAATGTAGTATAGTTGTATTATTCTGCACCCCCTTCTCCATCATGTCTAGCCTCATTCGTTTTGAGATTTTAAGATGTTCGCCCCATACGTTTGTCAATTTTAAAAAGTTTCGCTCCATTTTGTTATCAATATCAAGACCGTTCGTGCCATTTAGGTGTAGATTTGTTTCCTGGCGAGCGATAGCGAGCCTGTGCTTTTGGAAGAACCGGCCTTTGGCCAGGACATTTTTCTGCTGACAAATTTATACATTTATCTTGAATGGAGGTCTTGAGGATAATCTATAAAGGTTGATGGAGGTCTAGGGAGGAAACTAAAACAATAACAGATAAATAAACTAATAAACATAACCTACCCCCTTAATATAATATCATATATCCAATACACAGAAATAAAAAGGAAAGGGAGCTCTCAGTTGTTCTTCTCGGTTTCTTCAGCTAATACATTTTATACATTTTAACTCCTTTAACAACCTAAACTTCCGATTCACTATTTGTATGTATGTAGTCCAGATTTTTCCAGGGGAAACTCTATCACCAGCCAGAGAACAATGATAGTCGAGAGTTTTAATGGCTACCATAAAGGACTAATTATCTCTCTCTCTCTCTCTCTCTCTCTCTCTCTCTCTCTCTCTCTCTCTCTCTCTCTCTCTCTCTCTCTCTCTCTCTCTCTCTCGGCGCCAAATTAATATATATACCCATCCATTTTGATAAGGCTTGCCATGGAATTTGTAATACATGTCGATAGCATATGTAAACACACTATTGATTTTCATGTCTATCGAACTATATGAAATGTGATTGTTATAATGGACATAATATATGATTTTACCATTTTACCATGACAGAGTGGATAGAGAAGGTATGTGGAAAGTACTTAGAATATACGGAGTAGATGGCAAGTTGCTGAAAGCAGTGAAGAGCATGTATGAGGGTGCAAAGGCGGCAGTACGTGTGGAGAATGAGCAGAGCGAGTTCTTTGACCTGGATGTTGGTGTGCCGCTGAAAAGGGAGGGAAATGAGTGAAAGCTGCCTATACTGCTGTTTGCGGATGATACAGTTCTGATGAGCGATAATGAATGGTAGTTGCAGTGTCTGGTAAATGAGTTTGGAACAGTGTGCGAAAAAAGGAATTTGAAGGTAAATGCAAGGAAGAGCAAGGTTGTGGTCTTCGAAAGGGGTGAAGTCACAGAGTGTGAGTTGAAGTTGAACGGTGAGGCTAAGGAGATTGTCAGCTCTTTTAAGTATCTGGGCAGTATGTTGAGTAAAGATGGGACTATGGATGAAGAAGTGCAGGAGAGGGTAAAACAGGGGAAGAGGGTTGTAGGAACGCTGAAAACAGTAACAAGAAATAGGGTGGTCAGTATGGAAGTGAAGAAGTCCTTGCATGACAGTGTGGTAACCCCGACACTGACTTACGGAAGCGAAGCATGGACGTTTGAGAAGAGACTCAGACCAAGAGTGAGAGGGGTGGAAATAAGTTACTTGAGAAGTGCATGCAGAGTTACATGGAGGGATAGACAGACGAATGAGGAAGTAAGAGGGAGGCGTGTTATAGAAGTAGATGTGCTGGAAAGTGGGAAAAGGAACACCTTGAGATGGTTCGGCCATATGGAACGTATGGGAAGCGAGAGAATGGCTAAGAAGGTGTACGAGAGCGAGGTGGAATGACAGAGAGGGAGAGGTAGACCAAAAGAGAGGTGGAAGGATGGAGTGAGGAAGTATGTGGATGAAGGCGGTGCTGGTTGGGAGGAAGGGCGTCGACTGACTGGAGACAGAGGTGCATGGGGGTGGTTCGTCCGTGGCCACCCATTCGGGGATCACGGCGTCAGAGAATAGGTAGATAGATAGACCATTTTACTTAAGGGGAGGTTTTTCGTTGATCCCTAGAATGCCATCAAGCTAAAAATGTCACCCCCTTTAATTTTTCGACGAACGTCTTAAAACCTCAAAAGCAATGAGGCTAAACATGAGGGAGAAAGGAGTCAAGCAAAAAAATCCACGAGTAGAAATCTTCCCTTAAGGCTATCGTACCTTCACTCTATGCACAATATCGATGCATTATGATTAATCTAGTTACATTCATGAATGAAATGCATATTATTCAAACTGAATATTCTTTTATTCATAATTATTCATCTTCCTGAGCAGTAATATAAATAGTGTATATGCAAGTCTTCTATGTTCCGATATCCAACAAGTAGTCGTCCCTCATACCCTCCTGTAACGCCGCCCTCCCGTCTACCTTCCCACTTGATTGTCTTATATTCTACCTGGCTTGCTTTTTTTTTGCTATGGGTATGAAGGAGTAAAACGGCAAATCTGCTTGCAACAAGTGTAACCTCAACATTGAAAGAGTCACAGTCGTAATTATAAAGGTGTGTGTGTGTGTGTGTTGCAAAGAAGTGGTGTGTGCTTGTTCAAGTATAATTGAATTAATAGGAGGAAGTGGTGTTTGTGAGAGCTAGCTGGATTACTCTCTGTGTAGGTCAGCCACAAACAGAAACAGTGATGGAAGCCAGACAAATTCAACAGGAGTTCCAGCAACTCCTTATCACATGCCTATGAGGCCTCTCTTGGGTATTACCTTATTTGATTAGTCTCTACAATCACCCCAATTAAGCAAACAGGCTCAAATACCAGTCAACTTCTCTAATCGTAAAAAAAAGAAAAAAAAAAAAAAGAAAAAAAAAATATATACTGTATATATATATATATATACAAAATAATAATTGAATAAATAAATATATAAATAGAAACTGTTTTCGCTATCTTGGGTATGTCTAGGTGTACAATTCGACCCGAAAAGTTGGTTTGCAACTGCTATATTGAAGTGAGATCACACATTGTATCAACATTTTCTTAATAGTGTCCTGTACTTTATTACAGAGTAGTTGGTTAGTCCGATCAATGAACTATAAACCAAACTAGAGTTGTTAATTTATCTCGTTATCTTTACATTCACATTATATTTCATTCTGTTAGTAGTTGTTAATGATAGTATTTCATTAGAGGTGACTCCATGTATGTTTAATAATCACCTTCATCTTTGTTCCGGAGATATACGGTGTACATAATTAGTGGCAGTCATATTATTCCCTGTCAGTTCAGTATGTACAGTTGGTCATATACATGTGTACACCCTTTGTGATGTTTTGTATGGAAAGACAATTAGTGTGGTTTAATTAACAGTTAATGTTCGTATGTAGTAAGTAAATAATATAATTAAACTTATTCTTGTAAGTCTATCATACTATGTTCCCATCCATATAGAGTTAATACAAATTAATGTGGCCAACTGCACGTGTGGGTTTCCGAGATTGTGCGCGTAGGGTGGAGTGTACCACTATTTTAAAGATAAAATTGCACGCATCAAAATACACATGAGTACCACATTGAGAGCAGAGATACTCTTCCAGAAACTATATTTCACGTCGACAAAGAGCAGTTAAGGGGAATTGTAGAAGTTAATTGAATTTGCACTAAAATAAAGGATGTGGGCGCTCTAGATAAAATGGACCTGAAGACAAATTAGGGGAACGGAATTCCCGGGAGATTGGAGAGACTTTAGCAGGAAAACAGGGAACTATTATATAATTCGGCACTTCTGAGGGATTAAAACAAATGGTTTAACTGTGAACATAGCCATTCTCATTAGCTGGGAATAAATGTTTCTGTTCATATCTGCAGTATATACATTCAAAAGTATTTTGGATAACATAGTGAATAACAGAGTACCCCTCTGTGGAAAAGTATCTCACTAATACACATGAGTAGTCTTAGTTCGCTAGAGCAGGCATTTCATTTTTGGAAAAGAATACCACCTCCTAGACCTACATAGGGTACGTAGTACCCGTCTTGCAACACAATCCCACCCTTACTCTGTGCAACTCTCCAACCCAAGAGTGAAACGTTATTCTCAGTCTTTCTTCTATTCAACAGCAGAGCTCTGGAACTCTCTCCCAGAATCCGTCTTTCCCACTTCCTATGACTTAAATTGCTTCAAACTCCGTGTACAGGCATATTGGCTCGTACGTCCCTTGATTTTGGCCCTGTCACTCTTTCAACTCTGGGGGAGGCACTCGCTACAGGTATTCCTGCCTTTTGTCTCCCTCACTCACATAAAAATAGTAACTTTTTCGCATGCAAATTATATGTTTATAAGGGGGTAGGTGTTATTTGTTTATTTATTTATTTATCAATTATTTATAGTTTAGCTCCCTCCCTATACTAGGCCTCCATCAAGCTTATAAACAACATAAAGATCCCCCTTCGAGATTAAATTGTAATTTTATTTTTCTACCGAAAAATTTACAAAAATGTACAAAAATTTACAAATGTACAAAAATGGTCCGGACCGGACCATTTTTCTACCGAAAATTTTCCTCCAACATTTTAGGATAGTTATCGATCGCCATGAACAAATAAATCGACACCTAAATGGCACGGAAGGTATTAATATTGACAATAAATGAGGCGATAGCTTTTAAAATCGACAAACTAATGGGGCAAACGTCTTAAAACACTAATGGAAGTAAACATGAGGGAGAAGAGGGTCCAGAAAAAGCAACTACCTCCCCCCATAAACAGGGGCTCCAGTCGTTACAACTGGAGCCCCTTTTCGAAAACTCCAGTCCGTTGTAATAACCGTGAGGTGATGAACATATATTTGGAGAGTCCATGAGTCGTTCTGAGTTCCTCAAAGGAAAGTTTCAAAATGTTACATCAAACTTTCTGAATTGATTACTATAAATTATACTACAGTAATACTCAGTGAAGGTAGTTGTACAGTTGGCTACAGTAAGTTATCTGCCCTACCTGATTTTATGTATGGAAGGATATATTTTGTTTTTATATCTATGTTAGTGAGGGAGACAAAAGGCAGAACTGCCTGTGACGAGTGCCTCCCCCAGCGTTGAAAGAGTGACAGGGCCAAAATCAAGGGACGCTCTAGCCAAAATGCCTGGACACACAGAGTTTGAAGCAATTTATGTCATAGGATGAGAGAAAGACTGAGTCTGAGAGAGTTCCAGAGCTCAGCTGTTGCATAAAAGAAAGATTGAGAATACCCTTTCTATCTTAGGTTTGAGAGTTGCACAGAGTAGGGGTGGGATTGTGTTGCAAGACGGGTGCTACATGCTTTACGAAGAGGGGGTGGTATACACTGAGAGAGCTCTGAGGAACACTGATTATTGTAATAGCGGTAGAATAGTGAGAGATGCAACATTATAATTTATGTTTGCAGCAAAGTGAGGGAGACTGAAAACAAATTGGTGAGTGGACCTGAATTAATGAGACGGAAGGCTTTCTTTTCCACTTTGTCTAGAAATGCTGTATGAGAGGATCCTCCCCACACGTGTGAACAATATTCAATACATGGACGCACTGTGCCCCTGTACAGAGCAAGAAGCTGCACAGGGGTAAACAAAAAAACGGCGGTTGAGCACATCCATCTTCTGGGAAGACATTTTAACAAGATTATTAATATGATCTTTCCAAGAGAGACCAGAAGAGGAGAGAGACACCTAAAATATTAAGAGAAAATGAAAGGTTGATTTTTTATGATGTTGATGAGTAAGCCGTAGTAGATTACTGGAAAGGGGCAATGAGTTGACAGATGGAGGAATTGAGCTTAGGAAGTATTGAAAGTAAAAACGTCTTCTCTGTCCCAATTAGGGATAGTAGAGAGATAAGAAGATAGGTGCTTTATGGCCTCCTTACATAAGTTTTGGAGTTCCTGTTGTGAGTGATATTGTGGAAGGCTAGTTGAATAGTGTAATGTAGAGTCGTCATGATATGAGTGAATGGGGCTGGAAGTGCAGATGAGAAGCCATACTGGCGGTCTGAGAATAGGTTAATGGAAGATAAATGCTCAAGAAATGATGAGGTAAGAATAGTTTCAAAACCTTTTGAGATGCAAGAAATGAGAGCAATTGGACGATAGTTGGAGGGTTGAGAGCAGTCACCCTTCTTTGGGACAGGTTGAATGAGAGCAAACTTTCAGCAAGAAGGGAAGACGTTAGAGGAGAGACAGAGACGGAAGAGTTTGCCTAGGCAGGAAGTTACCACGGAAGCACAGTTTTTTAGTACAGCAGGAGGAACACCATCCAGTTTGTACATCTTCTTAGTAATAAGCTCAGAGAGGGTGGAAAGTACATCCTTAGAAGAGATTATGATGTTAGGCATAAGTAGGAGAGAGGGGGTGGAGAGGGAGGAAGAGCACCGGAATCACCCAAAGTGGAGTTTATAGCGAAAGTGTAACTGAAGAGTTCAGCTTTGTTAGAGGAAAAAGTGATGGTAGTGCCGTCAAAGTGGAAAAGAGGAGGGAAAGACGCAGAAGAAAAATTGTTGGAGAGGTTTTTGGCTAGATGCCAGAAGGCTTGAGAAGAGCTAGAATTGGATAGTTCAGTGCATTTATTATTGGTGAAAGAATGTTTGGCTAGTTGAAAAACAGATTTGGCTTGATCCCAGGCAGAAACATGGGAAGTATGAGCTTCTTGAGTTTGAAGGCAAGGGTACCGTTTGAATGCTTCCTCCTTATTGTGGACAGCAGTAAAACAAGCGTGAGTAAACCAAGATTTGTTTGCATTAGACTGAGAGAAAGAATATGGAATGTATTACCTCAGTAATGCGTTCAGCACTCTAAGAGGGTCCCCGTCCATGGAAGCAAAAGTCATTCCATGGTAAATCAAAGAAGTACTGCCAAAGAGCCTCCCAGTCGGCAGCGCCAAAGTGCCACAAGCGCCGCCGGCTGGGAGGATCGGGTGGCCGTACCAGAGATATAGGACAGGTGACAGAGTTAAGAAATGAGTATGATTGAATTAGAAATGCATTTTCTTTTGAAGTTGTTGAAAAATATTGCCAATTAATGGGTATATATCAAATTATTCATATATGTCAATCACAATATGTTTCTTTCCTTACATAAAATCACGGTGTGGATTAGAGATGGAACAATATCAATTTACACTATTTGCGAATGCAAATACGAATGCGAATTATTGTTGGTAAAATTCGCGAATTCAAATACGAATAGCGAATATTTCGATCGTTCTTGAAGGATCAAATTTTCATCCTTCAAGAACTGGTAATTCTTTTTATATCACCAACAAATGTTAATTAAATTACTATGAAATTAATTACCAGAAGCTAATGACGATGTGAATGTGTAAAGCTGCGTGTTTCGTTACCACCACTGATTAGCCATTGGGCTTTTGGCAGAAAATGCCAAAAAATATCAATGATATCCGAGACATGTTTACATACAGTATTCTCATCTTCCAGCATATTACTGTTTCATAATCATCAGCCAACTTAAAATAACCCTGTATAATATTTAATTATCACTAGAACAATACACTATATCATGTAGGAAGTCTTCTGGAGAAATAGGGCAAATTTATTAAACAATGCATGATAAACTAAAGCACAAATGTATGCTACAATAGCATTGACAAATCGATAGATAGTCACCAGACACTAAAAACTTGTAATGTCACTAGAAAATATATGTTGAAGTATCTAGAATAATCTTTAACAATCGAAAAATCTCTACAATTCCTTAAAATAGGGAACATAACTTGAATATCGCTAGAATTCATCACATCTTGATGTCGCTAGATGGAAGTGATGGAAGTGATTTGCTGGATCTAGCGGTAGCCGCTACATTGGCAACATGTACCATGAGCCATTCCATCCGGTATAATGAACACGGTCAGATTTCGAAACTATTACAATTATTTCAAAGTTCAGAGATCATCAGATTGGTTTGGAAGTCGATGTAAACAATTTCAGTTCCATTAGTTTAAAAAACATTCACATACTATGGTACTTAGAGGGTTTAATAAAGAAGCATTCTTTTCCCCGACATCGTACAAGCGAACGCAAGCTGTTTTTTATTTTGTTTTTTGTTTTTTTATGAACGTCAACAAACGATTCGTATATTTGGGTAGACAGACTAATGAGGAAGTAAGAAGGAGGTGTGGTGTGGAGGTAGATGTGCTGGAAAGTGTGAAAAGGAACAACTTGAGATAGTTCGGCCATATGGAACGTATGGAAAGCGAGAGAATGACTAAGAGGGTGTACGAGAGCGAGGTGGAGGGACAGAGGGGGAGAGGTAGACCGAATATGAGGTGGAAGGATGGAGTGAGGAACTACATGAATGAAGGCGGTGCTGGTTGGGGGGAGGGGCGTCGACTGACTGGGGACAGAGGTGCATGGGGGCGGTTCGTTCGTGGCCACCCCTTCGGGGATCACGGCGTCAGGCAATAGATAGATAGATAGATATTTGGGTTTGGTGAACCTTTTGGGGTTCCTTGTTATATATTGGAACATATTTATATTGTGTACACTCTTGACTTTAAAATGTAATATTTTAAATTTTTGTATAATTATCTTCTATTGGTTTCGTGAAAATATTCGCATGTTTGCAAATAGCTATGAATGGAAATGCGAATACGAATACGAATACAAATATTGAAAAGCAGCGAATATTCGCACATACGAATACGAAACGAATATTCGGTCCATCTCACTGTATCATGTGCTAGTGTAAAACTACCACACTGTTGGAATAGCTGTGGATGTGTATGTTATCTGTAACCAATGTAATCAGTACAATCATGCTGTCAGATTACAAATACGACACTGGTCTACTGACTCTCTGATGTAAGCCCTTACAGCATGGAGTTGGTACTAGAGCCAGTTCTTTTCCTAGTTTACATTAACGACATAGATGAGGATCTCACCAGTACAATCTCAAAGTTTGCTGACGCTATAGAAATTGCAAATAGCGTACTCTCAAATGAAAATGTTGAAGATATGCAACATAATCTAGATAAGATGTCACATTGGGCGCAAATTTGGCAAATGTGTTTCAATGCGGATAAATGTAAAGTACTCCATATCAGAAACCGAAATGATAAAGCAAACTATTCAATGAATGGCACCCAGTTTAAGAGTGTAGACTGAGAATCTGATTTGGGAGTAACAGTATCGAGTAACCTAAAACCTAGTCAACAATGTTCACAAGTTGTTAAGAAGGCTAACAAAATAATTGGCTTTATAGGCAGGCCATTTGAGCATAAATCCAGAGATGTCATCTTAACTCTTTACAATTAAATAGTCCGCCCTCTCCTGGAATATTGCGTTCAATCCTGATGCCCTTACTACCAAAAAGATGTAGACAAGCTAGAACGAGTTCAATGTAGAGTTACCAAAATGATACCTTGCCTAGAGAACAATCCATATGAGGAGCATCTTAAAGAATTAAATCTATTACCTTCAACCCAGCGCAGATTAAGAGGCGACTTAATTTAAGTGTTCAAAATCATCAAAGGTATCGACAATATGAACTGTAATAAATATTTCACTATCGACCAATCAAATTACAGCAGGGGAAAGGTTGCAAAATTATTGGTAAATCTTTTAACTCACACGAGTCTAAGAATGTCTTTTTCAATTGAGTTGTCAACTTGTGGAATGGGCTTCCCCAATACGTGATAAAAGCACCGTTGATTCAAACACCTTGACAAACACCTTGCCTTATATCTACGACTGACTGCATTTGTAAACGAATACATTTTTTGTTTTCCCCTCTATCACATAACTAACAACTGTCCCCTACTAACATCTCCTAATCCTGTCACAGACATTTGTCCCAGGGCAGTCTGCCCTTTTCATTTTTCCCTTACCCGCTCCAAACTACTGTTTGGACACTTGACCATCAGTGTTTTGAAGGGCAAGCAGCATTGAGGGATCGCTGGATATGTTGTTGCTTGATTTTTGTTGTACTCCTTTGTACACACACACACATTGCCGCGAATATTCAATTTCTAAGCGAGACTGTACACCTGCTGAAGGTAGTACCCCTTGATGAGAGTTAGTTAGTGGTGTTTATATTTCCTGCATGAATGAAGGAGACAACAGGCAATAGGTGCCAGTAATAAGTGTCTCCCTCAAAGTTGAAAAAGTGACAGGGAGCCAAATTAAAGGTACAGTACATTAGATTCATAATGATCGGACACAGAGAGCTTGAAACCGCTTAAGTTATAGGATGACGGAAAGTCAGCTTATATGTTGAGTATGCACAGTATATTGTTGATACTTTAACCCTTATTTAGCGGGCTAGGTGGTCTATTTGACTGTAGCGCCCAGCGTTTTTTTTTTACCCTAAATAGGGTTGTTTAAGTGATCATTTTCATGCATAAATAAGACCCAGAGCGTAAAACAAGTATCTATCCCTGAAAGGGCGTAAACAGAGCTTTCCAATGACATCCGAACCATCCTTGTACGACCACTGGTTCTCTTGCAATGATCGTGCAACACGAGTGCAAAAAACATGTAATTAGGTAATTTCCCTACATAATTCCCTGTGTAGCGAGTGTGAGGGGGGAGGGAAGTGGGGTTTTCACTTCAGTTGGTCCACTGCGGTGGTGGGCGGCGGTCATAGCCTTCCTACGCTCCTCACACCGCTCAGCTCTCTCTCTCAGCAACATTACGTGCTGAAAATGGCGCACGACATAAGTTGTGAACCGCCACTTAGTTCAAATTTATTTCACACGACATAAGTTGTGCACCGCCAATTAAGGGTTAAACACTAATTTTTCTTTCTTTGAGATATGTACTTATTAATGAGCTCATGGAAATGATTTTACATGGATTATGTATTGATCAGAAACTTACCGAGTCAATATATGTTGTGTTAATTATAGTTGTCCGTAATGATGACACAATTACACTTTATGTTTGTAGCCATCAGAACAAAACAAAAATTTAATGAAAGTGTTTGATAACCATCTCAAGCAATCCTGGGGTTCTCACAGCTCGGATATATATGGAGGAATGATAGGAGGTATGGAGGGGAATTATTACATATTCCTTTGTTTTGAGTGCCACATGGGTCTTTTAAAAACAATTTTTTAGGCCTTAGATCTTAAGAGTCCCGTCGCCTTCGCCCAGTGAAACCTCTTAAGATTCTCGACGTCGATCCCGGGTTCACTCCAAAATCCACTTTACTCCTAGGTGAACAATGGCACAAGTGCGTAAGAAGTAGCTATTCAATGAACTTGGATATAAGAAACATAATATTATGAAACCCTTTTACAATAACAAGGAGGCCAGCCCTCCAACTTGTACTATTCTACTTTGCTCGTTCTTTCCCCCTTTACTTCTCTCTCATACTTAGAGACATCTCCCCTCTTCGACCTGCCTACCCCATACCCATCCCTAACTCTAACAGTAACCATTAAATTGCAATGCACATTTAACTATAAATTACTTGAAATATCTGTACTAATTTTAGAAAATCTCTTTACGTGGCACAGTTCATAATTATTTTCCAGTAAGTTATTCCGGAATGTTCAATGACAGCTTACATTTTTCATCTTGCTTAGCATATGCATAATTTACTGATGTTAAATTTGATATTTTGTATTCAGTGTCTTTAATTGGAGACGAATAATAATGGGCAGCCCATCGTAACGAGTGGATCATCCTAAGATCATTACAAATCGTCTATCCGTAGCTGAAATGTATAAGACAGTCTACATGGATTTGAAACTGGAATGAGAGATAGTTTGTAATTTCCTTACTTGAATAAATCCCTCTTTGATTATTATTCAACCCTTGTATATCGGTGCCCGACTTAAGGCGGTTAAGAGAACCAAGGACTAAAGATCGGGGCCCGACTTAAGTCCAATGCGATGTTGAGCACATAATCGGCTCTGAGAGAGAGTCCGAGCGGTGGGAGGAGCGCGGGTGGGCTCTGACCGTTCGGCATGGACGTTGTCCCACCACTGACAGTTTCATCACATCCCACCACATCCCTGGTCCCGCAATACAAGGTAAAAATTGAAGAAATTACTGTATTTTAGGAATTTTCCCTTCGTGTTGCACGATCGTTGCAAGACAACCTGTGGTCGTACAAGGATGGTTCAGGTGTCATTGGAAACCTCAATTATCGCCCTTTCACGGATACATAATTGTATTACGCTCTGTCTCTGGTTTATGCATGATGAAAAAGAGCATGGAATGAAGCTCGTTTAGGGTAAATCTGCCCACCTGGCAGGTAGTAGAAGTTACAAACGGCTCCGCTCGTAGGGCGTTAAATACCAGTGTGTACTTTCTCTGAGTAAAAAACAAAGTTATACATAATGTGTAGACTGGCAGCATTTGACCATTATAACAGGTTAACGGATATTGCTTATGCCAATCATTAGTCTTACTGAAAAGTGATACAGTTGTATGTTTGACCTTTAACAATCAATCAACTTGTGAGAGAAAACAAAAACACCTTACCTCCTCACAACCAATGTCCCAGATGCAATAATCCCAACTGTATAAACAGCCACATTTTGGTTGCATAAAATGGTTTCTAACCGGGGGACATATATTTCATGAGGAGCGTTAAATTACATGGCAACATGGTCGTATATCACGTAATTACTGGCTGGAACAAATATCAACAAGGCAACCACATGACGTAGAGAAATGGGATCAGTCACGATGGAGAATTATGGCAACAATTAATTTCAGTCACTATTATCCCGCCAAACCCTACCACCCAACCACAAGCCACAACCCCGCTCATGCTCTCCCCATCAAACCCACCTTAATAATATTTAGTGTAAAATGGACAAGATGTTTCATTTACGGTTGATTGCTTGCTTGCTAAACCCGTACTCAGTAGCAAATAATACTCTCTCTCTCTCTCTTTTATTTTACTGCCCTATTCTTCCACTATAAACTGTCCCTGTATAGTAGTATTAAGGCCGGGCCACCTAGTTGGGACCGCAAGGTCTGTGTGGTCTGAGTAGCTGTGTATCTGTGTAGCTCTGTGTAACTCTCTGGCATTATACTACTATACTAACGTACTCGATTACATCGTCTAGTATGCTTCAAAGTCACTCATGTTTACACATCCAGTGTGTTGGGTAGGAAACGCTTATTATATTTACTGTAGCAGTCAAAACATTGATTTTATAAATATTTACACTATTGAAAACAAATATCACATTCCTGTTTAGATAGAAAGAACATGCATCGAATGGGTGAAATTATGCAATGAAGGAAGGAAAAACAAGTTCATCGAAAACCAATTCCAGGCACCCAATTACACAGAGTTCCTTGGTAATCCTTGCCGTTTACATACTGTATAGTATATAAATTACGAACACCACTTTTGAGCGTAAAAGTAAAATCTCACAAGTGCTCTATCGGTAACTGTTAACCGTAAACTTTGATCTGGGAATATGGCAGGTTTGTTGCGTACGGTTATTGGTTACTACGTTTAAACTAAGTTGCTTTAAGTGACAACATACATTTACCAGACCAAAAGTCCTACAATAAAGTAGACAGAACAACGTTTGTGCAAATAGGATTTAACACTGGACCAAAACATAATATAAATAAATCAATAATGTATTTAGTAAACAAATAATAAAAAAACAAATGTAAATACCCTGCCCACCTTTATCCACACTACTACAATATATGCTTTGGCGATAGAGATGATAAACATTAGACGAGGGAGGGTACAGGGAGAACCACAACATTATATATTATCAGATGAATGATTGTGACAGTTTGAACCAAAGGTCCAGGACCATAACAAGGGAAACGATATTTAGACAGGGTTGGTAATTGCAGAGAGAGAGAGAGAGAGAGAGAGAGAGAGCATTCTACCTAGAGTTACATAATATCTACATTGATCTTGCGGTTCCTTCTACTGTCCAGCCAGATATATAAATTAGAAGACAAAGAAGGAGAAAACAGTTTCCACCCAGTGCATCCACCCACCAATGTCATCCACATTTGTGTTGGCATGAGCCATAGTTGACACAAATATCCCAGCAGAATGATATAATGTTCACTGCAAAATTCATAGTAGTGTATGGGGTAGACAATATTTACTTCAAATATTTAACTGTATAAATATTTATTGTTTTCATTCATCCTTCTTGAGGTGAATATTTAGCCTCCATTTGAATACATTAATAGTTCTGATCTCAAACCCGGCAATTTGCTCCACTTGTGCACAGATGAAGAATGTGTCTATAATATCAAGATTATCGGATTTGTTTTGTCGTAGCATTATTATTGATCGTGACCAGTGCATTAGCTTGATTATCTGACTTAACCTAACTTAAACAGTGGTTAAGATTTGTTGGTTGATTTGGTTGATTTGGTTGGTTTAGTTGTCCAGTCACCCGATTCATGGTTTATTGATAATACACTTTTCCTGTGCTGAGTATAAGAGAGGGAGGTAGGCAGAATGTCATGTGAGGTATACAAGACAGCATCCCCGGTGCTGAACTAGGTTATATTAATTAACGTTGAGCTCTGTCGATTGCCCTACTGTGCCTGGATAACAACCAGACTCACTCAGCTGGGCGGCCTTGGTCCTCTGATTAAGGGGGGAAGGTTGCTTTTTATGGACCCCCATCTCCATCATGTTTAGCTCCATTAGTTCTGAGATTTAAGAAGTTTGTCCCATTAGTTTGGCAATTATAAGATATCCTTCCCCATGTTGTTGCCAATATCAACACCTTCCATACAATATAGGTGTCGATTTTTTCGTGGCGAGCGACAGGGAGCCTGTAATTTAAAAAAAAACGGCCTTTGCCAGTGACATTTTCTACCGAAAAAGTGTACAAAATAATTTTGAAGGGGGATTTTGGTGTTTGTAAAGCTCGATGGAGGTCTATAGAGGAAACTGAAAATAATAACGCAACTTTTAATAAAGTAGGTGTGCAGTTTTCGCATTACCGACCCAAAAAATGCATACGCAACTCTGCGACCTAGAATTCTGCAAGTAGTATTGAATCTCTTAGGTAAAATAGGTTTGTATACAGTATATTTACTGTATAATTATATATTAAATGTTTTTATACTCACAGCCGGACTTAAACCACCGACAGTCAGAACAAGTGCCCATACTTCAATCCACCATACCACATCGTGATAGAGGATACTTGTGTGTAGTGGATTAAATCATAGACACTCGTCCTGACTGTTGGTGGTTCATGTCCGCCTGGTAGTATATAATTATATATATATATATATATATATATATATATATATATATATATATATATATATATATATATATATATATTTATATAATTACATTTATGATCACATTGAATCTTAACCATTGGAATATTAATCTATAATATGGTCTGCATAACACTATTTTGTAGCATTTTGAATATGGTGTAATTCAAATTTAAAATATATATAAGAAAGAAATAGTGACCATAATCTGTGACGTTCACCATTCACCTTGACCTTTGAATAACAAAAACACAAAATTTGGACAAGCGTTGCATTGACCAACCGAATTTGCCAGCCAAATTTGGTGACGATACGTAACCCGTTCAGTACAGTTCTGTCGGTTTCATTTCTTACTGGATATTAAGATGGTTTTATTTAGTTTATGAAGGGCCTCTATAAAATTAGCAGGCTTTCAACTATCTTTATTAACTCTTTTTACTACCACAGATCCTTCATAAACTCCACTAAATTTTCATATTATAGCTAGAATACAATAAAAAAAGACGTAACCGGTACACAAAGGGTTAAACAGTCTAGGAAGAGTTTAAGGAAAATTATTAACACTCTTCTTTTGTTCTTTGACCTTGACCTTTAACCTTAAGTATTATAATATATATATATATATATATATATATATATATATATATATATATATATATATATACCGTATATATATATATATATATATATATATATATATATATATATATAAACAGTATATATGATTGAAATATATGTTATCTAAGTAAAATGCAACTAAAAGTTGTCAGCTTATCAAAAATTTAGTATTTTTTTATGATGAAGGTTAACTTTTGGCCTTTACTTGTGACCTTGACCTTAATTGTAGGATTATATTTTTGTTTGCTTTGATGTAACCCAAGAAAATCAAATACATTTGTAAAATGTCATTAAAGAGCATCAGTTAGTTTCAGAGGTATTAAAAGATTAGTTGACCTTGACCTTTGACCTTCATCTTGACCTTCATGATGTCTTAAAATTTAACATTTAAATTTTCCCTTAAAGCATAACTGTCTCAACGAATTTTGTGAAATTACAGTAGTAAACAAATTTGCATATTGACCTTATATTTGATGTTGACCTGTGACCTTGACCTATCAAATTTAATTATGTTTAGTCTTGTATGACCTTGGTCTAGACAATCCGAATATGCATGATATGCCTAATGAGAATCTTACATTAAGTAGGAAATACTAGTAAAAATCATATTCCGACCTTTGACCTTGACCTTCGACCTTATAATTTCTTATCGAGGATTTAGTTAGCTTAACAGCAATGTTCGTATTAACTAGCATTATGACTATGGTGTAATTCGTATACAAACTTATTGATTACAAATAGTGATCATATACAGTACTGTGACCTTGACCTTTGACCTTCGACTTAAAATAAAATACATATATTTGGATGGTCGTCGCATTGACCAACTGAATTTGCCTGTATAATTTGGTGACAATACATTAAACAGTCTAGGAGGAGTTTAGGGAAAATTACAAATACCCTTGTTTTGATCTTGACCTCTGCCCTTAATTATTACAATATTTATGTTCTTACATACGGAGCCCTGTATGTTTATTTAAGAGTTAGAATTAGAGTTGAAGGAGTGCCAAACTACCCAAGGGGCAAAGCAGACTAGCGAGCGAACCAGTGAGTGGGAAACCAGCTCGTCCGCATACCAGCAAACAAGCCTTCACACCTGCGTGCGTCATAGGGGACCCTGCAAACTACTTCGATGACCCGACGCTATGACGTACGATCGACGCCAGGAGCCCCCATTGGTCCACGCACCTGCTACGCAACTCGAGGAGCTGTGATAGGGGCGCGCACCATCACTCGCCTCCTGATTCGTTCCTACACCATCATTGTTTAGTATATAAGACCTGAGTAGTGGGCATTCAAATCAGTCTCATTTGGAGTTGGGAAGGTGAACTTGCAGCTGGAGGAAGACGGGGTGAAGTATTATAATGGGTTTGTGACTGTCAGTCAGATTATATAATTGTGTGTTAAGTGTGTTCGGTGTAAACACTTATAGTCCATGAGCCAGGCCAGATATCGGTACCACCTGGGGTGACTAAACACGAATGGTACTAAAATGTTTATAGAGTGACTGTAAGTACATTAAGATATGATAGCCTTCTCGCACTGGTAGCTTAGTCTAATTTTTTGGATGCAATAGGGGCGCTACCCAAAAATAAAGATTTTTAGCGTGACGCTCGGCGTTTTCCTCATTTTCTTTAAAATCCATCACACAATCATCGCGAAACTTTGAACACCTATGTAGAATTATATTCTCTACCAGAGTTGTTCCTAGGTATTTTTCAAATTTCCTCATATTTCGGAATATACTCTATATTTTGGGTATTTTCCTCTAAATCTAGAATAAATCCTTAAATATGGGGAACATTGAAAAATATATTCCAACAGCTCTTGTAGCTTATTTGATTCTCTACAAGAATTATTCCGATGTGTATTTCAAGTTTCTCCATATTTAGGGGTTTATTTCATATTTGGGGATTTTTTGTTATATTTTGGGGATAATTTATTATTGGAAGGAGCAAACATATGTAAAGGAGCAAACATTGTCTTTGAATCCTGGACTTCCTTGGTAGTGTCGACATACGCAGTCTCAATCCTAGGTGGCCCTGCCCGCCGCCCAACATTGTATATTGGCAGCATTGATGATGTCTGAGTGATGCTTCTTATCTTGGACTTGGTAATCTCTGGCAGGACTTTCTCTGGCACAGAGCCTGCAACCTTGGACTGGACAGCAATGCCATTGACTCTATGAGAAGTACCTGCTCCACTTAGGGTCTCTTCAAGTCGGTCAATGTTATCCCAGGCCAGGGTTGTGAACACACCAGGGTAGATGTTTGCTGGCAGTGGAATGTCATCCTTTGAGCATTCCAGCTTCTGGATACAAAGGGCTGTATCGATCTCCTCAAACATTGAGTAAGACACACAGTGACCAAGACGATTCAGAGTTCGGATCAGTTCTGTGTTTCCTGTCAAAGACTTTACAGCATTGGTCAGCAGTACGTGCTTGGGTGGTTTTGTCTTGCCACTGGTAACAGCAAAGACCAAGTCACTGCCAAAGGAAGTGGCAAGACGTTGAGCTCTTTCAGAGGGAGTTTCACACTCACACTCTCCTGTCAGCAGGGTGTGCAGGAATTGAGTGACTGCTGCAGGAATGACATTCTGATCTGTATCGGGAGGCCATGGCTGACTCACATCTTGTTTATTGATCTCATTCCTCAGCTGCATTCCTGCTTTGGTTAAGACATCTTCAGAGTTAGCTGCTCTTGCTTCTTGCAGGTCTTTTGCCATTTTGTGTGCTTGCCGGGCAAGGTCGTCCATTGAGAGGCTGCGTGGATAGATTAGAAGCTTTCCTTTCTCATCTGGGACAAAGCGTAGTGATTCTCCAAACTCGGTTTCAATCTTTCGGCGAACATGTTTCTTTGTCGCTGGTTTCAGTTGGATAATACCACGGGACATCATGGATCTCTCAAGCCTAGATGTGAGGTTTGTCATAGGCAGTACCTCTGGGTTGGGGAATAATTTGGTCCTTATATACAAGCAGAGTTCCTCGAGGGCTTCTGTCTCAACCTCTTCGTAGCGTGCTTCCTCGCTTTCTTCCTGATTTTCACCTGCACCCGACCTGGCGGCCGCTGGGAAATCATCTTTTGTGAAGAGTTTGTAGCACGACTTGTGGTAGTGACCCTCTGCAGCAACAAGGTCTCTGCTAACTAAACCAAGGATTCTCTGGTTGAGTTTCCTTATTGCTGCTCTGCGAATCTTCTCATCTGCTCGTAGCTCAACACACTGTATGAGTGGCTCCCTTGTCTTTGTTGTTTTTATGTACTTGCTTGACTTCTCGCAGAAGATACATACTTTGGCATACACCCTGCTAGTACTAGGGGCATCCCTTGATGCCCTCCTCCTGGGGTCGACGCTTGCTGATTCTATCTTGACACCCTTGGCAAGGATAGAATCCAGTGACTTCTTCATTGTAAAGAGACTACGACATTTACGGTGATAATGTATGTGTGGTATTCCTCCTTCTTCAAGGCCCTTGGCTGCTTCCAGGACTGGATCATGCTGCCTGATTTCTGCAGCCCTGAGCAATGTGTTCCAGGAGTCCAAATCCTGTGGTGACACCAGAGCATCGCTGTCATCATCAGAGCAGTGGATGATACAGTCGATCCGTGCTCTCTTCCTCGCAGATGGTTCCATCCTGCCGTCAAACAGTCGACACACACCTGCAAAAAATATCACCATTAAACCATGAACAAACAAACACATTACATGGCTTCTTACTCGAATGTCAGACCATGAGGACCAGTCCATCAGCAGTTGGACTGGGTTCAACATCAAAATGCGCAGAGACATTGCAGTGGTTCAGGACACTGTAAGCTACCTGCCCACTATCAATGCTCCCGCAACAGAAATGTCCACCGTTAATGAAATCTTGGAACAAACGCATGCTATCATGCAGTCCTTACAGCTTAACAAGATTGTGTGCGTGTTTGATCAAGCACTCTATGCCAAAGCTGCCGAAGTTATCTGGAAACAAGAGAAGTTCAAGAACATTATCATCAGGATGGGCGTCTTCCACACAATCTGTAATCTCATCTCCACCATAGGAAAGAGGTTTCAAGATGCAGGTCTTAGAGATCTGTGTGTGGAATCAGGTATCATCGCAGAAGGATCAGTGTCAGGAGTGATGAACGGCAAGAGGTACAACAGAGCAGTGAGACTACACAAGCTCGTGTATGAAGCACTGATGAGGCTTGCATGGAAAGGCTTCCTTTCATGGCTAGAAGAAAACCATTCAAGGGACATACACCATCTAGATGAAACACTGAAGGACATCAACAGCTTTCACAGCAATGTGTCTCAGGGACTCTTTCAAGAGCTGATGGAGAGTGAATCATGCACACATATCATGAAGCTTTTCCAAGTTTATCTTGAGACCCTCAGAGATGAACACAACCTCTCAGCATTCTGGATGTCATACCTGGACATGGTTGAGATCATGCTGGACTTAATTCGAGCCTCCAGAGAAGGCAACTGGATGCTCCACCTAGGAGCAATCCGACAGATGATACCGTGGTGTTTTGCCTATGACAAAGTGAACTATGCCCGGTTCCTAACCTACTACTATGCCTTGATGTCTCGACTGCCCATTGAACACCCAGAGGTCCATGAACACTTCATGCAAGGTGGCTTTTCGGTCCAGATCGGTAGCAAGAATCCCTTTGGACGGATCCCTGTGGACCAGACAATCGAAGAGACGATCAACAAAGACACCCAGACACCAGGGGGCACAAAAGGCTTCAGCCTGAAAGGCGGAGCTGTCGCCAGGTACTACCTGACATCGGAGTATCGCAGCAGGTACTTAAGGCAGCTCAGGACTATGGTAGTAGGCCAAAAGTATACTGACTTCAGCCACCCAGACCTACAGATGCCCAGGATTAGAAGAGATGAGGCCGATGTCCAATCTTTAGTTCAACTGATGGAGACCAGCTGGTTGAACCCCTTCCACGCAGAGCAAGAAGATCTTGTCAGTTTGTCAACTGCGACTATGGCACCACCAGAAGTTGTCAAAGACCTTCTAGGGGCCTACAGAATAGGAGAGGATGCATATCAAGCCTTCAAGGAAGAGCGCCTGGAGATCGATACGCCAACTATACAGTTTCATGACACGATGACGAAGACGAAACTGAGAACGTTCACTAACATCAGAATGAAGCCACGCTCACAAGACCATGCCAAGGAGGTTATCTTAAAGGCTGACAGGAACCTATTTGGCCAGATGATCCTTGTTGCCGAGAACAGAAAGCTCAAAATGAGTGATGTCTTGGCTCATCCCCTGGGGCCTTTGCCTTGGGCACTTGCCAGCGGTGATGGGTCTCTCCGCAAGACCAACAAGGCTGCCCTCGCAAAGGAGTTAGAGAGGAATGTTTCTCCTGCAGAAGTGATACCCGAGCCCTCTGCTACCATAATTGATGGGATGAGCCTGGTCCACAAACTGAAGGGAAACGACAAAACTTTTTCACAGCTTGCAGGTACAGCACTGAGTCACGCTGTTCATGAAGGTGCTAAGAGCAGGCGCATTGATGTTGTGTTTGATATCTACAAGGAGACATCCATCAAGGATGCAGAACGAGCCAAAAGAAGTGCAGGCACAGGAATTCATTTCAAGAACATTCAACCTGGGCACAACATCCAGCAGTGGAGAAAGTTACTCGGTAGTTCCTCCAACAAGGCAAGTCTTATCAAGTTCTTGGTAGAAGAATGGAAGGCACCACAGCACAGGGAGAAGCTCAAGGAGAAGGAGCTGTATGTCACATGTGAGCAGCGCTGCTTCAAGATCACCAAAGAGCAGTGGGAAGAGGCTCCTGAGCTTAAGTCAACTCAAGAAGAAGCAGACACACGCCTTCTTCTCCATGCACTTCATGCAGCAGAATCTGGGAACAAGTCTGTCATCATCACTGCAGAAGATACAGACGTCATGGTGTTGTGTCTTGGCATGTGCCACAAGATCCCATCCCATCTGTTCCAGAAGTGCGGGACGAAGAACCGGACAAGATTCCTGGATATCACCACACTGAGCCGCACACTGGGAGGCAGCGTGTGTGATTCATTGATTGGTATGCATGCCTTTACAGGCTGTGATACCGTCAGTGCATTCGCTGGCCGAGGGAAGATGACGACACTCAAGCAGGTGAAGATGGACAAGACATACCAGCATGCTTTTCACGAACTTGGACGCTCATGGGAAGTGTCTCCTGAACTCTTTGAGAAGCTACAGGAAATCACCTGCCACATGTACCTACCATCTACCCACACAACTAAGGTAAACAAGCTTCGGTATGAGCTGTTCTGTGCAAGACGTGGAGAGGTAGAGTCAAGTCAACTCCCTCCTTGTGAGGACTGCCTCTTCATGCATGCACTGCGTGCAAACTACCAGGCTGCGATCTGGAGGAGAAGTCTTCAGAGCCAGCCATTTGTTGCGAACCCAACAGACTGCGGTTGGATGACAGATGAGGACGGTAAGCTTGCCGTCAACTGGATGCGAGGCTCACCAGCACCAGATGCTGTTATGCAGCTACTATCTTGCAAGTGTGTGCGGTCATGCGAACTCCCTAAGTGTACTTGCCTCAGCAATGGTCTAAAATGCACGGACATGTGCAGGTTACAGACATGTCAGAACAAGGCTATTGAAGAAGAGCCGGTGGCACAACAGTCAGATTCCGAGTCTGACGTAGATGATATTTAGGAGTAGTAATTTGCCATAATAGTATGTACAAGCCCATGGCATGCTTAGTGTGTATTTACAGGACTTGTATTAAATGTGACAATTACTATATGCATTTTGTTGACATTTAGGCATTCCTGTCCCCAAATTTGACATTTTAAAAAATTTCGGAATTTTCGGTAGGGTATGTCTATTCAAGAAGTGATAACGACCATTAAGCTACCAATGTGCAAGGGCTATCATATCAAAACATAAACTAGAGACATGTAGCAAGCTAAAAACACCTAAGAGAATTAGTCACCCCGGGTGGTACCGATATCCCAAAATTCGGGTCTTGGCTCATGGACTATTACGTTATGTGTTGGTTAGTGAGATATGTGATTGGGAATTAACGTTAACACTATTATTATGTACTTAACTATTTGATTTGAAATTAACGTTAACACTACTATTATGTACTTTACTATTTGATTGAGAATTAACGTTAACCCTACTATTATGTACTTAACTATTTGATTGGGAATTAACGTTAACGCTACTATTATGTACTTAACTATTTTAGTTGACTAACTTGTGGACTAAAGAAACTCTTTAAGTAATTGGGTTATGATGAAAGTAATACTATTGTTTTATATTAATACTTACGAGTTCTTTCATTTTCTTTTAATTAAGCTTACATTGCTTAACGGTGCTTAGTATGGTGATACTATTGTCTCATATTAGTAATATCGCCTTAGACTAACATGGCTGTTTTAATGTTACTTCTAGTGATTTCCTAAGCTGAAGAAAATTATTTTAGCTTCAAAATATTAGTTTGCTTTTCATATTATTTGAGTGAGACCTGAATCGAATCTATGAAGCGATCCTGTAACTTAATTTACTCATAATCAAATCTCAATGTTACGTGGTTATGAAATTCATTTAACTAATTATTAAATATATATCTAACTTTTTATGTGACTTTGATATTAATCCTGATGATAATAATATAATACTATTAACGTAAGACAAGAACCAAGAATAATTACATTAAATATAAATAAAAGGACATATAAGAAAACTCTCTATTCATTTCAAAAAGGGTAATAGACAGAAATATTCTTACTTAAGTACATAATAGTAGCGTTAACGTTAATTCCCAATCAAATAGTAAAGTACATAATAGTAGCGTTACCGTTAATTTCAAATCAAATAGTTAAGTACATAATAGTAGCATTAACGTTAATTCCCAATCACATATCTCACTAACCAACATAACGTAAGTGTTTACACCGAACACACTTAACACACACTTTTATAATCTGACTGACAGTCACAAACCCATTATAATACTTCACCCCGTGTTCCTCCAGCTGCAAGTTCACCTTCCCAACTCCAAATGAGACTGATTTGAATGCCCACTACTCAGGTCTTATATACTAAACAATGATGGTGTAGGAACGAATCAGGAGGCGAGTGATGGTGCGCGCCCCTATCACAGCTCCTCGAGTTGCGTAGCAGGTGCGTGGTCCAATGGGGGCTCCTGGCGTCGATCATACATCATAGCGTCGGGTCATCGAAGTAGTTTGCAGGGTCCCCTATGACGCACGCAGGTGTGAAGGCTTGTTTGCTGGTATGCGGACGAGCTGGTTTCCCACTCGCTGGTTCGCTCGCTAGTCTGCTTCGCTGCTTGTGTAATTTGGCACTCCTTCAACTCTAATTCTAACTCTTAAATAAACATACAGGGCTCCGTATGTAAGAATGTGTAATTTGAGATATATAATATTTGAGTAATAAGCCATAACACAGCCAGTTTTCCAAAATTTGAGTAATCTTTTTTAATAAATAATAAAAGTTGACCTTTGACCTTGACCTTTGACCTTGACCTTTATGCAAGAGTACATTTTTGTTTGCATTGACATTGCCCATGAAAATCAAATAAGCATGCGTAATTTCATTAAAACCCTTTAGTTAGTTTCATATAATATGATATCAATAGAATAGTTGACCTTGACCTTTGATCTTTATCTTGACCTGTACAGTATATGACTCGATATTTATTATTTTCCTTTTCACTTAAAGTGCAACTATATCTCACCAAATGTTGTGAAGTTTGCATGAAAACTAAAGAAAATAGCATATTGACCTTCTATTTGACCTTGACCTGTGACCTTGACTTTTCATATGAATATGTATAGTTTCTTGCATGACCTTGGCCTAGGTATTCTGAATATACATGGTAAGCCTAGTGAGAATCTAACAGTTAGTATAAGAAATAATAGTAGAAAACCTATTTTGACTTTTGACCTTTATCTTTGACCTTACCCTTTAGAATATTTATCTAACATTTGGGCAATACGATATCAAGGTTATCAGTAACTTGTATAGTGAAAATGAAGACATTTGAGTAAAAAGTAAAATATATAGTAAAAGTTGACCTTTGACCTTGACCTGTGACCTGGACCTTTATGAAAGAGTATTTGTTTTTTATTGACATTGCCCCGGAAAATCTAATAAGCATGCCTAATTTCATTAAAACCCATCAGTTAGTTTCATATATATTAATAGAATAGTTGACCTTGACCTTTGACCTTTTTCATGACCTTTATGATATGTGTGTCCAAATGTATTATTTTCATTTTCATTTAACCCTTACAGACTGGTTTCGCCTTCTATAGGATATCCCCGAAACCCGGGGATCTGGCCTAAAAACGTTGTAATAGGCTAGCCCTATCTTTGTTATTTTAACTGCTAGAGAATTTTCTCCAATCTCTAAACGTAGCCCTGTTTTGTATCTGTAGACTGGCGTTGAGTAGAGCTCTCTAAGTCAACTGGTTCAGTTGTGATGACGATTTCTGTGGATAAAGTTTCGAGGAGATGTTAGCGATATCGGACATTTGCAGACACTAATCTCGTCATAGCATACAACAACAACATTGATCCGACGTCTCCTTGTTTTCGGAGGTGCGGTGTCGCAAAGACAAGCTTTGTTTACATGTGTCGGACGCACAGCTTTCAAAACACCCCTAATAGGCTTTCAAGCTTACGGTGCTCAAGAGCCTATCCGTGTTGTTGTTGTTGTTGTTGTTCCCTAAGCTGCCTGGCCGAACAGCCCCGAGTCCCTGAGAAAGGCCACGGCCACGATCGGGCTTTCCCACAGAGCTCTCATTGAGTGTAGATTGTGTTGTTGGCGTAAGTGGTTGTGTGAAATGCAGTCTTCTATGATGTGTTTAATGGTATGGGGTGCTGTGTTACATCCCGGGCAGGCGTCGACAACGGAGTCATCCAGTCTCTTCTGATAGCTCAGGAGAGCTGGATGGTGTCCGCATCTCAGCCTGGCCAGGTGGACTCTGTCCTCGCGAGGAAGGGAGGATTCGGAAGGATGGATTTCGGGAGGTCGTGCATGCAGCTGCGTGTTGTCTGTGAGTGAGTGGATGAATCGGTGAGAGATATGAGTATGGATGTGCTTCTGGAAGTTGGTTCGGGGTGGGCAGGGAGGGAGAGAGGACAATAATTGTGTGTGATACCGTGTGCTGGGTGTTGTTTTGATATTTCTTGGTGTCTGTGGGTGTGTTGCCATGTAGTTTAGTGGGTGGTCTTGGTTCGTGGAGGCTGCTGCCAAGAATTGAGTGCCTCTCATGTCCAGATGGTCTTTGACTTTGAGGATTTTGGTTTCTTGATGTAGGTGATCTGTGGGTGCAGTAGCTGTGCAGCCTGTAATGATCTTCAGGGCTTTGTTTTGAATAGTCTGTAATGTCTTATGATGTGTTTCAGCTAGGTTAGAAGCCCAGGCTGGGCTTGCGTATTCCATCACTGATCTTATGTATTGTTTATATACTGTGGTGGTAGTTTCTTTGTTGTGTCCAAATTTTGTGTGAGCAAGTGACCTGAGGGCGTTAAGTCTGGGTGTCAGTTTCTTTTTAATGTTTGTGGTGTGCTGTTTGAATGTCATATGAGTATCATATGTTACTCCTAGGATTTTGGGTGTGTGTGTATGTGTTATGGGTGTGTTGTTTATGGTGAGTTGAGGGATGTATTCGTGTTCTCCTGTCCAACTTGTGAGCAGGGTTGCGGTAGATTTGGCTGGGGCTAGATTAAGTCTGTTTGTAGTGCACCAGCCATGTAGTGTGTTGAGATAGGGTTGAAGGAGATCTGTTGCTCTTTTTGGGTCATGGTGTGTGCATGTGAGTGTTATGTCATCTGCATAGGAGGCTAAGTTTATTTGGGGCGTATTGGGTGTAGTTATATCGTGCATGTACAGATTGAAGAGTGCGGGCGATAGGACGGATCCTTGTGGGACTCCGTTTGGAAAGTTTCTGATTTTAGATGACTGACCGGCAAAAGATACGTGTGCACATCTGCCTGCTAGGAAGTTGGCCAGCCACCGTTTTGTGTTGTTGTGCATGTTTGTGTTGTAGATTTTGTTTGTTAGGTTGTGGCGGGGGATGGCATCGAAGGCTTTACTAATGTCGAGTGTGGCTAATAGTGATCTGTGTGGTGGTCTAGCTGAATTGATGCCGTCGAAAGCTCTTTGTGTAAGGTCTGTGAGAAGAGTGTTTGTGGAGTGCAGTGGCCTAAAGCCATGTTGTGTTGGAGCTAGGGGTAGGTCAGGTGTAATTAGTTGTAATACTAGGCGTTCCATGACTTTGGAGGGGGAGCAAAGGAGTGTGATGGGGCGGTGCGAGGAGGGTAGCGTGGGGTCTTTGTTGGGTTTGGGGAATGTGATGATGATACCATGCTTCCAAATGTCTGGTATTGTGTTGTGTGAATAGCTGTAGTTTGATATGTTAGTGAGTGCTTGTATGCCTTGTGGTCCCAGGTGTCTGAGGTGTATGTTGCTTATGTTGTCTAGGCCACAGGCGGGTGAGTGCTTGAGATTGTTGATGATATGCTTTGTCTGGTGATTGGTGAAGGGTGTATAGTCAGGGTCTGTGGGGAATTGTCTCTTACGTCGGATGACACGTCGGTCGTCTTTGTGAGGTTTTAGGTGGCTGACATGTGAAAAGTGATTGATGAGAGTGTTTGCTTGTTGTTTACATGAAGGAGTAGAGTCTGTTGTTGTGATTGCAGCATGTGATTGTGTTGTGTTGCTGTTGGAAAGTGTGATGCTGTTTAGTGTTTTGTATAGTTTTTTGGGGTTTGTTTTGTGATCAAGTGTTTGTAGGAAGTTATTCCAATTTAGTTTTTGTTGCTCTTGTATTTTGTTGTTAGTTTGGGTGTTGAGTGCTTGAATTTGTTGTGTGATGTCTTGTGTGTGGGGTGCTGGGGAGTGTTTCAGTATGTCGCGTTGTCTGATGAGGTTTTGAATTTCTGGTGTGAAGTTGGGGTTGTGTCTTTTTCTGTTACCTCTTGGAATGTGTTTCTTGTCAGCGTTTTGGATAGTTTTATTGAGTATGTGTACAGCATTGTTGATGTTAGTGATGGGTGTACTGTTTAGAGTTGTGAAGTGTTGTTCTGTCTCATTTGTGAATGCTTCCCAGTTAGCTCTTTTATAATTGGTGTATGTGTGTTTGTGGCTAGCTGGGGTGAGTCTGGTTTTTGTGGTGATAATGATCGGGAGGTGGTCAGAGCCTAAGGTTCTGACCACCCTCCAGGATGTTGTGGGGGCGAGTTCTGGGGAGCAAAAGGTGATGTCTGGAGATGATGGGTTATAGAGGGCTTGGTGAGGAATATGGGTATGTTGATGGATGTCGTTAAGGATGATGAGGTTATCGGTTTGGTTTTGTAGTACCAGCCCTCTGTCTGTGTCGGGGTTGTCGACAAACCAGGCCGACGTCTTGGCGTTGAAGCCTATCCGTGTTTCGGGCCCTAGTTTGTTATAGGCTCCTCAGAGTCCTTCCGGGTACCAGGGATTAAAGTGCAACTGTCTCACAAAATTATGTGAAGTTTGCATGAAAAGTAAAGAAAATAGCATATTGACCTTTTATTTGACCTTGACCTGTGACCTTGACCTTTCTTATGGAATTGTATAGTTTCTTGTATGACCTTGACCTAGGTATTCCGAATATATATGGTAAGCCTAGTGTGAATCTTAACAGTTAGTATAAGAAATACTAGTGAAAAACTTATTTTGACATTTGACCTTGACCCTTGACCTTACCCTTAAGAATACTTACCTAAAATTTGGTCAACACGATATACAGGTTACCAGTAGGTAAGCCTAGTGAGAATCTAACAGTTAGTATAAGAAATACTAGTAGAAAACCTATTTTGACATTTGACCTTGATCTTTGACCTTACCTTTAGCATAATGTATCTAATATTTGGGCAGTACGATGTCAAGGTTACCAGTAACTTGTATTGTGAAAATGAAGATATTTGAGTAAAAAGTAAAATAAATAGTAAAAGTTGACCTTTGACCTTGACCTGTGACCTGGACCTTTATGTAAGAGTATTCTTTTTTTTATTGACAATGCCCCGGAAAATCAAATAAGCATGCCTAATTTCATTAAAACCCATGAGTTAGTTTCATATACAGTATATTAATAGATTAGTTGACCTTGACCTTTGACCTTTAACTTGACCATTATGATATGTGTCCAAATGTATTATTTTCCTTTTCATTTAAAGTGCAACTGTCTCACCAAAGTTTGAAGTTTGCATGAAAAGTAAAGAAAATAGCATATCAACCTTTTATTTGACCATGACCTGTGACCTTGACCTTTCTAATGGAATTTTATAGTTTCTTGTATGACCTTGACCTAGGTATTCCGAATATATATGGTAAGCCTAGTGTGAATCTAACAGTTAGCATAAGAAATACTAGTGAAAAACTTATTTGGACGTTTCACCTTGACCCTTACCCTTAAGTATATTTACCTAAAATTTGGTCAACCCGATATACAGGTTACCAGTAACTTGTATAGTGAACATGAAAATATTTGAGTAAGAACTAAAAAATATGAAATATTGACCTTATTTTTAACCTTGACCTTTGACATTAACCTCTAAGTTAAATGGAATATTTCTTTTTGACTGACCTTTGCATTGACCAAATACATATACCTGTGAAATTTGGTAAAAATCCATCAAACGGTCTAGGAGGAGATTCCGGACAGACAGACGGACGACGACGACGACGACGACGACGGACGACGACAGACAAGCTGAATGGTGGTGCACAGTATACGGGTGGGATCTGTGTGCGCGATACCACTCTGCTTCGCAGAGTTGATAAATAAGCAAATAATTGGGCCCATCCCCCCTAACTATAACAGTCTAGCGTTACTAAAATACTAAAAAAATCCCTTTCATTACGAAAAACAGTTATGCTTTAACTCCCTCCAGTCTATATATATATATAGAAAAAAAAAAAAAAAAAAAATCTTAGCTTATATCTTCCATGTATTATATTTTGGCCTACATTACACGATTTGTTTAGCGTAGGACGGATTGGTGGAAGTAACTGGATTACCTTGAGATATTTTGCATTCCGAGACGACCATCCTCAGCTCAACAAAATAATCAAATGTACATTTGCCCACATAAGTTCGGTTCCTCGTTCAAATCTTGTTTGAAAATAATAATTGTATGAATTGCGAGTGTAATTTATTTTAGTTATCAGCTGAATTGTAATATGATTTAACCACTGTATAAAACACTATACTCGTAATTCAATCATGTGCACTATATTTCCAAGAATAAGATCACAGAGATAAACTGAACATATGCGGGCAATTGTACATAAACACGTTTGGCATATATCTGTGCAATTTCCCTGTATTTGCCTTTACATGATATTTATTAGTATTTCTATTATAGGAAGGACTCTTCTGCCCATTGCTAGCGGCCAGTACGTGGTCTAAATAGTGATGGGCATTATACAAATTCAACTAATGTAACATTAATTTATATCCGAATATATAACTCAATTACATGGCTCAGTTGAAGTTAAGAACAAAACACTTATTCAGTAGTGTTAAGCTTTTTAATTATTGATAATCATTACAGTCATTGGAGTAAGGGAACATGTGCTATTCTTGCTAATTCCATGTATAAAATTTACTTGGGTGCCCAATGAGAGAGCTGAATCAATCATTAAATTTAAATATATCCGATTATAACCCTCTGGGTTCTCGATGGCTAAAATTATGAGTGCTGGCAAATATTATTTGGTTTGTCCAGTGATAACTTATGCAAATCATATGTTACAAATAAGTACAAGGCTTTAATGATTAACTATACGAACATTACTTCAACTGCTTTTGGTGATCCAATGTACTGTATAACTATTACTATGCAATAATTCACTAACATTGGCTATCTAGAGATCCTTGACTTAAGTTATCCGGATTCTACGAACAAGAAATAGACTAACAGTGGCGGTAGTTAAAAGCTTGACTACCAGGACGTCATCGTGGCTTTATCACCTAATAAAGCTAAGCTAAGATAAGATAACTTTATTGTCAATTTGCATACAATAATATATATACAAAATTAGATAATATGTGGCGAGGAGCTCAATATCAGCTCAGATATAAAAACGTGATAATGCAATATCCAGTTCAATATACACTATATAAAATTAATACTGACACAATCATACATCTCATTTTTATATCATATGGCAGTTACACTGACTTAATTTATATATGACATGGCAGTTACACTAACTTCTGGCTTTCATTGTCTGTGACCTATAAGGCATCTCCTGGACTGAACATGCCCTAATACCTCGCTGTCCTATATGACTAAGTATTTTTTCAAATAATCCTGTAACATAATCTCGGGAAAAATACCGTACCACATTGGCGTTAACTAGATTAAATGGTTAATGCTAGAAATAAGTGAATGCTGGTGAGATGCACAGTTTAAATAAACAAATAGGAAGGTTTTTGCCTATTTAATATCAAACTAAAACTACATACCAGGATGTTGACCTAAGGAAAGAGTACTAGTCCGGTGGCAGGGCCACATAACCTTGCACTAAGAGATGGTAATCATTTAATTGAATTTTTTCGATAATATTTGGTCTTTACTTCAAATCCTGGACAGGTGTGAGCTTCATACCGCTTGCCTATTTCAGAAACCAAGATGGCCGCCGAAGAGGGTCGATTTACAAAATCCTCCACATGTTCTGGATTTAGCACACAATAATTATGTTTATATGCTCTATAGGTATGTGAAGTCACAGAGTGTGAGGTGAAATTGAACGGTCAGGCTATGGAGATTGTCAGCTCTTTTAAGTATCTGGGCAGTGTGTTGAGTAAAGATGGGACTATGGATGAAGAAGTGCGGGAGAGGGTGCAACAGGGGAAGAGGGCTGTAGGAACGTTGAAAGCAGTAACAAGAAATAGAGTGGTCAGTATGGAAGTGAAGAAGTCCTTGCATGACAGTGTGGTAATCCCGACACAAACTTACGGAAGCGAAGCATGGACGTTCGGGAAGAGACTCAGACCAAGAGTGAGAGGGATGGAAATGAGTTACTTGAGAAGTGCGTGCGGAGTTACATGGAGGGATAGACAGACGAATGAGGAAGTAAGAAGGAGGTGTGGTGTGGAGGTAGATGTGCTGGAAAGTGTGAAAAGGAACAACTTGAGATGGTTCGGCCATATGGAACGTATGGACAGCGAGTGATTGACTAAGAGGGTGTACGAGAGCGAGGAGGAAGGACAGAGAGGGAGAGGTGCACCGAGGGAGAGGTGGAAGGATGGAGTGAGGAAGTATATGAATGAAGGCGGTGCTGGTTGGGAGGAGGGGCGTCGACTGACTGGGGACAGAGGTGAATGGGGGCAGTTCGTTCGTGGCCACCCCTTCGGGGATCACGGCGCCAGGCAATAGATAGATAGATAGATAGGTATGTTTTTGGATGCGATAAATCCTATTCTGGCATTATTTTAACTTTTCCAGGCCATCTTTACCACCAAATCTCGAAATGGCTGTCAAAATTACCAACACGAACAAGTTACTGTAAGCAAAACAAAAAAACGAACATAAATAAATAGATCTGTTCATTTCAATTCACAATATATATTGATATCAGCATGTACAAATTAACAAATATCAGTATATCCCGATACATCAACAAATTATTCATTTGTAAATGCATGATGGGTACTGATACCAAGAAGTGTACATTATGTTCCAAAATATATTTCAACAATGCTTTTACTGAGGGCACACAAATTACTTTCAAATCATGAAAAGCGAAACCCATACCAAACGAGAAAATAAAATATATAATAAAGATTAATTGGAAATCATCAAGTCTCCACACATTGAAGATAGCTCAACACACGGTAAAATAAGATTAATTCGTGAAATGCAAGTTATAATCGGAAAATTTTATCTTTTACAGAGAAAATAAACAGTTGTTACTTCTGGAATCCCACTAATATTGATTGTCTTCCTCCATACTGTCTACTTCAACATCTTTCTGGTTGAATGGATTGTGGCACAAACCCCCACGAGCACCACAGGCACAAAAGATGGGTCATGGCAACTGACGACTCATACAACCACACTTGGCCCCTCGGCATGCCTTCTCTGATTCACAACTACAGTGTACCAGCTTCAGGACATGCTCAGGGGTGTAAGCTGTCCCCTGGCCCATGTTCTGTGGAATGAGATACTTATTGACATTATCTGCTTCCCAGCCAAACTGGACTGGATCCATTGCAGGGGGTTCTCCACTCAGAGCTGCGTGCTAGGTTGCCACTTGGAGGTGAGTTTGTATTACATTCTCATGGAATACATCAGTTCTGTGGTAGGTGGTAGGCTGCATTGTTTTGGAACAAAGGAAGCCTTGACAATCTCCTGATCCCACACCTGCAGCCTGTACTCTGTCTTGGATGAGAATGTTCTAACACGCTGCCATGAATGTCTTTGCTTGCTCTGTTACCTGTGTGTGCTCGGCTGTAACATCTCCAAGTAGATCCAGTCTGTATCCTTTTGATGTAATAGTTAGAGCAGTGGTTTTCCCAATACCATATGTCGCAGCTACAGAGTCACACCCTGAGAGAGCATGAATAGTGAGTAGGTCTGACACAATAGTGCAGTGTTTGAGATACGTGGCAATGTGACAACGCCCATACACTGGTGACTGCATGTAGATGGCAGACTGGAAAGAGGAGTGTCCATAGAAGAAGATCAACAGCATGAATACATCGGTGTCATCTGCTATTGCAAGCACAGATGCATCTACATCGTTCCCAATTTTTCTACAACTTGTTGAGCAATGATGCTGCCTGCTTCTTGAAGCGATGAGACAAGATCCATACATGGTCATTTCTGCCCCTTGTTCATATGTATGAGGATGGACTCTTCACCTGTGACAACGAGGAAATGAGAATCTGTGACCGCCTAGAGGAATGTGTCGTCAGCCAAAATCTGCTGGTAAAGAAACTTGTTGAGCTGGATCTTGTTTGTGTAGTTCTTCAGAACTGCATCTGTGAGGTGAGCTTGAAGACTCATGATTTTGTACTTCTCGAGTTCCTTGTGCTGCTCTTGATGTAGTAATGATATCTATCAAAGCAGAGATAGATGCCAGATTAAGATATGTATTCAGAGAGCCAGAGCTTGAAGGTAGTGATGAAAGTTTCCACAGTGCCATGAACTGGCCACACAAGTGTCCACAGCAGAGCAGACACATCCACTAAAATTGCAGTCGGGGTCTGACCATTCCTCTGAGAGTTCTCTACTTAGAGATTTTTCTGCAGAGTACTTTTACCTGTGGCAATATGCATTGTGTCATCTGCCATTGTGCTATATATAAATAAATAAATACAACAAACAAAAACACAGAGTATGCATGTCTCATTTAAGAACACAAGTTTAAGTGAGCATACATCAACATTTCATCATAAAAAATATGTTGTAAATCACATATTGCGTATCATTTTAGCCGACATTTTGAGATTTGGTGGTAAGATGGCCTGAAAATGTTAAAATAATGCCATAATTGGACTCCTCGCACCCGAAACATACCTATAGACCATAAAAACATCATAAGTGTATGCTCAAACCAGAAATTATGGACGATTTTGTAAATTACCCCTTTTTTGGTGGCCATCTTGGTTTCTGAAAAAGGCAAGCGGGTGTGAAGCTCACACCCACCCAGAATTTGAAGTAGAGACCAAATACTATCGAAAAATACAATAAAATTATTACCATCTCTTAGTGCAAGGTTCGGCCTAAACATGGGGTTCTGCTACCGGACTCTACGTGATATCACTGTGAGTTTAATGTCAGCAGTGCATTACTGTTCAATGTATCTATGACGACGAAGGATTTTACTTTGTCAAAATCTAGGATTATGTCTGGCAGCGCTTGGATAAATGTAGTCCAAATCAATTATGGGTAACAATAACGAAACACAAAACTTAAGAACAATAATAAGAGTACCAGCCACAGGGAGAATAGCAACTCAAAAACACCCTCTAGCACGGCAGGACTATCAATATAGAGTCTATGATTTTTTAACTGGCGGCGCGCAACATATGTCGAGTGAAATAAATTTGGACTTAGTGGCGGTGCACGACGCTGTTGAGCGCCATTTTCAGCACGCAATGTTGCTGAGAGAGAGAGCTGAGCAGTGGGACGAGCGTAGTAACCTTATGACCGCTCCCCACGACCACCGTGGACATACTGAACTGTATCCTACTTTCCTCTCCCCTTTCTCACTCGCTACACAGGGAATTATGTAAGGAAATTACCTTATTTCAGGGTTTTTGCACTGGTGTTGAACGATCGTTGCAAGAGAACCAGTGGTCGTACAAGGATGGTTCGGGTGTCATTGGAAAGCTCTGTTTACGCCCTTTCAGGGATACATATTTGTTTTACGCTCTGGGTCTTATTTAGGCATGAAAATGATCACGTAAACAACCCAATTTAGGGTAACAAAAAAACGCTGTGCGGTACGGTCAAATAGACCGCCTAGCCCGCCAATAAGGTGTTAAAAACATAGTATATTGAAGTTTACCAGCATCACGAAGTGGGAGAAGAAGGGCTACATTTGTTCAGTCATTCATATGTTTAAGAAGGTTGCTTTTGACTTTATACAGAGAGTTGACAAATACATAGAAGAGCTATTTATTTTTAAATTACACGACGCACTGGATAATCCGCATTATACAACAATTTAAAAACACTAAATCATCATGTCCTAATTTGCATTTCATGGACGCATTTTTATTTCAGTCCAATAGCACCATTTTAATATGGTAAAACTAGACAATTACAGTAGGTTATGAAAGACCTGTGGACACAAAATGAGTCATGAAAGGGTTAAGATCCTTAATATACCGCAAAATTACAAATATCGGCTATTTCAAGCACAAGTAATGCAAGTAATTTCAAAAAGTGCGGTATGGGGGAAACCTCAACACACATGTGAACAACACTCTATAGCAGGGGTTCTTAACCTGGGGTCCATGGACAGGCTTCAGGGGGTCCGTGCAGGGCCACTAAAAATTTGTATTGGACGTGAAACGATCAGGTGTTTATACCGGACTCGCTACAGCGGTGGTAACTGAGTGAGTCACTCACTATCGGTACTAGGACCAATTCTCTTTCTAATTTACATCAACGACATAGATGAGGGTCTCACCTGTACAATCTCAAAATTTGATGACGATACAAAAATTGCAAATAGCGTACTCTCAAAAGAACAAGTTGACGATATGCAACACAATCTAGATAAATTGTCATGTTGGGCCCAAATTTGGCAAATGAGTTTCAATGCGGATAAATGTAAAGTACTACATATTGGATACCTAAATGAGAAAGCAAACTATTCGATGAATGGCACTCAGCTTAAGAATGTAAACAGAGAAACCGATCTGGGAGTAACAATATCGAGTAACCTAAAACCGAGTCAACAATGTTCAGAAGTTGTTAAGAAGGCAAACAAAATAATTGGCTTTAGACGTAGGTCATTTGAGCATAAATCCAAAGAAATTATCCTAACCCTTTACAATTCCTTAGTCCGCCCTCTTCTGGAATACTGTGTTCAATCCTGGTGCCCTTATTACCAAAAAGATATAAACAAGCTAGAACGAGTTCAACGTAGAGTTACCAAAATGATACCTAGCCTAAAGAACAAACCATACGAAGAGCATCTTAGAGAATTAAATATATTTCCTTTAACCCAGCGCAGATTAAGAGGTGACTTAATTCAAGTGTTCAAAATCATCAAAGGCATCGACAATATGAACTGTAGTAAGTACTTCACTATCGACCAATCTAATTACACGCGGGGAAACGGTTGCAAAATTATTGGTAAATCTTTTAACTCACACGAATCTAAGAATTTCTTCTTCAATCGAGTTGTCAACTTGTGGAATGGGCTTCCCCGAAACGTTATAGACTGCATCACCGTTGATTCATTTAAACTCCGCCTAGACAAATATCTCGCATCAAACCCGCGACTGACTGCGTTTGTAAATGAATAACTTTATTTTATCCCCCCCTCAGTTACTAACCCCTCTGTCCCCTACTAACTTCCTAGTCCTGCCACGGACATTAGTTCCAGGGCAGTAATTCCCTTTCCAATGTTCCCATACCCACTCTAAACCACTGTTTGGACACTTGATCCTCAGTGTTTTGGAGGACAAGCAACCTAGAAGGGTCACTATATCTGTTGTTGCTTGATTTCCTTTGTACTCCTTTGTACTCCTTTGTACTTATGCCTAATATCCTAATCTCTTCTAAAGATGTGCTTTCTACCCTCTCTGGGCTTAATACTAAGAAGGCGTACGGTCCGGACGGTGTTCCTCCTGTTGTACTTAATAACTGTGCTTCCGTGCTGACCCCCTGCCTAGGCAAAATCTTTCGTCTCTCTCTCTCTCCTCTAACGTCTTTCCTTCTTGCTGGAAGTTTGCTCTCATTCAACCTGTCCCAAAGAATGGTGACTGCTCTCAACCCTCCAACTATCGTCCAATTGCTCTCATCTCTTGTATCTCTAAAGTTTTTGAAACTATTCTTGCTTCCAAATTTCTTAAGCATTTCTCTTCTCATAATCTCCTCTCAGATCGCCAGTATGGTTTCCTTAAGGGTCGCTTTACTGGTGATCTTCTTTCATATATTACTAACTCTTGGTCATCCAACTTTCCGGACTTCGGTGAGACTTTTTCTGTTGACAGAGTCTGGCACAAATCTTTAATTTCCAAATTGCCCTCCTTCGGTTTCTTTCCCTCCATCTGTGCCTTTGTCTCTAATTTCGTTTCTGGCCGTTCCAAAGCTGCGGTTGTGGACGGCCATCGCTCAATTCCTCATCCTATCAACTCCGGTGTTCCGCAGGGCTCTGTCCTATCTCCTATTCTCTTTCTAATTTTCATAAATGATCTTCTCAACTGTACATCTAGTCCCATCCATTCATATGCAGACGACTCTACTTTACACCACTCAATTAGTTTTCCAGAACGTCCCAGCCAGCAGTTCCTCAAAAGTAAACGTAATGAAGCCATAAAATGCTTATCTTCTGATCTACCTACTATTTCCAATTGGGGTAGAGAAAACCTTTTTACATTTAATGCTTCTAAAACTCAATTTATCCATCTTACTACCCGTCAGGAACCTCCAGAGGACTATCCCTTATTCTTCAACAATACAAAAATCAACCTTCATCTTCCCTCAATGTTCTCGGTGTCTCTTTTTCTTCTGCTCTCACTTGGAAAGACCATATTACCAGTCTCGCTAAGGCAACCTCCCAGAAGCTGGGTGTGCTCAACTGCCTCAAGGGGTTCTTTACCCCTGCGCAGCTACTTGCTCTGTACAGGGGCACAGTGCGTCCTTGTATTGAGTATTGTTCACATGTGTGGGGAGGATCCTCTCACACCGCACTCCTAGATAAAGTAGAAAGGAAAGCCTTTCGTATCATTAACTCCCGTCCACTTACCAACTCTCTCTCTTCGCCGCAATGTTGCATCTCGCTCACTATTCTATCGCTACTACAATAATCAGTGTTCCTCAGAGCTTTCCCAGTGTATACCACCTCTTCTACGTAGGGTACGTAGTAGCCGCCTTGCAACACAATACCACCCCTACGCTGTGCAACTCTCCAACCCAAGAGAGAAATGCTATTCTCACTTTCTTCTATTCAACTGCTGAGCTCTGGAACTCTCTCCCAGAATCAGTCTTTCCCTCTTCCTATGACTTAAATTGCTTCAAACTCCGTGTGTCCAGGCATTTTAGCTCGAACGTCCCTTGATTTCGGCCCTGTCACTCTTTGAAATCTGGGGGAGGCACTCGCTGCAGGCAGTTATGCCTTTTGTCTCCCTTATTCACATAGAAAAGAAAACAAACAAAAATATATATATATATGCCTGTAATCTCTGTTTATAAAAGATGAAGGGGTTAAGTAAAACACGAGTAAGAATGTAACATTTTATGAAGATATATTATCACACTCGTATATTTTTTCTTCGACCATGAGAGTTTAGCAAAGTCATCTTTCTCCACACGAATCTGACATTGTGTATATTGCTTTGGATAAGCCATTTTAAAGTGTATTATTTTGTGTATAAATATTTCATATTATTAGCATTGTAATGTTCTGGTCATCATCAGTAAGAAGCAGTTTCATATTAGTGTTCTTTCCGGCAACGTTTGAAAGATATAAACAAAAAATCTCACAGCTGATCTAGATTAATTCGCGCTGACATCAGTGACTAGCCTGAAGGAGTATTACAGTGTGATAGCAGACAGAACGTTTACACAATTTCATTGCAGGTTGGAGATGACGAGAATAGCTTTAGTATATATTAAGATATGTTGGACACATAATGTTTGTGGGTATAATTTAGTATCATGTATTATGTATGTCATTCATGAATGAATTAATTTTATTTTACTTTAATCCATAACTTTATCATATTAATGTTTGCTTCTATAAAGTATGGCTGACTTTATGAAGTATAACATTCAAGTTTTCTCTGTGCAGGATGTACGTTTATCTAGTCGTTCAATATTATTTATCCACATAACATATTACATTGTCGACACTTATTATATATAATTGTTTATTATCAGGTAGAAAACAAGACATGATGCACATAATACACACAATCATATATACACAGCTATGTCTTATATTACAGTGATATGGTACAGTAGTGTAGAATATGTAGATACAGTTTTGCATGAAACATATTTTGTTCTCAGATTGTCAATGTCATCTGTAGAAAATGTTGTTACGACCGGGACTCGTATAAAACAAGGGCTCTTAATCATTGGACTAGAAAGGCACACAGCCACAACGGTAACACTAGATCCAACCCTCGAACTTATAATGCCGGCGCACAAAAACAACTATACCCTCCAGAGTTAAATCTGCGATAGCGGGGTATCCTCTAACTCGGTATAAATGCACTACTACTACAGGCTGATGATCTCTGATACAGCCTGATCACAACAACATACAATTACGTTAATAATGTATACAAGGACAAAATTAGAGAGCTTAATTAAATCACTGGAATGATTTAATGCAAACAAGAAGAAGGTATAATTAAAGTTACTCTAAACAATAATAAACTGTCACTCCTATATTAAAGAAAGTGAATGAAAGTCCTAAAGCATCGAACAGGAATCTTCTGAGGAAAGTCTGATGCTGCTTAAGATGATCGAATCGGAATTTGAACTGTTATATAAAGCAGGAACAAGATATGACAAGTGTAGGGACATACAGTGTCAACTGGCACGGGAATAATGATAAATGTACAATAGTATTATCTCCATCAACAAAAGAAGTACTTCCTCAGGCAACGCAAAAACCTGCTCGGGTTGTGCAACTCAACAACAACCAAGGCTTACACTCAACGTGAATAACAATGCTGCATACATAATATAAGAGCTTATAATCCTAATCGGGTGTCTGCTAGGCGAATAAAGTCTAGCTGGGATGTCGTAGGCTAGGAAACAATGGCTGAGCAAGCGGCTCGTAGCCTAGCGAGGTCCTTAAGACTGTACGGCCAAATTACGTTAAATGACTGGATGCTCTCTTGAGAGATCCAGATTGCTAGTATCTGGTTCTCTCCTGGCGACCCTCTTCAAGTCAAAGCAAAACGAGTTAGCACAGTGTTGGGTGGCAGAGGCAAAAGCCCTCACTCGCAACACAGTGCTAAACTCACAAGGTACACAGTCAGAAAGACAACCTAGGCTTCCCACGCATCCGTTGCGATTGTACAAGTTCAACAAAACCTGGCACACATCGGAAATCACAACATCAATAGCCTCACCCCAGTCTAGCATTAAATAGCCCAGCAGACAAGCAAGAAATAGGTAGGGAGACACCGCGAGTGTGTCGAACCTCTACAGACAAAATGTTAACCCCCCCAAAATGTCTAACTAAACATGACATATCTGAGAGCTTCAGCATATAATACGATGGCCGATATATGAAATCGTGCAGAACCAAAGGGGAGTTATGATGTTAAATCGATTAGAAGAATAAGAGGTAAGAAGTTGAGAGAGAGAGAAAGTGTTCTATAGGTGGAAGTCGGGGACAGATGGCATGGGAGGTGTGAAGGTTATGCTGGTCAAGTAAGCTCTGAGCGAGGAAGGCACAAAGGCAGCAAGGAGTGCAGGGGGACTACCTTCTGCTGCGGCAGAAGGGCGGCAAAGCGGCCAGCCACTCAGAGGGCTCGGCCGTGACATAACGTCACCGAGACAACGCGTAACACTACGCGCACAACCCTCTGCCTCCTGCACTTACTCACTCACACTCTCTAGCTGTATCATTCAGTCTTATACATTAAACTTATAACTGATGATATAAAATATAATGCATTGTCACAGACGAAAATAAAGACCACTTCTATACTGCCCGTGACATGACGATTCACAAGAAAGAAAGTATAACATTGTAGATAGACTGTAGCCAAATTCATTGCCCTGGCGAGTGTTAGCGAGTGGCCCAGCGAGTGGCTGAGCCCACGTGGCGTTCTGCTAAGCTGCAGGCGTCACACCCCACCCAAGATATTAGACGCTCAACCATGAGCTCCATATCTGACAAGCAGAACCCCGATACGACTCGCCACCCCTAACCACTTCGCAACAAAGAAAGGCAAAGCTCAGTTCTCATCAAAAAATTGACAACCCCTCCCAACACAATAGCTTAATTCATACTGCTATGCTCCTAGAGCGAGCTTCTACTAGCCCAGCCTTCTGAGAGAAGTACAGGTTCGACTCAGAACTTCAGCTATAACACACTTAAAAATTTAACTATTAAAGAAAGTGTTTTTATAGAATGTTTTCATTTTAATATGTTTATGGCAGCTGCACTACAGGGGCAATCCAATTTTACTCCACACAAACCCGCACACCTGTGGTAGCCTAACTTGGATTCTCCACCCTCGATAAACAGTCAGCAATCACGTGATCACTACCGGCAATATGGCGAATGTCTAAATTGTACTCCTGTAACTTCAACGACCACCGTGTCAGTCTCATATTCCGATTGTGAAACTGATTGAGAAATTTAAGAGGGTGGTGATCAGTATACACTACCACGACTGGTCCATAGGCCGGAACATACACCTAGAAGTGGCTGAGCGCCAGCACTATCGCCAGTAATTCTTTTTCCACCACTGAGTAATTCTTCTGGGCCGAATTAAACTTTTTGGAGAAAAAACTTACTGGGTGTTCCAGGCCCTCTTAGTCTGTCTGCATCAAGACGGCACCAGCCCCAACTCCGCTGGCATCAGTTGCCAACTGAAACAAAGAAAGGGCCAGTCTAAGTCTGGGGCCCTGAGTATTGGATGAGTGCATAAAAGGTGTTTAACAAGGGAAAATGCCTTTTCACACTCCGGCGCCCAGAGAAACTTCTTATCCTTCGCTAATAAGTCAGTCAGAGGTGCCAACACAGTTGAATATCCTTGAATGAAGCGGCGATAGTATCCGATCATGCCCAAAAACTCATAATCTGCCGCTTGGTGGTCGGTCTAAGGAACTGATTGATTGCCTGTATCTTATTCTGAGGAGGGCAAACCTGGCCTCTCCCGACCACAAATCCTAGATACTGCACAGTTGCCCTTACAAAGTCACACTTTTTCAGATTCACCACCAAGCCCGCTTCACTAAGCTTGTTAAACAAGGCTTCAATGTGTGCACAGTGACTTTCAAAGTCATCGTCATAAATTATTACGTCGTCTCAATGCACAGTACAATTAGGGATTTCTGCTACTAAGTCATTCATCAGATTCTGGAAAGTCGCTGGTGCATTCTTGAGTCCATAAGGCATGACGTTACAACGGTAGGTGTTACCATCCACCACAAACCCGCAAACCTCCTTCGCTCGCTCCGACAGCGGCACTTGCCAGTAACCTTTCACTAGGTCTACCTTGGTCAAATACTGTGCCTTTCCGATCTTGTCGACACTGTCATCCACACGAGGAAGGGGGTAAGCATTGGTGGGGGTTAAACCGTTAAATCGCCGGAAATCAATACAAAAACGAACTTTCCCATCAGGCTTGGGCTGCAGAGCGATGGGAGATGTCCACCAAACTGCACCCTTTTCTATCAGGCCCCGATCCAACATATATGCTAACTCGTCCCTGAGTGCTGGGAGTTTGATAGGAGGGACTCGGTATGGCACTGATTTAAAGGGTGGGTGATCTCCTACATCCACATCATGCACCGCATGAGTTGTGAGGCCTGGGTGCTCCGCAAACACAGCAGGGTATAAATCGAACAGGTGCTGCACGGCTACACGCTGTTGCTCAGGCAGTTGCTCTAGAGGCTCGTGAGCCACCTGTCTCGAGTTCCCCGCCCACTGGTCTGCGGAGACATGACAATCCCAGTTATCCTCCACCTGAGCATGACTGTCCCTTCCTCCTTCTCCACCTTGACCGCTGCAAGTCATCACCGGGACAGTGAGAGGCTCAGGGGGGCGCCTCACATACTCCTTAATCAGATTTACGTGGCACAACTGATTTATCTTCCTCCTGTCTGGAGTGGCCACCAGGTAGTCAAGATCAGAGATCTTCTCCACCACCCTATAAGGACCAGCATATTTAGCGGATAAGGGATGACCCACCAAAGGTAGCAAGATCAACACCTCCTGACCCACCTGAAACTCCCGGAGTTTCACCTTCTCATCGTACCTGTCCTTCATCAGGGCCTGGGATCCCATTAGGTTCCGATCAGCCAACTCCAAGCTCTTCAACATCTGTTCTGTGCTCTCGAGGACATATTTCAATAGCGAACACGGCTTACTAGTACCCTACCAGATCTCCTTAACCATGTTGAGAGGGCCTCTGATGCGATGACCAAATACAAGCTCATTTGGACTAAACCCGAGGCTTTCACCAGGTACCTCTCTTGCAGCGAACAATACGTAGGGCAAACCAAGGTCCCAGTCTTTACCATTCTCCAGACAATAACAACGGAGCATACTCTTTAAGGTTGAATGCCACCTCTCTAACACCCCTTGGCTCTCAGGGTGATAAGCCGACGACACTACAGTATTAATCCCGTGTTGCTGCATTGTCTGTGTAAATATGTTCGAGGTAAAGTTAGACCCCTGGTCAGATTGTATTTCCTGCGGATAACCATACCGGGAAAAGTACAAAAGCAAGTTCCTAACCACCGTCTTTGCCATGCCATTCCTCATGGGGTATGCATCAGGATAATGGGTCGCTACATCCATTATCGTCAGGAGAAATATATTACCGGCACTAGTAGGAGGGACGGGTGGATGGGACTCGTTAGCCTTGGTCGGCAACTCATCTAGGGGAGACAACCTTCTACAAATCCGGGTGGAGGGGACTCGTCAGCCTTGGTTGGCAACCTGTCTAGGGGAGTAAACCTGATAAAAAATCCGTACTTCTTACCTAAGGGTAAGGCAGGTTAGTGGATGGATTAGCCGAACACCACTGTAGAAAAATAGTGCTAACAAGATACACAGAGGGCCTCGGAGTCGGACGGATCCTAAATTGAGTGGTCAATCCTGTAAGTCCTTCACTAAACTGGCTTGGGTTTTCCCTCTCACAGGGAATAGGTCCGCTTGGGGACATTCTGTGTATGGCCACCCTCGTAAGGGGAGTAAGGCGTCCGGCAATAGATAGATAGATAGATAGATAGTAGGAGGGAGGGGACCAACCATGTCTATAACTACCTTACTGAAGGGAGGCCCCATGACAGGAATAGGTTGTAACGGAGCCTTTGGGATGCATTGGTTCGGTTTCCCCACTTTCTGGCAGGTACTGCATATTGCCACCCATGACACAACCTGGGCTTTTAAACCTGGCCACCAAAACAACTTAACCAAAGCCGCTACCGTCTTGCATACTCCCAAGTGTCCTGCCAACGGCACATCGTGGGGCAACCTTAGTAGGCTATCCCTGCAAGCCCTCGGCACAACCAGCTGGTCTACCACTCCTGACCCACCCTCCCAACTTCTCTTCGGGTCTTGAAATCGCCGATACAATATTCCCTCAATATAAACAAAATATCCTGGCTTTGCATCCCCGTCCTCTTCGAGCTCAACAGCACCATTACCACACTTCTGAACTTCCGGATCCTCCAACTGCAGTTTACTAATATCCGAGGGAGCCAACCTGTCTAAATGCTTCCGAAGCAACCCATGTCCTTCCCCTATATCAAACTGAGCAACCCTTTTTTCTCTCTGTGTGTAACGTTGCTGCCTCGGAGTCTCTTCCTGCCCTACCTCCTCACTAGCTGTGACAGGTCCTGGGGCTTCTCCAGACTCCAACAATGGTACCAATACTGAGTCGCCAAGAAGAGCTGCTGGTACTAAACTCTCCAAACTTTTATCAACATTAGCCGTCTTCTTCCAACCGTTCCTCCGTTGATCAGAAGACTGAGGAATAAGCTGTGACACTTTGGATGCAAGAGATCTTGTAACAACGCACGCCATAGGTTGTATTTGACACTTCTCTACCCACTCCTGTTCCTCCCTACTCACGTCGGCCGGCTTCTCGGCAACGACTAAGGGTGAAACCTCAGAAGTAGGCACCGCAAAGTCGTTGCCGAGAAGGAGGTCGACGCCCCCAACAGGCAAGTTCTCCACAATTCCAACATCCAACTCTCGTGTCACACCATCTACCTCCAGTTCCATCCTGACCAACGGGTATGACCTGATAGCATTGATACCTTGCACCACAACCACCCGTCGCGCGTTTATTGGTCTACCAGTAAAGTTCTTCATCAAAGTCTGAGAGGCACCCGTGTCTCGCAACAGCTCAACTCCATGCTTCTTACCAGCCCACTTCACGCAGCCACGCCCTCGATGGTCGCAAAAGAAATCGCGGACAGGATTCGAGCCTTCCGGATTCTTCTCCACTGGCTGCGTCCCAGCCTCTGACGTTACACCCCGGGCAAACTCAGACGTCTTCGGGGACACCCCAATGTTGCGAGCCAAAGACAAAACTGCATTAGGTAGCTTGCTTGGACAGTCTCTTGCAAAATGCCCCTCCTTATGACAATGGAAGCACTCTAGCTTTCCCTTGGGCTTCCCTTGAGGTGAGAAAGGACCCGGACCCTTTCTAAACGGGACGGTAATAGGTTTATGGTCAGTTTTGGTGTCGTTGCTCTTGTTTTTAGTGTTATTATGTGTATCAGTGTTTCGGGGAGGGGGAGGCTTATGCTCCTTATTGCCTGCATCACTTCTCTGTGCAGAACCGCACCCATGAATCAAAGATAACCGAAGGTCAGCCATATCAGCTGCCTCCTGAAGTTTTCTTTTTTTTTTCTCTTTAAGATTCAACGTCAGATCGCCGCCCGTACACTTGAAAAATATTTCTAGAAGCATCAGCTGTTTCAACTCCTCAAACGTCGATGCCTTCTCAGAATGCAGCCAGTTTCTAAATGCATCAGACAGATCCCGGGCATGCTCATGAAAGGTGCACTCACGACCCTTCGTTACACCCCGGAACTTCAATCTGTACGTCTCTGGCTGTAACTCGTATGCCCGCAGAACAGCTTCCTTCAATACCTCATAATCGACGCAAGACTCCAAGGGCAACGCATCATATGCCTTGAGTCCTTTGCCAACCAACCTAGAGGAAACAAGGGCTGCCCACTTAACCTCGGGCCATTGGTGCTCCCGGCACTTCTTCTCAAAACGCATGAAAAATTCGGTGACACCTGACTCGTCAAATACAGGGACTAACTTAAGAAGGTGCGATAAAGACTGATCAAGACCTCGATTCCCAGAACCGAGACGCTGCCCTGTCGACTCCACCCGAGACTTCTCAAGCTCTATGTCTGCACAGTACTTCGTAGCCTCAACCTGAAGCTCAGCCTCACGTATGGCCTTTCTCTCCTCAACCCGAAGCTCAGCCTCACGTATGGCCTTTCTCTCCTCAGCCTGCGTCTTAGCCATCTCAAGCTGGAAGATCATATCTGGAGTTAAACCTTGAGGAGGAGGAGATGCAACAATTGGAGACTCACCCAAGTGCAAACCACGCTGCCAGTGACTATCGGCCTGCGGGAACGTACCCGGCTCCGGAGCCCGAGGGGGCGCCATGGTAGGAGTCGAGTGGAATGGGGGCTGGGCCGAAGGTGCCCCAGCTCCCGCTCCACCCGAAGCCCCACGCACCCCGCCTAGCACCCAGGCCACCAGGTCACCTCTCGACATGCTGCTAGTGCCCACATGCCCCATGACCGTGGCCAAACACTGGAGACCATACCGATCAATCCCCGACACCCGGTCAACAGTAATAGGCATCTCCAGAAACTTCTTTGCATCCTCCTCACTAGTTATTACTCTAATGTCTTCTAACAAACCCCGCTGCTGCACCTCATAGTCTGCTTCCCGTACTGTATCCTCACTGTACATTGATCCGTCGTTCGACATAGTGTCCACCGAAAATTCTCAACGTTTATAAAAACAAAAGAAGTACCTAAACTCTTATGTAGCACTATTCACTCCAAAATGCTTGAAGACTCTTAAGTGTTATACTACTTGCCAAAAAAAAATCTGTGTCCACTATATTCCTTCAAACAAAAAAAAACAAATGACCACTATACACCTGCAATATTTCTCTAAGTTCACAAAATCCTAAGCAAGGTAGCCATTTGTTACGACCGGGACTCGTATAAAACAAGGTCTCTTAACACCTAAAGAGCGGCCTAGGCGGTATATCATATGTAGCCACCAGCGGGGTGTTTTTACCCAAAATAGGGCTGTTTACATGATCATTTTCATGCCTAAATAAGACCCAGAGCGTAAAACAAGTATCTATCCCTGAAAGGGCATAAACAGAGCTTTCCAATGACACCACAATGATCCTTTTATGACCGCTGGTTTTCTTGCAACAACCGCGCAACACGAGTGCAAAAAGCAGGTAATTCGGTACTTTCCCCATACAATTCAGTATGTAGCGAGTGAGAGAGGGAGGGAGGAGGTGGGATTCGTGTCAGTAGGTTCGCCGCGGTGGTCTGGAGCAGTCATACGCTCGCTACTCTCCTGCCACCACTTGTCTCTCTCTCTCAGCAACATTACGTGCTGAAATTGCCACACGACCTATGTCGCGCGCCGCCAGATAGTCCAGATTTATTATACTCGACTTATGTTGCGCGCCGACAGTTAGGGGTTAATCATTGGACTAGAAAGGCACACAGCCACAACGGTAACACTAGATCCAACCCTCGAACTTATAATGCCGGCGCACAAAAACACCTATACCCTCCAGAGTTAAATCTGCGATAGCAGGGTATCCTCTAACTCGGTATAAATGCACTACTACTACAGGCTGATGATCTCTGATACAGCCTGATCACAACAACATACAATTACGTTAATAATGTATACAAGGAAAAAGATAGAGAGCTTAATTAAATCACTGGAATGATTTAATGCAAACAAGAAAAACGTATAATTAAAGTTACTCTAAACAATAATAAACTGTCACTCCTATATTAAAGAAAGTGAATGAAAGTCCTAAAGCATCGAACAGGAATCTTCTGAAGAAAGTCTGATGCTGCTTAAGATGATCGAATCGTATTTTGAACTGTTATATAAAGCAGGAACAAGATATGACAAGTGTAGGGACATACAGTGTCAACTGGCACGGGAATAACGATAAATGTGCAATAGTATTATCTCCAACAACAAAAGAAGTACTTCCTCAGGCAACGCAAAAGCCTGCTCGGGTTGTGCAACTCAACAACAACCAAGGCTTACACTCAACGTGAATAACAATGCTGCATACATAACATAAGAGCTTATAATCCTAATCGGGTGTCTGCTAGGCGAATAAAGTCTAGCTGGGATGTCGTAGGCTAGGAAACAATGGCTGAGCAAGCGGCTCGTAGCCTAGCGAGGTCCTTAAGACTGAACGGCCAAATTACGTTAAATGACGGGGTGCTCTCTTGAGAGATCCAGATCGCTAGTATCTGGTTCTCTCCTGGCGACCCTCTTCAAGTCATAGAAAAACGAGTTAGCACAGTGTTGGGTGGCAGAGGCAAAAGCCCTCACTCGCAACACAGTGCTAAACTCACAAGGTACACAGTCAGAAAGACAACCTAGGCTTCCCACGCATCCGTTGCGATTGTACAAGTTCAACAAAACCTGGTACACATCGGAAATCACAACATCAATAGCCTCACCCCAGTCTAGCATTAAAAAGCCCAGCAGACAACCAAGAAATAGGTAGGGAGACACCGCGAGTGTGTCGAACCTCTACAGACAAAATGTTACCCCCCCAAAATGTCTAACTAAACATGAAATATCTGAGAGCTTCAGCATATAATACGATGGCCGATATATGAAATCGTGCAGAATCAAAGAGGAGTTATGATGTTAAATAGATTAGAAGAATAAGAGGTAAGAAGTTGAGAGAGAGAGAAAGTGTTCTATAGGTGGAAGTCTGGGACAGATGGCAAGGGAGGTGTGAAGGTTATGCTGGTCAAGCAAGCTCTGAGCGAGGAAGGCACAAAGGCAGCAAGGAGTGCGGGGGGACTACCTTCTGCTGCGGCAGAAGGGCGGCAAAGCGGCCAGCCACTCAGAGGGCCCGGCCGTGGCATGACATCACCGAGACAATGCGTAACACTACGCGCACAACCCTCTGCCTCCTGCACTTACTCACTCACACTCTCTAGCTGTATCATTCAGTCTTATACATTAAACTTATAACTGATGATATAAAATATAATGCATTGTCACAGACGAAAATAAAGACCACTTCTATACTGCCCGTGACATGACGATTCACAAGAAAAAAAGTATAACATTGTAGATAGACTGTAGCCAAATTCATTGCCCTGGCGAGTGTTAGCGAGTGGCTAAGCCTGTGGCTGAACCCAAGTGGCGTTCTGCTAAGCTGCAGGCATCACAATGTTTATTTACAATAGTTTGTCCATGACAAAGACGACAGAATTTAATTCTTACATAATACCGTTCAAGATTCATTGGGCCATATATATTACTAGCTGAGGTATCTGGGGGAAAATCATAGTATGGGTCCGTCTATCTTGTGTGAAGAGGGGGGGGGGGGGGGGAGGGGACAAACCGATATTTCTCTTAAAACCCCATTAGTATGCATGCCAAGAATGGGCTCTCCATCTTGAAAACTGAGGCAGTTAGGTGACCTTTAAAACTCGCGGAGAATTGCCTATGATAACGCTCTTCAAATCCCTGGTGCTACCGCTGCTAGAATACTGTAAAGTGATAACATCCCCATACAAAGCAGGTTAAATTAATGACTTAAACAGTGTACAAAGGAACTTCACCTCACATATAAACTCAGCAAAACAGTTACACTATTGAGAGCGTTTAAAACACTAAAGCTGTATTCGTTGGAGCATAGAAGGGAACGTTACTTAATAAAATACGTGGAAAATCACAAAGGGTTTTGTACCGAATCTACATAGCCCGATAGCAATGAAGTTCAGTGATAGAAGAGGCTGGGAATACGATATCCCCAAGATGAAAAATCGGGGTGCTATAGGCTCTCTGCGAGAGGGCTGGTTATCACATAGAGGCCCACGTCTCTTCAACAAACTTCCGCGGCGAGTAAGATACATGAGGGGCGCTTCGTTAGACAGCTTCAAGAGAGCCCTCGATGTTAAGAACATAAGAACATAAGAAAATGGGAGTCTGCAGATAGCCGATTGGCCTAAGCAAGGCAGATCCCTGTCCCACACAACCCCAATTCAATTACAAAGCCCAATTATAGGCTCAACACTCTAATACCCTGAGGATCATCTTACCAAAACGGTTAGAGATTAACGCAGGATTATGGGGGTCTGCAGAGCGCTGATTGGCCCAACCCGGCTGGTCCCCCTACACACCCAACCCTTCTCGTCCATGTGCTTATCCAATTTTATCTTAAAGCTCCCTACCGTCTTAGATCCCACTATAGCACTTGGTAGTCCATTCCACCCATCTACAACTCTGTTACCAAACCAATATTTGCCTATATCTTTTCTGAAACAAAAACAAATCTAATTTGAAACCATTGGTACGAGTTCTTTCGCTATCACTGAGCTTTAGTACATTTGTCATGTCCCCTTTGTTAATCCCACTAACCCATTTGAACACCTCTATCATATCCCCTCTAACTCTGCGGCTCTCTAACGAATGTAAACCAAATTTCTTCAACCTTTCTTCATACGGAAGATTTCTAATATTATGGATCATTTTTGTCATTCTACGCTGTACTCTCTCCAATGAATCTATGTCCATTCTGTAATAAGGACACCAAAATAGGACAGCATAATCCATATGGGGTCTCACTAATGACAAGTAAAGTTTTAAGATAAAATCAGCAGTTCTGTTACTCACACTCCTAGAGATGAACCCGAGAATCCTGTTTGCCTTATTACGAACGCTTATACACTGTTTTCTAGGCTTCAAATCATTGCTAACAAACACACCTAGATCTTTCTCGCAGTCTGAATTTTCTAATTCTAAATTACCTAGTTTATATTTAACATTTGTTTGCATCTTCCCTATCTTCAATACCTTGCATTTGTCAATGTTAAACTTCATCTGCCAATTTACTGACCATTCATGTAAGGTATCTAGATCCCTTTGGAGGCACTCTATATCGCTATCTGAATCAATTGATCTCCCCATTTTAGTATCGTCTGCGAATTTACTTATCCTACTACTTGTTAACTTTAATGCTTCCAAAACCCAATTTCTCCATCTATCTACCCGTCAGGATCTCCCAGCGGACTATCCCTTATTCTTCAACAATACAAAAATCAACCCTTCATCTTCTTTCAATATTCTTGGTGTCTCTTTTTCTTCTGCTCTCATTTGGAAGGACCATATTACCAGTCTTGCTAAGGCAGCCTCCCAGAAGCTGGGTGTGCTCAACCGCCTTAGGGGGTTCTTTTCCCCTGCACAGCTTCTTGCTCTGTACAGGGGCATAGTGCGCCCTTGTATTGAGTATTGTTCACATGTGGGGAGGTTCCTCTCACACCGCTCTCCTAGACAAAGTTGAAAGGAAGGCCTTTCGTATCATTAACTCCCGTCCACTCACCAACTCTCTGCAATCTCTCTCTCTCCGCCGCAATGTTGCATCTCTCTCGCTATTCTATCGCTACTATAATAATCAGTGTTCCTCAGAGCTATCCCAGTGCATACCACCTCCTTTACGTAGGGCACGTGGTACCCGTCTTGCAACTCAATCCCACCCCTACTCTGTGCAACTCTCCAACCCAAGAGTGAAACGTTACTCTCAAACTTTCTTCTACTGAATGAATAACTTTATTTTATCCCCCCCTCAGTTACTAACCCATCTGTCCCCTACTAACTTCCTAATCCTGCCACGGACATTAGTTCCAGGGCAGTATTTCCCTTTCCAATGTTCCCTTACCCACTCTAAACCACTGTTTGGACACTTGATCCTCAGTGTTTTGGAGGACAAGCAACCTAGAAGGGTCACTAGATCTGTTGTTGCTTGATTTCCTTTGTACTCCTTTGTACTCCTTTGTACTCCTTTGTACTCAACAGCTGAGCTCTGGAACTCTCTCCCAGAATCAGTCTTTCCCTCTTCCTATGACTTAAATTGCTTCAAACTCTGTGTGTCCAGGCATTTTGGCTCGAACGTCCCTTGATTTTGGCCCTGTCACTCTTTCAACTATGGGGGAGGCACTCGCTATAGGCAGTTATGCCTTTTGCCTCCCTCAATCACATAGACAAAAAAAAAATAAAAAAATAAAAATAAATCTAGGTCATTTATGTATATAAGAAACAACAGGGGACCTAATACCGATCCCTGGGGGACACCACTTTTGACTGCTCCCCACTCTGACTTGGTAACATTTATGCTGACTCTCTGTTTCCTACCAATTAGCCATGACCTAATCCATCCCAACAACGATCCTCCTATTCCATGTGCCTCAACCTTTCTCATCAATCTCTCATGAGGGACTCTGTCGAAAGCTTTACTGAAATCTAAATAAATAATATCATATGACTTGTCACTATCTACTGCTTCATATACCTCTGAGAAAAAGCTAAGCAAATTAGTAAGGCAAGAACGTCCCTGAGTGAATCCATGCTGAGAAGAATTTATTAAGTTACATTTTTCTAAGTGGCTTCTAATTTTCCTAGCAATAATAGAATCTAGCAACTTTCCTATGATTGATGTGAGGCTAATGGGACGGTAATTGGATGCTATCGATTTATCAACTTCTTTGAAGATCGGAACTACATTTGCAAGCTTCCAAGCTTCTGGAACTAAACCTGTTTCTAATGATTTGTTAAATAAAAATGCTAATGGGCTACTTAACTCATCTCTGCATTCTTGTAATACCCTAGCATATACTGTGACGTTAACCACTCCGTTAGAACCGCATGGCTTGTCCTACAGTGACTCGCTAGGATCGCCAGGGCAGTGGATGGGGCTACAGTTTATGTATTAGAGTGTGCTTTATTTCATATGAAATCTCGTGTCATGGGCAGTCCAGAAAGGCTCTTTGTTTTCACCCATGTCAAGGCTTTATATATTTAATTGTAAAGTATATGTTTTATCATTAACTAGTAATGATGGGATCTGGGAGAGAGAGAGAGGGTAGAACAGAGTGAGAGGGAGCGCGCAGTGTTTTTTTCCCGCTCGATGACGTCACGGCTGGCTGGTTGGTTGAGAGAGGTCCTTCCCATGCTGTTAGCTCCCTTGCTAGTGGCTAGAGGACTTGTAACCGTTTTTTTCCCACGCGGCTCGAGCTAGTGCGAGTATATCTCCAGTTCCTCGCCACTCTCTCCCTCAGATCTGGTTTCTAGAACGCATCCACCTTTTTTCCCTTGCTATCTTTCCCCCGCACCGCACCTGAGAATCTTTTCCTCTGCCTACCTCTCTCTTTTTTCATATCTTTCACCACCTTTTTATTAATATTATACCCCCTCTGGTTAACTCTGCAAAATCAGCTTCATGCTGGCCAGTTGTATTGTGCGTTAAGGTCTGATATAACCCATGTATGTTAGTTGTTAAGATAAGTGGATCACGAAGCATTGGTTGGCTTTCATATTGCCGCTTCCTTTAATTATTAGTGTTCTGCTGGATTAGATAATGCTAGACTAGGAGTCTGATATTATAAGGTATTGTTTCCTATGAGTGCTGGCTATAGGAAAAAGCTGCACGACATACCTGAGAACTGGAGTTGATTGAGTAAATTCTAGTCTGTGTGACATTGAGAGTAGAGCATGCACGAATGAGGGCTTTTTGCCTATACCATTCTGCACTGTTCTAAGCTCGTTGTTTGTCTTTGAGGTACGCCAGGAGAACGCTTAATACTTCGGTATTAAGGTTTCTCAAGAGAGCTACCCTTCCCTATAACGTAATATTTGACGCACAGACTTGAGATTTGCACTAGGCTATGCGGCATGCCATGTGCACCAGTATCTCGTATCATTGACTCTAGCTAGACTTTATCAGTCACAGTAGACATTAAGTATATTAAACCAATTACTCTTTTTATGTATACCCGTTTATGATTACACAAGCATTTCGCAGCCTAGTTTGATGTATTGAGACACAAACGACTTAGGCTCTTTTTGTTGATAGGAATACTGCATTGTCGTGGCGATTATTATTATTGTTGTAGTGTTTAGGATATTCTTGGCTCCGACGGCATTATATATTCTGCCTTTTTGTGTGCATAGCCTGCACGAGCATTGTTCCGCTGCCGTCCTTTTTGGGTTCCATTTCCGATACGAGCATCTTTATAGCATCTAACATTTAAAGAAGATTCCTTGTTAGTGTTGAAGGACTTTAGTGCACTTTCTTTCATGCAGGAGTGCCTGACATTTATTGATTAAAGTAACGTAAGCTGTAACTTCTCTTACCACCTTACTTTGCATACCATTCCCAAGCACCTTCGGTTATAGGTAGTAATAGGCTGTTTTCACATAACATTAAGCCTAGAGTAGATGCACATTTATTGAGAGTTTGATAGCCTATTATTGCATATAGAACTCTGTAGAGTATTTGTGTTCTTTGTTCACTGGGAATATACATCAGAGGTTGGAGCTAGCGCTTTCCGTTGTAGCATTTGTGCCATTACTAGTCCAATGAATAAGAGCCCTGATATATTTAAACCCCAGTCGTAACAATACCTCGTCAGGACAAGGCGATTTTTGAGGTTTCAGTCTGTCAATTTCCTTAAGCACATCATTTCTACTTATACTAACTGTACTTAACATATTTTCTATACTTATGACTTTTGGAATCTATGCCAAATTTTCATTAGTGAAAACGGAAAGAAACTGACTATTTAATGTACTGCACATTTCTAAATCATTTTCTGTTATTTCTCCTATTGAAGTTTTTAGAGGGCCTATTACATCTCTAACTTTAGATTTATATAGTTGGTAAAAAGCCTTAGGGTTATTTTTTGAGTCACTGGCTATCCTTATTTCATAATTTATTTTTGCTTTCCTGATTTCCTTTTTGACCTGTCTTGATAGAGTCTGATAGTATATACAGTATGTAGATGATTTTCGCTTTTCTTTATTTTTCTATATATTCCTTTCTTTTTTCCTATAAGATCTATTAGCTTATTAGTCATCCATTTTGGTTGGTTCTGCGTCGATCTAAATTTGCTTTTAGGGATATATTTATTTTGAGCATTGTGGAGTGAAGCAATAAACTGGTTATATGTAGGTGGCAAGTTTAACTCTGGCATATCCTGACTTAATTGCTTAACAATAGGGTCCACCCTTAAGTCTCTTCTTAGCCCACCATAAGCTGCTTTTCTGAAATCTGGGATAAGTGTCGTATTCTCTTTAGCATTCCCTGTCCATTGTATATTAAAATAAATAGATTTATGATCGCTATTTCCTAGGTGGTCACCAATCTTTACATCATTTATCATATGTTCATTGTTACTGAAAACTAAATCAAGAATATTAATACCTCTAGTCGGCGTATCTATGAATTGAAATAAAAAACTATCTTGTACTACCTCAATAAACTCCACTGAATCGGAGTCGCCTATTTGGTGCTGCCAATCAATGTTCGGAAAATTAAAATCCCCCATAATGCACACATTGCTAAACCTTGATGCTATTTTTATTTCCTCCCATAACGATGTTCCGCCATTTCTACTCATATTAGGCGGTCTATATATAACTCCAATAACTATGGTCTCACTACCTTCGTTAACCTCTACCCAAACACTTTCATTATCATTATTTAGTCTAATACCTGATTTAATACAGCTTTTTAATGTACTCCTGACAAGCACTGCTATACCCCCGCCGCTCCTACTTGTTCGGTCATATTTAAACAAACTATATCCCGGTATATCAAATTCTGTTAAAAAATGCCTAGATTCTGTATTACTCCACGTTTCAGTTAGCGCTATTATGTCTATATTTTCTGTGCTAACGAGTGCTCTAAGTTCGTTCATTTTGTTACATAAACTCCTACAATTTGTATAATATACCCTCAACCTATTACTTTTATTTGCAACTAATTTTCTATTGAGTTTAGCTAACTTATTATTTCCTGTTGAACTACTAGCTCTAGACGGAAATTCTACTCTATCAGTATTCTCATCTTTACTATCAGTTACATGTGTAGTGTTATCGATACTACTATTACACATCACTATATCCGCACTATCTTGACTTATTATTTCTATTTTACTCACTGGTTTGTCACATCAAGTACCGGCTCCATATGGAGACAGTATTTTACTTACACACCCAGGTTTTTTTAACGAAACCCCGCAACAATCTTGTCCAGTGAGCTGGCTAAGGTCGAAACTCCTAGTCGAGAAAGATGTACTCCATCCTGGGCATACAGTTCATCCTTACCATAGAAGTGGGTCCAGTTATCTAGGAATGGTATTGACTTTGCCTTGCAATACTTCTCCAGCCGGCTATTTACACCAATAGCCTTGGAGGACCATTCCTTCCGTACCACTCTTCTTGGCAGGATACTGTGTACCACAGGAAATCCACCCTTCTCCTTGATCCTCTCCAGCATTTCCTGGTACTTGGTCAGCAACTCCTCAGTCCTGCATCTCCATATGTCATTGGACCCCGCGTTAATGAAGATGATGGGGTCCTCCCCACCCACTTCTAGGACACCATCCATCTTCTCTGCCACCCTCCCGACTCCGGCTTCAGGTAGGCAGACAACTTTACTAACATGAGTGTTAGTAGCCCCGTCAAGGTACCTAACCATTGAATCACCGACAATGAACTTAGCTTTTTTCCGTTGTCGGCGTGTAGCAGGAGTTGTTGCAGCAACAGCAGCAGACTCCCCCCCCCCCCCCCCCTCCCCTCTCACTGCCTCGATGATCGCCACTTCCTCACCATCACTCTCATCAGCCAAGGTGCTGAAGTTGTTGTGGGTCTTGAGTGGCTGCCTTTTCAGCTTGCAGGCCGTTGCACTTGTTGACACCACTTTCCAAGGGGCTTCACGATCCCTGGGAACACTTCCGGTAGCCTCACACTTCTTCCCCGCCATAGCTAGTCTCAAGGCCAAATTTTCATCTTTGAGACACTGAATCTCCTGCTCCACACTCTCCAGTCTTTCTTGCAAAGCAATACAAAGCTGGAGAGTATGGGAGGAGACAGCAGACTCATCAACAACAGCCATCACTAAGAAAGTTCACTAGGACCTCACTAAGGGTAAACAAACACTAGCGGTCACTGGGGACGTCCGCACTAGTCAAGGGTCAGAGGGCAACTGTTGAACTACAAAAAGTGCCAAACGAGCCCATGTTTGCAGGAGAGCGCTCTGCCCCTTCGAACAGTCTGCTGCACTAATTTTCAAACAACCACGAAGGGCGGTGCGCTCCTCGGTTCCACTAGCAGTGGCGAACTCAACATAGGTAGACATAGGTAGGTAGACCAGATAATTAGTTTTTGTTTCAGTTTCTCCTCCCTGTCACTTAAGCTAAGGCGGAATCAATACCCACCCCCCAAAAAAAAAAATAAACAAAATATATATATATATATGTAATTATATATATATATATGTATATATATATATATACTGTATATATATATATATATATATATATTCTCACATCAATTTTCCTTTATTCAATTAGCGTGTTGCTATTATAATATTGTTTTGTTTGTGTTGCCCAATATTTTTAAAGATGTTCCTTATTTAGTTAGACTATTTCAAAGCAACTGTTTGCGTTAGCCTGGGTCCCACATACATGATTTTTGTCGAGGGTGGCCACGTGTTTGGCAAACAAACGCGTCTGGACCAATTTGACAGAATGTTTAATGAAGTAGGATGGTGAAAGAACGTAAAAACAATGGAGATAGGACGAAGTAACAAGAGATTGGATATATTCGATAAATGTACGAGCATAAGGAACGATGTAGGCCGACATACAAACAACGTAAATGACGGAGGTAGACAAAACGGCAAGGGGGCCGAAGACATTGCCGACGGGAATTTGACTGTTTGTGCGTCATCGTTAATGCAATACACGTTGCCCTCAGAGATGTATATAAAGGTCGTTGCACACTGACACGACAGCCCCTTCAAGACTGGCATGAACACCCACAACACATACAAATCCTGTGTCTTGCCGAATTTACTAGAGATCGCGGCGAAAATTGCTGGCATCCTTAGAGTCGTATCTCTACCGTATCTCTTCCGCACGACTTGATAAGACTCTAGCGATGGTGATACGGTGGAGTAACGAATGCTACAAAGAAGATAGGAAAAGTCGTGCGAAGGGTACACGACTAGTCCACGGAAAAGATACGACCCAAAAGACTGCGATACAACTCAGAAGAATCGTATCGACGCCGTGAGATGTGCAACTGGATTGAGGTGATGCGCGGTTGCCAACTCGACCGTTGCCAATTTTCCGCACAGAAGAGATACGGTCCGCATTGGGAGAAAAAGGCACAGGAAAAAAATTGCATATTCTTCGGGGTAGGAAAAAATGGCATATTATGAAAATCTATCATAATGTTTAATTAGGCAACGTTATTATCCAGGATTTATTCCTAAATAATTATATAATTCAAGAATTATATAATTTTATTATATTTGTTATAGTTATTGTACTTCTATATTTTGCTTTAATTACACTATATTTCTATTTAACCTAACCTGACCTAATGTGAGACCTCACTTGGACTATGCTGTTCAGTTTTGGTGTCCTTATTATAGAATGGATATTGACTCTCTGGAGGCAGTCCAACGAAGAATGACGCAAATTATCCACATTGTTATAAATTTATCATAAGAGGAGAGGCTGATAACCCTTGGCTTGCATTCATTAGAAAGACGAAGATGTATAGGAGATATGATAAAGGAGTTTAAATGGATGAAAGGTATCAATAAGGGAGATAGAAATAAGGTATTAAGGCTTAATAACGGCGAGATATCCCGTTCAAATGGCTTCAAATTGGATAAGTTTTGCTTTAGAAAAGACATAGGTAAGCACTGGTTTGGGAACAGAGCTGTGGAAGTGTGTGGTTAGCTCAGGAATGGTAGAACATTTTAAGTACATGGTTAATAGTCATATGAATGATATGGGCTGTGTGTGAATGGGATCTGCCTCATGTGGGCCGGTCGGCCTTATGCAGAATTCCGGTTTCTTAAGCTCTAACCTAACCTAACCTAACCTAACCTGTGGTGAGTACACTACCAGATATATATATAATTACATTATGCAATATTGCATCGAAACACATTTTATTGATCAATTACTTGTTACTACAACATTTTGTTGTATGTGCCATTTTTTCCTAGTCAGTAATTTGTGAAATTTTTTCCAGTGCCTTTTTTTCCAGTGCCTTTTTTTCCAGTGCCTTTTTTTCCTGTGCCGTTTTTTCCAGTGCCTTTTTTTCCGAGTACCGGACGGTCCGCACTGCAGGTTTACGCACCAGACGACGTTGATACGGGCTTTGATACGGACCATACGTCTTTGATAAGGACCACTTGATTGTGATAGGGAAAGTTCGTGATGGAGACCAGACTCAGACGATTTTTTACAGTTGCCGGGGGATGCCCACAAACTTTTGAACAGCTCAAATTCTTGTATCTACCCCCGATAAGTCGCTTGGACCGTGAGAGTCACCCACGGCTAATTTCCGATATCCACGATTATCTTGCCGATTCGCCGTATCAGGCTGAAATTTCGAGTCGGGAACTCGCCTGGAGGGGCTTTCGTGTCAGTGTGCAACGATCTTAATGGGACTATACCTGACCTTGCCATGTCGGAACATGGGTGCACCACCGCGACACCTGTGTGTCCGACCCACGGCCCAACCGACGCACACCCATCCAGCTGGTTGATGTGGGGGCTTATTTCCAATGGAGGGCCGTCCGCACTAGCGCCCAAACGCTACCACGAAAATTAAATGCAGCGGATCATTGCTTCGTCATTGCCCTGAATTGTGTTATTCATTCTTGGGGACACTATGGGATCGTATTTAGTTTAAGAAGGGCTGCATTATCAAAGAAGTGCTACAAACCTATTTAACCCTCTTAACCCCTTCTGTACTGGCAGCGTGTTTTAAATTGTATGCTAGCTATATATTGAGGATATTATATAGTTTATGTCATATTTGTGGTAGTAAAATGTGATAAGTGAGATAATTCGAAGCCTGTTCATTGTTGAAACTGAATAAAATCGCCTCAAAGTAGCTAGAATAAAGTTGAAAGGACGGCACCAGTACTACATAGGTTTTAAGCTTACAATATTTAATATGTTGTCATCAGCAGCACTGTTGAAACTCATATTTCAATACTTCTCTAAGATTTTCGGTAAATATGAAACTCTCTGACTATTGGGAACCAAGCTAATAATTATCTAAATAATTTAAATCCAAATATTTGCATATTATAATACCATCGATACTGAAGTTGCACTCAATGAGTATTTATACAGAGGAATTTTCTCCTGAAACAGCAAGAAGCACTGTATACACTTGGGAAAATAACTAAATTATCTTTGTAAATCTGTATAAAGTTGAAGTTTTTTTTCTACAGTATGCCACGGTGTACTCATAGCAAGAGATGGTACTCCTGAAAGTGCCAGAAAGTACCAACAAACAGGATAGTAACAAAATTACCCTTATACATCTAAGGAGAGTTAAGATCACAGAGTTAGCGAGAACTGTCAGAAAGACTATAACAGGTGTATGGAGTGTCTGTGTAAACTGGTGTAGTTGGTAGTGTGATCAGGTGGGGCAGGCGGTGGTGGTGAGGCTCCTCGATCATCGTACAACAGCTGATCTGAAAAGTGAGTGTCATCGTCGCTGTACGTCTCCTGCGACGTGGACTTATTTGGTGGACGGACGACAGTGAAGTATGGAGGTGATGCCCCGGTACTGTTCCTGTGGTGAGGCTGCTGTGAGAACTGACCTAGGTCATTGGAACCATAGATATGACCATTAGAGCCCCGCAGAGGAGTGTGTTGTGCACCACGGGTGTTACGACCCAATGTATAAAACTGTGGTGTTGGCACACTGGGTAAGCTGGCTTGTACTTCAGCCTCATGGGTGTTGCTTTCCACTCTGGTCACATCAGGAATGGACATAGAGAGAGACTGTCTTGTTTGATTATCTTCATTTTGCTTCTGATGATTTATGGGGGCAGGTATCACCTTTTGCACCTGACATTGTGGCTGTGGAGAAATCCTGGCAGCCATTTGCTTCTCAAATGGCGGCCCTGTAAAGTAATTATTTTCATGACAGGATTGATCAGTGTCTGGATATACTAAAACGCTTTCGCGGGACTTTGATTTAACAACAAAACTCTCTCCACTATCCACATTAGGAACAGCTTGTTCAGAATCTTCAGTCAGTTGACGACGTCTGTTGGTCCATCTCTTAAGAGCTGTGGGTAGACAGTAGCAGTAGGTGGCCACCATTAGGACCACAACAATCAGGCCTCCCACAATACCACTGATTACTGCTGCCTTTTCACTGCCCACTATCCCTGCATCAGATCCATAACCACCGTAGCCTGCCAAGGAAGGGCAAATGGTACTCAATTCCCAAAACCTCAGAAAATATAATGGATGATGTCATTCACCTAATAGAAAGAGCACCAATTTTGCATTATGTTAATCTATCCATAATATAATGCTTGTTGTAATGTCCTACATGGAGAGTTTCCAAATTATGTTTTTCCTGACTGGTGGTCGTTTCCTATATTAACCTCATTGTGATTATACATACTATATTACAAGAACCAAATCAGCCTGGCCCCTGCATCTACGATATAAAAACGCTTAAAGTGGAATCATACAGTGAAGCCGGTCTCACAATGATTTTAACACTGAATTGTATCAGAGCATTTGTAGTGGACGAATGTATTGGAGTAACCTTATATATTTATTATTATGTTAAAACTATTCTGTAGTCAAATACGTTTTCAATAGAGCTTAATTTTACTATGATGGGAATTTCAGTCTGCTAACTAATAATTAATCTGTATTAGTTAGATTTAAGCTATTACATTTCTCCCTTAGAATGGTACATATAAAACTAGTGTTACATTAGCTATTTTAGAAGTCAGTTGAATTAAGTTCTCGTATCCGTTACAAATGATCTTATTATTTTGAGGGTTTTATGTGTTTCATTATCTTATATAAATACATCATCATATTATAGACTACGATATTGTGATGCTGATACACATCTATCATTACTGTAAGTAAAGCTGGAGTCATAAGTTATATTATTGGACGATTTGTATTGGAGTCAGGCATCCGGTACGAATTATCAGAGACTATTGTGATTCTTATGACAATTGTATTATACCCTACACTAACCTTAAGTTTTAACATGTCTCCCTTTTCAATCACCATCCTTATAATCATCTTCATATTCTCTCTCTCTCTCTCTCTCTCTCTCTCTCTCTCTCTCTCTCTCTCTCTCTCTCTCTCTCTCTCTCTCTCTCTCTCTCTCTCTCTCTCTCTCTCTCTCTCTCTCTCTCTCTCTCTCGGAAGACAGCCTGTTTATATATTAGCTTTTATTTTCACTTTTGGCTCACTTCAGAATACTTTGTCTAGGAGCAAATAAGTGTATCTGTATCGTGGAGCACAGAATACATTCCACATAATTAGTTGCACAGAACAAAAAGCGTCATAGGAGATCCATAGAGCTATATTAATTATTGCGAATTATGATTTTGCAAATAACTAAATATTCCATCATGTTGAAGGTGAAACTATATTGATAATGAAATGTGTTCACTCTAGTGGTCAAAACTTTACATATCGACACAAAAAGTGTTGCTAAGTACACCAATATTACCAATATGTAGACGGCTACGAAGTTGAACAACAACAAAACTAACAGCATTATAGTGCTATATTCTAACACTGCAACTATCATACACCACCAGTCAAATTGTTCATAAGACAGCGGCTTGACAGTTTACACAACGCCTATTTATTATTCCTTATAATTATGACAGCCAGTGTCTCACCTGGTCCCCGGACCCGGATGGTGACCTGGTCGGTAGAAGGGGGTCGAGGTAGCCAGAGCGCCGCCGGGTTACTGGGTGGACCTCTGTTACCCTGTCTGTCCACTGCTCTCATACACACCCACAACACCTTCTGTATAGGGGACATACATTTTTTATTTTTATTTTTTTCCTATATTCCAAATACTCCCTCTCGGGCATAGGCTGAGAGCCTGCACACTCAACTGCTGAACACGGTGAGGCCCGTGAGGTCTTGTTCCAGTCTAGGGAGTGAGACATGCGAAGCACCCCGGCTCGAAGCAATCCCATCTCTGAAGCGCCTCTGCGCTTCACAGTCTCATTCCCCAGACTCGGACCCTCACTCTCAGAACGCCACCTATTGAGCAATCAACTCACTAGGTATTGTGAGTATTGTGTGATTATTAGCAAATTAAATATATCAAGGGTATAAGATCAGTATGAAGAAATGTTAAAATAGATACAAGACCATAATAGGTTGTTATCTTCTAATTCCCTTAACATTGGTGATAGAGAGATAGTTGATTTCTAGTTGGAACTTAACTGTTATTCCCAAATCTCTAGAGACCTTAACTAAGGTGACTACTATTCTCTCTGATGTAACTGACTGTGTTGATGGCTGTATGTAATCCTCTGCAGCTCTGTAACACAGCCCCCCAGTGGTTTTGTCTGTATACCAGGCTGTCCAAATCCATATTAGACTGTAAACATATATGTTCATCCACCACTAGTGTGAGGAATATAGTTTCGATTTATTAGTTTGGTTGAATCCACGTTGCAGCTGTCTCTTTTGGCCAATAATGCTCCCAAATGTTGATAACATTATATATAGCATTGACATTTCACGAAGGTGTATATTTACTGAGCTGTTACCATAGTTATCTTTCTCCTTGGATCAATGATCTGGACTACCTACATACGATACTAAGGCTTCCACATTTAATTTCACAGAAGATATCTTGACACGCAATTTCCTGATAATCAAGAATTAATTTGATGAAAATGCTATTTACAATGCATCGGATATTATCATCCAATTTTAAAATCATTCTCTCAAATGTTGTAGTGTCACCTACCTGCTCCAACAAACATGTTCTATAAGCACGATTACAAATTAACCTTTTTGAGAGATACTATTCTACCAACTGAAATTGAAAATGTTAGAGGTCAAGTTTCTTGTCCATATCATTATCCTAATTTTCAATTGGAAAATACACTGGTAATGTCTGGAGCCTTTATTCGAGATCTATAGCTCTCGACCCCCAAATGGACCAAGAACAGTAATCGTCATTGCTGTTGTCCTGAGCTATTATGGACACACATTTTGTAAGGTGTCTGGAGGAATACATTGGATAGGAAGTCAAAACACTCTAAAATAATTGTATTTAATAACACACCGTCTCATATAACATGATGGCCACTTGTGCCCGTTCCTTGGTGGTTGCAGGAGCAGGACTGGGCAGACCGGTGAGTCTCTCCCCAGTACAGGTTGTGGCCGCCTGTCCCCGGTGTGGTGCCACGTAGGCCTCGTACAGCTGAGCCTGACCCCAGTCACGGTCGTCACCCACGGCCGTCCAGCTCAGCACCACCAGGCCACTAGAGTCATTCACCCATCCAACCAGGTCCATTATCCTAAATAAAATGAAAAATATATCACTACATTAAATAATATGTAGGATGTCTTTCCATCTATTACATTATCTATTGGCAGACAACTGAATCCCAGAGAGGTTAACCACGAACCTAAAACCTCTACGAAGAGCCCATAACTTAAAAATATACCTCTTTGTACTCACTTTGCGGGTGGAATCATATCCTGGCTTACAACGTGCGACTTTCTAATGTCGAGTGTGGGTCCCGTGATCTGTCTGGTGAAGGGCGGGGCCTCGCGGGTGTGGGTGAAGGGCACCACACTACCACAGCAGGAGGGAGACGCCCATGACCGATCATCCTCCAAGCTACTAAACAACCACTGCTACAAGGGTGCAAGAGGGAATGATGTTAAATAAATATATATATATATATATATATATATATATATATATATATATATATAGCATACAAATAAAATACATTGATAAATACAAACAATAAGCTAATCATCATACCCACATACAGTAACATAACCTTACAAACATATAGTCAAATACATACTGCCTAAAATAATAATTCAAGGTGACTAGACAGTTTACAGTTTGTTACTTTTAAAGGGGACACAAATGTTGTGCTACGACAGCTACTTTGTACAGACAAATATATACAGAATATTAAACCACTATAATTATATGTGAGTTATATAACTAATATGAGTTCATATTATGTACTTGTTGTACTTGAATATTTACCAAGAATGTGGCTTCAAGTACTACTTCCAATGGGCCGGGAGGCCAAAAATGTATAATATCGCTCTGTCCACAGTAGACACTTCTACATGCAATGTATTATACATCATAAGAAAGAGTAAATCACATACTTTTACATAACCGAATAATACATCCCGATGTATGACAGCCTTACATAAACAAATATGAGAAAATATCAAATTATCTCAGTGAAAATCGTTCCAGAATAAAATATTTAATAGTTCTTTGGAGTTTTTGTCATTTATATGTTATATCCTCGACGAAAATACGTTTGGTTTATATGAAGTAAGAAGTATTGTTCACTCCAGGTGGTTATTATCATTAGTAGTGTTATAGTTGTGCATATATATATATATATATATATATATATATATATATATATATACTGTATATACACACACGTTTCTTGGAGCAGTTTGAATAATATAATTTTGCCGAGTTTTGGAAAGACAACTGTGTACCCATGATTGTGACCCTGACTTTCGGCTATTAGAATATTAGTATGAACATTGATTCACCTAATTAATGTTCATTATACCTGTGGTTGGTAAATAAATACAAGTTATTCTAATTTACATAACACAGTGATATTGGTGACATTTAAATTAATGGTAAACCCACCTGTAAAAAATATACTATGACCATGTCCTTTGAACTTGCGTTATAAATAGGGCTAACAATTACTAAAGGCATGCATTTTTGTTCGTATATCAAGCACCTACATCTCTTTAGGACAATTCATTATAATAGTTGTATTCGTCCTTTGACTTGGATATTGACCATTTTAACAATCTTCTCATAGTTTAGTAGGAACATTTGTATGTAAAGAAAAACAGCAAGATTGGTGAAATTTGAATGATACATAAGGACATTAATTGATTTATCTAATCATCTAACGGTTACCTTTGGCCATGGTCTTCAAGTTATTGTTTAGTTATTGCTTTCCTGACCGTTGCATTGGCATACCTGATATTGTTGCTACGATTGGCTAGATAATATATGCCAGATTAAAATGTATTAATTTATGTCTGATTTTGACAATTAACCTTGATTTATGACCATGACATTTTGATGATTTATATGAATATTATTGAAAAAAAAATATATATATATACTGTATATATATACATATATATATATATATATATTGATAAACAATATTAAAGAGGGATTGTGATCTTGCCCAGCATGAATTAATATATTATTTATTGTAAATTAATGTTTAACAGATATACTTAATATGGCAAATCTTAATTGGCTACTGTAGGAGAAATTTTAGGAAAACTTGAATTTTACAAATAATTTTACTTGTGACTTTTGATTTTGATCGTAAATTTTGTTAACTGAAGGTTAATAAGTATCTATCTATCTATCAATCTATTGCCTGACGCCGTGATCCCCGAAGGGGTGGCCACGAACGAACTGCCCCGATGCACCTCTGTCCCCAGTCGGTCGACGCCCCTCCTTCCAACCAGCACCGCCTTCATTCATATACTTCCTCACTCCATCCTTCCACCACTCCTTCGGTCTACCTCTCCCTCTCTGTCCTTCCACCTCGCTCTCGTACACCCTCTTAGTCATTCTCTCGCTTCACATACGTTCCATATGGCCGAACCATCTCAGGTTGTTCTTTTTCACACTTTCCAGCACATCTACCTACACACCACACCTCCTTCTTACTTCCTCATTCGTCTGTCTATCCCTCCATGTAACTCTGCACGCACTTCTCAAGTAACTCATTTCCACCGCTCTCACTCTTAGTCTGAGTCTCTTCCCGAACGTCCATGTTTCGCTTCCGTAAGTTAGTGTCGGGATTACCACACTGTCATGCAAGGACTTCTTCACTTCCATACTATCTATCTATCTATTGCCTGACGCCGTGATCCCCGAAGGGGTGGCCACGAACGAACCGCCCCCACGCACCTCTGTCCCCAGTCAGTCAACGCCCCTCCTCCCAACCAGCACTGCCTTCATTCATATAATTCCTCACTCCATCCTTCCACCACTCCTTCGGTGCACCTCTCCCTCTCTGTCCTTCCACCTCGCTCTCGTACACCCTCTTAGTCAAACTCTCGCTTTACATACGTTCCATATGGCCGAACCATCTCAAGTTGTTCCTTTTCACACTTTCCAGCACATCTACCTCCACACCACACCTCCTTCTTACTTCCTCATTCGTCTGTCTATCCCTCCATGTATCCCCGCACGCACTTCTCAAGTAACTAATTTCCACCCGTCTCACTCTTGTTCTGAGTCTCTTCCCAAACGTCCATGCTTTTCTTCCGTAAGTTAGTGTCGGGATTACCACACTGTCATGCAAGGACTTCTTCACTTCCATACTGACCACCCTATTTGTTTGTACTACATTCAATGTTCCTACAACCCTTTTCCCCTGTTGTACCCTCTCCCGCACTTCCTCACCCATAGCCCCATCTTTACTAAACACACTGCCCAGATACTTAAAAGAGCTGATGATTTCCATAGCCTGACGGTTCAACTTCACCTCACACTCTGCGACTTCACCCCTTTCGAAGACCATAACCTTGCTCTTCCCCGCATTTACCTTCAAATTCCGTTTTTCGCACACTGTTCCAAACTGATTTACCAGACCCTGCAACTCCCATTCATTATCGCTCATCAGAACTGTGTCATCCGCAAACAGCAGTATAGGCAGCTTCCACTCATTTTCCTCCCTTTTCAGCGATACACCAACATCCACTGCTCTTCCTAGTATTTCTTTCATGACTCCATCCATATATACAGTAAACAACCACAGGGACATCACACACCCCTGTTTCAACCCAACACTCAGGACAAAGAACTCGTTCTACTCATTCTCCACACGTACTGCCGCCTTTGCACCCTCATACATGCTCTTCATTGCTTTCAGCAACTTGCCATCTACTCCGTATATTCTAAGTACTTTCCACATACCCTCTCTATCCACTCTGTCATAGGCCTTCTCCAAGTCCATAAAGGCAACATACACTTTTTGTTGCTTCTCTAGATATTTCTCCACAACACAATTCAGGGTAAAAATCTGATCTACACATCTTCTTCCCATCCTGAAACCTCCCTGCTCGTCACCTATCCATTTCTCCGTTCTCACTCTCACTCTCTCAATCACTATCCTACTGTACACCTTCCCTACTACGCTTAATTAAAATACATATTCCTCGGTGGTTACCACACACTCCTCTTTCCCCTTTGCCCTTATATAGGGGGACTATTATGTCAGTCTTCCAGTCATCGGCTGCATTCTCCTTCTCCCATGCTAGCTTGCACATTTTCCATACCAATTCGATCACTATCTCACCACCATACCTCAACATTTCCCCACACACTCTATCTGTTCCTGGTGCTTTCCCCAACTTCACTCTTTTAATGGCTTCCCACACTTCTGACCTCCTGATCCCCACCTCCTCCTCCACTACTTCTCTTCTCCCTCCTATACCATATCCAACTATGTTTGGTGGCTCTTCATTCCTTACATTTAGCAACTCGTTGAAGTACTCCCTACATCTTTCGACTCTCTCTTACTTCCATACTGACCACTCTATTTCTTGTTACTGCTTTCAACGTTCATACAACCCTCTTCCACTGTTGCACCCTCTCCCGCACTTCTTCATCCATAGTCCCATCTTTACTCAACACACTGCCAAGATACTTAAAAGAGCTGACGATCTCCATAGCATGACCGCAACTTCACCTCACACTCTGTGACTTCACCCCTTTCGAAGACCATAACCTTGCTCTTCCCCGCATTTACCTTCAAATTCCGTTTTTTGCACACTGTTCCAAACTCATTTACCAGACCCTGCAACTCCCATTCATTATCGCTCATCAGAACTGTGTCATCCGCAAACAGCAGTATAGGCAGCTTCCCCTCATTTTCCTCCCTTTTCAGCGATACACCAACATCCACTGCTCTTCCTAGTATTTCTTTCATGAATCCATCCATATATACAGTAAACAACCACGGGGACATCACACACCCCTGTTTCAACCCAACACTCAGGACAAAGAACTCGCTCTGCTCATTCTCCATGCGTACTGCCGCCTTTGCACCCTCATACTTGCTCTTCACTGCTTTCAGCAACTTTCCATCTACTCTGCATATTTTAAGTACTTTCCACATGCCTTCGCTATCCACTCTGGCATAGGCCTTCTCCAAGTCCATAAAGGCAACATATACCTTTTGTTGCTTCTCCAGATAATTCTCCACAACACAATTTAGGGTAATAATCTGATCTACACATCCTCTCCCCTTCCTAAAACCTCCCTGCTCGTCGCCTATGCATTTCTCTGTTCTCACTCTCACTCTCTCAATCATTACCCTACTATACACCTTCCCTACTACGATTAAAAGACATATTCCTCGGTGGTTACCACACACTCCTCTTTCCCCTTTGCCCTTATATAGAGGGACTATTATGCCAGTCTTCCAGTCATCGGGTGCATTCCCCTTCTCCCATGCTAGTTTGCAAATTTTCCATACCCATTCGATCACCACCATACCTCAACATTTCCCCACACACTCCATCTGTTCCTGGTGCTTTCCCAAACTGCACTCATTTCATATCTTCCCACACTTTTGACCTCCGGATCCCCACCTCCTTCTCCACTACTTCTCCTCTTCTCCCTCCCATACCATATCTAACTATGTTTTCTGGCTCTTCATTCCTTACATTTAGCAACTCATTGAAGTACTCCCTCCATCTTTCGACTCTCTCTTGCTTCTCGGCTAGCATTATCCCATTCTTATCTTTCACACCCTTACTGTTTCCCTTGCTACCTTCCCTAATTTTCTTGACTTCTTTCCAGAACAGTTTCTTACACTCCCTCCATTTTACACTCAGATTCCTTCCAAATTCCTCATCTACTCTTCTCTTACTTTCCTTCACTACTCTCTTCACCACTCTCTTTCTCTCCACGTACCTCGCTCGTTTCTGCCTCTCCAAATCTTCATTCCCTCTACTACCCATCCACTCTCTATACGCATTCTTCTTGTCTTCCACAGCTATTTTTACCTCTTCTGTCCACCATGCTGTACCTTTCACTCCCCTCCCTCTTCTCCTCTCTCCGCACACCTCCTCACATGCTGCACAGATCTCTTCCTTAAACACCTTGCTTATCTCCTCCACTTCCTCCATATCTTCCAGGTCGAACCCACCTAGTCGTCTTTCTACTGCTCTCCTGCACTCTTCCCTGATTTCCTCCTCCTGTAGCCTCTCCACCCTCCTCACCATTCCACCTTCCTCTCGCCTCCCTCCAGCTCTCCTCACCCACTTATTTTGTATCCTAACCTTAGCTACTACTACATAATGATCAGACAGACCCCTTCCAATACCCCTATACACTCTAGCATCCATCACAGATTTCTTCATTCTTTCAGCCACACATATATAATCAGTCAGTGACATTCGTTCCACCACTGTCTTAGCCTTCATCGTCCACACCACTTTCCATGTGTACCTGTGTATCATTCTGTGTCGGAAGAAGGTGTTGGCTATCCACAACCTCCTCCCCACACATACGTCCACAAGTGCACTACCATTCCCATTCACCTCTGGCGGTACCCCCCACCCTCCCACCACTCCATCAACTTTCCTATCACCCACCTTACCATTCATATCCCCAATCAGAAATATTCTTTCGTTCTTGTCAAACTTATCCAGGCACGCCTCCACATTCACCCAGAACTCCTCTTTCTCTCTTACAAGTTTATCCTCTGTCGGAGCATACACACACACAATCACCCACGTTAGTATTCCTACTTTCATTCTCACCCACACAATCCTTGAACCCACAGACCCATATTCTCTTACACACTCCTTCCATTTGTTACTTACAAACAAACACCCACCTTCTCTCGCTGCTCCCTCACTCACTCCAGCACACACACCCATTCCATACTCCCACTCTCTCACATCTGTACCCTTCCATTTGGTGTCCGATATTCCACATACAGTACATCTAGCCCTCTCTCTCTTTTGTGACATCATTAATGCCACTCACGTTCCATGTACCTATTCTCAGAATGTCCATAACCTTGTCCATAGTCGGTCGTGGTTCGTCATCACAGGGTCCGTCCGCGTCCGAGGCCGAATGTTCGTTTATCGTTGCTACGTATTTTTTTCCGGGTGGGTGTTGCAAGCCCACCGACCCAACCTCTTTAGTCGCCTCTTACGACACGCAGAAGGCACGTGGGGCATATTCTAATCCCTTACCCCCAGGGTTAATAAGTATGATACTGATAAAAGAAATTAACTAGCAGTGTAAATCTGGTGAACACTAGATGAATAGTAAGCTATGAAAGTATATACATTACAGTTTAATATATATATCATTGACCTTAACCTTTTAACAAGTTCAATTACCTGATCGCTCGAAGATCTTAGGAACTGTACAAATGTCATGTGAATATGTTGTAAACTTCAATTAAGCAACTGTAGGAGGAGGTAATGAATGGGCAGACAAGCTACCGTAACACTCTTCGGTAAGGGTATGGCAATACCGAACACTGATGACTCAGTGTAGAATGATTGATTGTTTGTATTGTTGATCTGTTCTTGTAGCCATGATAACAGACATACTGACCTCTTTTGTGTTGATGTGTCTGTGGTGCCTTAGGTCTTGGTCTCTGGTGGTAGTGTGAGCCAGGGCCAACAACGCCTTGCCGGCATCCACGGACAACAGTACAGCGTAGCGAGCCGGACCACCTAGTGGTGGGGCGTAGCGGGAATATATGCCATCACCACGAGTGATGTCTGGGTCTGAGATAAAGAAAAACAAGCATTATAAATCTAATCATATTTTAAGGCTCTGAATAGTCTGGTTCCAAAGTTGAATAGAATTGACTGACAGTAACTTAATTATATTCATATAAGAGTGAGATAATGAAGTATGTTGAGTACAGTGAAGGGAATCCGATAAATAAGCAAAACACTGAAAATGACTCGTTATATTTAAATGCCAGTGATGTACCCATACATTATAACCCCTACTATACCAGAGCATTTTACAATGTATGTACCCCACCGTACCAGCCATTCTGGCCAGAATGACTCTTTGCAGCACGACAACATCCTTCCACCACTAAAGCTGACTGACTATAGGTTGACATGTACAGTGTTACTAACACCTAGCATTATTGCCTTTAAGTCATATTAGCAGCTCCCGTTCGTAATTAGCAGGAACAAGGGTCAAGTATTAATCAAGGATGACATCCGTCACTGGTACTTGTGTTAACTTATTGTACTGACGTATTAGGACCGACACAGGGACAGAATGGATTAATTATTCCGGCCGAGGTGGTAGCACAAACTTGCTCTGCTTGTAACCCAGTGCTTCCATAATAGGCTTGATGAGTGGGCTGCAAGTGGATCTAGATAGAGGACATTCTTGCTTATTATTTCAAAGACCACAAGGGTCAATATATGACAGAAGACTTTTATGGGGATAATTCGACCCAATCTTTTCATAGGAACTTGTTTGAATTCGGTCAGGGCTACGAGTATGGAACTAAGGCAACGTATATTGAACGGAAATAGTGTATCCTTACCAATAGAAATTCCTACAAAGTTAAATACATAATTATATTGATTAAATAGTATATTTTCAATAACGTAAAATTAATGTGATTTAAATCTATATGGCTGGCAATTAGCATACCTGAACAATCCCATCATCTGGTGAGATGTTTTATGTAGATCAAAAATAATATATAGTACTGATAAGAGAAATATTACATTTATTCCTAATAATACAAAAATCGAAAAAAAACTGATTGTCATATTGTACGAACACTTCATCAGAAGTAATGGGATTGCATGCTTTATTAAGCTAGACTTTGAGATTTGAAAGAGAACAACACATATTATATGACCAATCGCATTATTCAATTGCAGTATTCAATCTTTCAAACTCGACGATGTCTTAAATGCACCTTGATAGAGCAGCCAGAAAGTTGTTGTCTGATACACGCACATTCCTGACTATTATTTGTCCAATACAATCCAGACAGACCAAACACTGTCAGTCAGTCAGCTGTTTACTGTCATTGAGTAAGGTTACATGTCCTATCACTCTCATGATTCACATTCTAACACTCTACCCATGACTTTAATCTAAGCTGTTACACATAGGTTAAACTATCTATAGGATTACTGTTCATACTCTCAAACTGACCCATATATTCCTTTATTCTATTTGTACAAACTAGTGTTTGAACTGTGTCGAGTGTACATTCCTAAAAGAGTGTGAGGGTAGGTCACTGCACAATTGGCTGACCTGTATCACAACGTAATCATTACATACCCAAAACAAGCTCCCAAGTGTCACTTGCATTCACAAGTATTTTTTAAGTAACTTGCATGGACTTGAAGTATTACGTAGAGTTACATACTTAAGTACCTAACTACAATATATATAAATATTAGTTTTAAATCGCCGCCCATTAATAACAAGTCAGTGGTAGCAAAAGCAAATGTTTTGTGTCATTATTCCTGATTGGCCTCTGTATACATTTGGAAGAAATTACGCAATATTCATCATTGTGGATATAGCTTCATTGAATTCGACTGGTATCCCTTTACAGTCTTTAAAGAAAACACGAGTTTATTCTCATTTTGGCTGTTCATGGCATATCCAGAATGTTTTCATTATGAAATGTTTTCTTAAATTCTTGTATATTATGTGGTCTGATGGAACAGTCCCCTTTCACTTACTGTGGAACACCATCTCTCTTCTAACAAACCTGACTTACTTTGTCTCACCGAAACTCAGTTGTGTAAGGCAACAGACAGTAAACCCTTCTCTGTATCCTCCTACTATCTCTATCCTCAATTCAAAGCCAAAGCTGGATGTTGTGTGTATGTACACAACAATATTTTTTGCTCTCGTCTTCCCACCTTTGACTCTTCTGAATTCTCAACTCTCTGGCTTAATCTATCTTGTCACTCTCTCACAAAATATATTTGTGCTGTTTATCTCTCCCCTTATTCTACTGAGTATCCAAAATTCTTCGGCTATCTTACGTTTAAACTGGAACGCATTCTATCCCTCTTTCCCTTCTCTGAAATCTCCATCTTCGGATATTTCACTGACCAAACAGGTGAACAAGCCTACATCTGTTCTATCCTAGATGACCTAGAGCAGTTGTGGAAATCTTAACCTGAATATTGAACTTCCCTCTCCCCATGAAGTTATTAATGTTGTCACAAATTTCCCTCGAGTAGATCATGACGTCAGTACCTTTGCCTACCTATAATTTAGTAATCAACCCATTTTAGAAGATGGACACAATTAATGCACTACTCTTTTCCTTATACTTAGCTCCCGCACTATAGTCTAGTATTTCAATAAATCTCCAGCCCTACACTATACCTAACTGCGCAATGAATTGGCAACAAATACCATCACAAAATTAAAGTGGACTCCATGCCGATATTCCGCGTATTTGCCTTTTATTCAGTAATTACTCACATTTAGAAGACGGAAAATGTCTTGGAATAACCTTTTCCTAATATCTACCTCCTGCAAAAATCTGGTATCTCAATTAAATACTTCATCTTACTGCGGAATTGGCCGTAAAATATATTGTTAGCATTTATTCGCAAGCTAGGGCCTACCAGCCATGATTGAGGGACCCAGTTGAGGCTTTCTGCCCATCGGGGAGCTCATACAATCGGCCAATTCGAGTCACACCTACCGGTACTTACAAGTTTGACTTAAAACAAATTCCGAGGATCGATTTAAAATCAGTAAATGGTCGACGAAGCTTTTTAGTAGTAGTATAGTAGTAATTAAGTATACCCTTCACTAACGATTTCGAAAATATGGTACTGTACTGAGGTGTAAGGTTTATTTGTGTAGTAGAGCGTTTTAAGTTTCGATATGTTCAATAGTTAACAACGCATGAACAAAATAATAATATTACTATTATTATTATTGATTATTATAATACTACTACTACTACTAATAATAATAATAATAATAGAGGGAACATCCGCACAATATTTTCAGCTCATGTATGTTCATGTGGGTGTCTATGCTTGAGGGTGATGTCAACTGCATCTCCTTCTCTTTATGTGGCAGTGATTCATGAACCATCTACAGAACCCACATCTGTAGTCTAGAAGTTTTTCACATTCAATCATTGCTGCGACTCTTCAACAAATATTTAAGATTGCGTACCTCATGGCACCGTCTTCCAGTCCATGGGTTCCATCAGTATCGAGGCACTAATCATTCAATGCCAACTGCATTGGATTAGCCACATCATCAGGATGCCAGTCATCTGTCTCTCAAGAAGGCTTCTATATGGTGAACTTCCCAGTGGTCATTGAATGTCATTGGCTGAAAGGAAAGGTGCATGGACCATCTAGACATAGTGTTATAACGATGAAACTTATCCTCTGCTAACCAAGAACCCAAAGTGACCAACCAAACTGCACAATGTGAGTTCTGGCAGGAGGCAATTATGGTTTCCAAAGCTGCTTGCACCCAGACCAGTGTAGTGAGACGTGAACACTACGAACTGCGGCCAGTGGCCCTCTCTCATCCAGCAACAAAATCACTTGTCCATCCTTCTAATTAAATGCTTTACCATGTAGTCTAAGCATTGCATTCTCACAGTTTTGAATGCAGCTTAAGTCATCGGGTTTTTAATGAAACACTACCTAATATTTATAAAATGTATGTGCCCAACGAATGACACTGCTCCCTCTACTAACTGGAAATTAAATATTTCCGTTTGTACTAAACTGGCATCGGAAGAGTTGTAATTAGTGGACCTACCTCCAGTGCCCAGATCCAGCAGGGGTACTCGGACGGGGGGGTATGTGCCCCCTGTAGCGTTGGTGCCCAGTCGTTGTAATGTAGCCGTCACTGCTGCCTCCATTACAGCTGATCCTCCCAACTGTATCAACCAACACAAGTATAGCATATGTTAGACCGTTCAGTAAGATAACACAATTCTTAAGTCTATTATTACACAATTTTGTTTTCCGTTAAAGAAGGACATGCCGTATTATAAGGGTTATCTGTGATAGTTGTTATACCCCTTTACCTTTTGCAGGGCATTCATACGTTGGGCAAGATATATTAATAATATATTTATTGTAATACAAATAACACTAATATTGAGTGAATAGCTGTCCCATCAATACATTATAAATTATAATATAGTACTTGCATCCATTGTCTGTGTGTACTACTGTGCAAGCTGCAGGTGGTGTACTACATGTATGTGTGTGTGTGTGTGTGTGTGTGTGTGTGTGTGTGTGTGTGTGTGTGTGTGTGTGTGTGTGTGTGTGTGTGTGTGTGTGTGTGTGTGTGTGTTGTCTTTAATTTGCCAGGGAAAGGCTTACACAACATGACAGAATGATGTCTTCTTGCTAATGTTATACATGTATAGCAATGATTCATATGTATTTATTAAGTAAACTATCATTGTCACCACTGCCTGGTAGTAATACTGTCATACTAATACCAAGAAGCAGCCTCACAGAGACATGTTGTAAGTTAATTTGGCTTCCTGACTTTATTGTGTTATGTATTATAAACCTTTTAAACATAATTAAACATCATTGGTGATATCACTACTATATTGATTATGTTACTATCATATATAAATTGCCTGCAATTGAATCTTGAAATTAATTTCAGATCATACCTTAATTATTACAGTAATGTGCACATTTTAATTACCATATATTATGTTGCAAAGAAGTATCATATATAACGCAACATAATTTCTACAATGCACAATTAGTGGCCCTTCAATAGGGGATGCATTTCCAGATATTAAGAACCCTGTTATGTTCGCCATAATTTAATAAACAAGGTGCCAGTGTTCAACTGCCCACACACATTCCTAAGGTCTATCTCACTCTGTTTATTTCCTAATATGTGCGGCTGCAAGCAGTTGTTGTTTTACCCACCAATTTAAAATAACAATACACAGTATATTGAATACAAAGATAGGTGTACATAAATTAAGCTAGGATATATTGTAGCGCAGGTGAAATTATGCTCATATCTCAGAAGTGGTAAGCCTTACTTAATTTGTTTTTACAATAAATCTTAAAATTCATCCGGATTGTTGGAAGTTGTTTGGGCCCATAGAAGAGTTTTGTTATTAATGTTCTCATAGTACTCCAAGTACCACCTTCTGTTGCAATCATACTCAGGAGACATACATGTACTGTCAAGTTCATTTATACCGACTATAATTAAGTTCTTACCTTAACTTCACCATATATTATAACTGGTCTGCCATCATCCACATGAAGAGTGTCTCCCGTGTCCTGGTTAGTCCAGACCCGCACATCCACGTCATTATCAGGGTTGGTGAGTGACGTCACCTGGATCTGCAGGGCCTGGTGGGAGTCAGCGCGGTTCTCTACTTTGTAACGCCACACTCCACGCTGGCCAGGGAAATTGTAGGCATTGTTATCATATAAGGACATTTCTTCGATCAAATTATACAAGGTATATGATCTACAGTATATACCACATATAGGATTTCATCTTTCAAAAATAATCCATACATATCCCGTAACTCATAAGGCCTTATAGTCAATCTTACCTCTGCATTTTGAAGGTTAATGGAGATCATGTTAACATCACCATCCTCCTCCTGCATGTTGACAGAGGCAAAGGTTGCCCCTGAAGGTGCTGTGAGGTGGATGGTGTTCCCGACATGGTTAAGGTCGTAATAGTAGATGGCGAAGCGGGCATGCTTCTCCAGCGAGGCGTCCAAAGAGAAGGACCCCGTACTGAGGGAAGCTATACCGCCCTGGTAGGTGGCACTGTGAACCAGTACCGGTGTCCTAGCTCCACCACCACCCACTGCTGTGGTCACTGACTCCATCAGGGCTACTAACATGTGAATCTGTGTACATATTGGGTAAATTAGTTATGTTCAGTTCAGTTGTTACCCCTAGACGACAATTTAGGATGTTAGATGTTAGTTTCTGTAAGAGATGGTACATTTAGCTAGTGGGATTCCCCCAAAAAATATCCACGGAGAAAGCAGCCGTAGTGAACAGTGGAAGAATATGCAAAGCAAAAGATATTTCTGTCATTGTATTTGCTTCCTATGACACGAAGGTATGCACAATAATAAAACGTTCCTCAAAAAACAAAAATATAAAGGTCAAATTGAAGGCATACGCAAGGCTGTGTTTTGCCGTGGGCCATGAATTATTCCCTATAGATTCTATGTTATACATTCAATATTTAACGAAATATTTTACGTCTTACACTGAAGATTACAATGAATTACCTATGTTACATTGCTAATTTTATACAGTTTACACGCTGGAAGAAGCTACAAATATGACATGCACATTTCTTCTTGCTTCAATTATTTGCCTTTAGACTCATCTGGACAGGGATGGGCTCTCTCACACAGCAATAGTGTTGTTCTGTCCACTGTGTTGCGTTTTTCACCCTTACCGGGAATCACCTATGCTTCGTTGATCCTGCTAAACACACACAATTACATTGAAGGACGGAGCTTCAAGAAACCCTGGAGGCGCTAAAGCTGAAGTTGGCAATACATGTCCACCTTCATTCAACAGCAAGGAAAATAAGAAGAGGAGAAAATGAGAACAAGCAACCCAGGAAACCCTCTGTTTTTTGCGAGCTTCGACTTTCTTCAGGATCAAGGAAGGGAGTCTCCACTGCTCTCTCAGCCAATTACAGGTAAAAACCCACTCTCTCTATACCTCGCGAGCTTCGACAATTCCCACGATCACTGAACAATTCAGCAGCACTGCTCTGATTGAGCCAGAACCCTTGCCAGCTTCAACTTTTTCCATGGTCAGAAAATGGACCAGAGGGTGGAGCCACTGCTCTCTCAGCCACTTATGGTGCTCCATTACTTTATACAGCAGCGCATGAGAAGGCGGCTGAAACCTCAGAAACAGCTCCACGATCCTAGAGCTTGCCTTATAAACCCCGGATCTTTCTCCCTCTTTACACCATGACATTGCCAGCAACACCGACCTATGGCAGTACCATGAGATGGTACTAAGTAGAGAGAGGGTGTGGATATCTTTCCCTTACTAAAGAATTTTAGAAGTCATTGGGTATATTCATTGATATCTTCGTTCCCAGACACCAGATTAACCAGAATAATCCCTCCAGAAGCCGTGCCCTCACTTGGTAATGGAGAGAGGGTAAAGCAAGGGAGCGAAAGAAGGGCCAGAATAAGAAAAGCAGAACACCAGGTAACACGTCATACGATACCACTGACATGGTTATATAGACAGCCATGGCCCTTGCTGGAGGTGACACTTCCATCTTGTAGCAGATTCTCCCCGCCCTTATGAAGGAGAAAAGGCTCCCAGTAATCTGTATATCAGACAACCTTCCAGGGATGGAAGAGAGACCAGCTAGACAGCACAGACCTACCCCTAAATTTATACCGAAGGTAGACACGTCCCTCAACCGCCACAACTACCTCCAGAAGACCACGCAGAAGAGGTCCAACATATTTCTGCCACCCACAAAGACATCATCACCTCCAACTCCTATAATGATAACAACGAAAATGAAGATGAAGTCTCCATCAACCTGGAGATTTTCGAAGAAGATGAAGACAAATTTCTTTACAGAGGATTACTGAGGATTACTGCACATAAGTGAACATGTTCTCAAAACATAAAGAATTTCTTCTGAAGAACATCTTGTTAGGGATTATGAAGACCAATCAGACCATCAAGAACATCATAAGTTGGATCACCCAAACCATCAAGACCATCTCCTTCACCTTCTCCAACACCAGCTGCCGCTTCCACCACATCTGCTTTTTGACTGCTTTCTGCTAAAGCTGGGAAAATCTACACAGAACAGCAAGGTGATCAGCTCTCCTCCTTTTATTTGTCAGCTTAGCTCTTCAATTACATCTTTACTGTTATTTTATACTGAGAGACTACTAACCTCACTAAACTGGGTGTCTTAAAAATTAATATAACAATATTATTTTATCAGAACAGCTGAGATTAACAAAGTGCTCAACTTCCCTCTCTCGCAAAGGGCAGAAGGTCTCCAGCTACTGAGGTCAGTCTGGTGGACGGCAAGGACATTGACAGAGGAAAAGAAAAAGAGAATTGTGAAGATGATAGGGCTATCAACCCTACTTCTGAAGAAGAAATATTAACAAAACTATGTTGCCTGCCACAGCCACCACTGCCTGATAGTGCCACAGTGATAGTCCCTGAGTACCTGAACTGAGACAACTAATTGCTGGCAACACCTCGGTCAAGACAGATAACTACTACCAAATCCTTGGTCAGTGCTGGAACGAGCTGCCCCATACTCTTGCTGCCTGGAGCCAGATTTGACGCCTGACCCCTGAAGCCCCCACGCTGAATGAACTGGAGAAGTGCCAGGACTCCACCGACGACGGCGATGGGGACACATTAATACAATATTTTGCTTATCTAAAGTGTAAAACAAATGTATATAATATTTACAGTTTATACCTAGAGTTTTGCAGTAATAATCATTTGATGGAAATACAATACTACTGCGAATGGGTTGATGGATGTGATCGAACTTCATGGTAAGCCATATTTAATCCACTATCAGCATTACGTACCCTACCTCCGCTCATACCTATTAGCGACATCCCCGAAGGCGGAGTCACACAAGGGATTTATCTGGCAACTATATATAGGCAATTATTTATGTCAACATACAGTATTTGGGTTATATCTTCCTACAGATATAAACTAATAGCATTCATTAAATTCAATGCTCTTATTCATAATCGCAAAACATGAAATTAGCCTACTTTCATCAATACCAAGTAAATGTGATAAAACTTTAAAGATCTATAGTATATCAAGCAGTTTTATATACTGTCGAGACTTGTAAGCACCTCGACAATTTAGGATAAGTAAATATACTGTAAGTTTAATTAAATTAGGCACCAGTATTAGCCTAAAATACATGTAAAATTTCGTATTAAGTTTCTATGGGTTTTTATTATTGGGTTTTAATTATATCTGGTATTATTGTTATAAAACAATCCGGAATACATTTGTAGTTAGTTTCATGACTCATTAATGAATATGATATAAATATGCACTGTGCATGCGTCGAATGAAATGGTGCGGGTCGTCGGCGCGAAATCCTCAGGCTCGATCTAACGACAACCTCATCAACAATTCCTTCTAGCTGCTCCTACAACCACCTTATTCTAGCTAAGTCATTCTAAATCTATATATCCTAATGGCCACTATAGCTTCTACCTATTTCTAACTCTATCATTGAGCTATCCACTTCACAATATACAATATAATGTAAGTTACTGATAGGTTTCTGGGGATATTAGTATCATTGTTTACCCCGGGTACTTTGTTTTGGAGTTTCCATTATCCAACACTGCAAAGGTCGTCTTCTTGCAGCACTTGACAGTATTATATATTATCTATAGTAGTTATCTCACATTATGTCTCACAATCCAATAAATTAGAAATAGCTTCTACCTAATTAGTCTATACAATATAATAAACTTAAAATAATTTGGCAACGCTTGCTATCAGTAGTAAACCTTTACTGCTCTAACATACATATCGTTCAAGATTTAAACAAAATTGTTCATCGATAATTACTATAAATTAACCTCAAATAAAATATTTGCTAGTTCTATAACTTATCCCTGTTTAAAACATTTTGTCAGCAGCTTACACACTCCTAAAATATAACAGACATAAAAGGTCACCATCACAGATTATTATTTCCCTCGTATTTACATAATTATGACACTTACATACCTGCAACTTGATTACCGGTATTTCAGTTACCTTACCGTGTTTGCCCTTCCTCATGCGTGTGTTTGTGTGTATACAATTCCGCTCTCTAAACCTCACATGTAATATTTGTGTTTATTCAATGGGTTGGTTGTCTTATTATCTTGTGTGAATGTATGTATGTACTGTATGTATTTATGTATGTATGCATGCATGTATGTCCAGTGCAGCTGTGTGTATGTATGGGTTACGGCAGTATACATTCAAGAATGATAACGATTCCTCTTTTGTGATAGAGTTCCACCTGTACTTTTACGATTTGTTATCTAAATTTCACATGTTTCTATTTTTGTTGTCAACCAAACAGGTTCAGTCAGTTGCTATTAACGTACGGTATTCATATCGGTGTACTATATGTGTACGGATTCAAAACAGGGCAGGGTTTACTAAGAGCATTTTAATTAGATAATCTATATTGAATTGGAATATAATATGTTACTTATTGATGGGTGAGATAATATCGACAGTGTCATATAATGTACAATCTCACTTAATCACACATACTTATAATGTCCTATGTAAAAGAGGCCTATACTGCGGACGGCATACCCATAAGTTGTGTTTGTACTGGCTGAGTTGGTAGCACCAACAGATATGGCGCTAGGACGACATATATTGAGCAGAAATAGCGGGACACTGCCCATCAGAGTGTATGTTTAGCTATGTAACTCACCACAATAAAAGGGTTCACACACATTCTTAACACAGGTGTGGTCAGACCAGCTGCCATAAATATCAAAGAAAACGCTTGCTTAACAAAAAATCATTACGATACATTGTGTTATACGATAATGTAAATTAAACATGGGTTACATTTTCAGCTTACAGGGTTTACACGTTCGCAAAACACCATTTGTCAGCACTATTTACAGCCATTTTGACGAGCTGTGATATAGAAATGATTGCAGTATATTTCAGGACCAGTCAGTAAATATATCAATCACTTTAACTGGATGGTACAATGTGTACTCTTTTGCTTGATCTTTTTAGTTATTTTTGTATATCATTGTTTATATTAAGGTACGATGTAGCTTCAGTAAAACCTTTCATCTAATAAATTATAATCTATACCAACTCAGTCAGGCAACTAATTTAATGCCAAATGTAAGTCCTATGCTGACCTAACAATACAGTTGAAGTTGATACAGGTTGAAACATATTGGATGAAATAATCTACTGATAGACTTAATTCAACAATAATCTTGGCTTACCTTTGAATCAATGCCAACTCCTTCATCCATGACGGTAAAGACTCTGCCTCCAGACTCCCTGGCGACTGTGACCAAGGCGTGGGGTGGTGCTGGTAGGTCGGGTCGCTCAGCCAGGGGGTACAGTACCAGTTGTAGCTTCAGACCATACTGTTGTACCACCTGTCCTACCTCCTTCACTTGGCCCTCACGACTGTCACCTCCACTCGTTATTAACACAATGCTGGCGGCCTGGATAGGATAAAAAGCAATAACAAACTATTAATGTGTTCTTAAATTGCATTTGGAATCTGATGCGAGTGAGATGCCTAGGACTCTACGCTCGGATCCCTTAGTCTCTAGGTCACACATTAATATTCGTGGACGCTTATGTTTAAGTATGGAATTATATCTCTGCAAGCTAAATTATTAATTAAATGTTCTATACATCAAATACAAAACTATAGATACTCTCTATTGAAAAAACTAGTTTTATCCAAAAGTAATTCCAGATAGTTATCATTGCCTCTTGACCTTGACCTTGATCTTGATCGGGGATCTTGATCGGGGATCTTGATCTTGAACTAAAGGTAGAGCCAGTGCTGGGGTGTCTTATGAGAGTCACCTTGGATGCCCAGCCGCGGGTGGCAGGCCCACGGGAAAGCAAATGCCCACGTCCTTGACTAGCAGGGCATCGTGGTCGATTGGGGCGATGTGGTGATGAAGGCGGTGATGGGGTTTCGGGGCGACAAGAGAGCCCAGCTTGTGGTGGTGATGATGATCTAGTGTCGGGGCAATGAGAGGCCCCAGCTTGCGGTGGTGATGATGATCTTGTAGTATCAGGGCTGCAGAAGGTCCGAGGCTGTGGTGACAAAGAAGGGCTGATGGAGGAGTAAGGCAGTGAGCCAGGGGGCGTTGGTGGTGGAGACTGGTGAGGCGGCGAACACGCAGAGTCATTGTGCGGTGATAAGGGTGGGGGGGGTAGAATACAGGCGGCGTGGATGGACACATGGAGCAGTTCTTGCCCCTACAGACTCTTCGTCGTCTGTGTCAGACAATTCCTCCTCTGCCAGTATAGCCGTGCCCCTGCGTAACCCATAGAATGTCCTAGGGGTTGCAACTGTCAGTGGAGAAACAGTGGGAGGCGGTGGTAAAGGCAGGCGTGGCGGAGCATAATCGACACTCTCCTCATCCTCTGTTGGTCATTTCTCCCCCTGCCGAGGCTGCCCCAGGATGTTCATGAGTGGATGGGGTCATGGGGAGCAGTGTGGGTACAAGCCACCCTCCCTCCATGTGGACACGATGCCGCGACTCGACGAGCCACGGGTACGATGGGGGTCTCCTCTTCCATCTCATGTATCTACCTCAAAGATGGCTGGTGTCCTGGCGTGCTACACCAACGCGTATCCTCATGCCCAACCAGCGGAACTTGGAGGGTTTTAAAATACTGCTTTCATTCCGTGGTATTCTAAAGTAATTTCCATACAAATACGAACCCTCTACACACCGTATAACAGGGGTAAATAAGGGCGACAATAACCAACGATACGGTATCGACGCTAGGGCTGAGCATTACAAACATAGCCGTCAAGACGTGTTCGACGCTGGGGCTGGAGCGGTAAAAATATATAATTTTAAAATAGACGGATGTACACAACGTATATAAAGCCATTCAAAATCTCTGACTCGCTCTCTCTCTCTCTCTTGGTCATAATATACACTTTTAGTAATTTAGTGTACTTATCTTACCTCCGGCTGGACGCCCCCTTCCTTCAGTATCTGCACCGCCTTTCTAATCCCGCAGGGTATACATGCCAGTCTCTCCCGCACAGCACTGGGGTTCCTAGGCAGTGAGGACCCCACACGCTCACGCAGGTCAGAGCTGGTTTGGTCCTCCTGCCATGAGAACAAGAGTGGTGGGTAAAGTTGTTGTAAGATGATGCTGGGATATTAACCCTTCCTGTACCGGTGCCATACTTTTTATTTTATTCTGGAAACTATTAGACAATTTAATTCTGTTTAGAAAGGATGTGTACCAATTATAAGGCTACATACTATATCAATTCATTCTTTCAGCTACAGCTACTATATATCTTTCCTAAGCTTCTGAAAATCCTATAAATGTAGCTAGAATACAATTCAGAAGACGTCGCCGGTACAGAAGGAGTTAATACAAAAGACGTCGCCGCTACAGAAGGAGTTAATACAAAATGTAATAACACACACACACACACATATGCGAGGTGTGGTGGAAAAATATGTTCCCGGGTTCAAAATCAGATGTGTTATGTAAATATATTGTATTATTGAGATATAATTTTGGAGGTATATTGTTTCAGTAGCATACCACAAAGACTCATTATACATTGGTTGTTGATTTCAAATCATTGTCATTTTACGAGTACTTCAAATGTTTAGTATTTGCAGTTGGAGAACATACCTAATGAGAACTGGCTGCTGCTGCATACAGTAGAGTGATTGAGTTAAAAGTGACGAGATCCCACATTATATCTTGATATTAACCCCTTGAAGCTCTGACGCGTTTTAGCAGTTTATTTTGGCTACCGTTAGACAATTTTATGGAGTTTAGGAAGGATCTGTGGGTATTAAACGGGTAAAGGCTATCTCAATCAACCCTCTGACTTCCATATACCCTTCCTAATCTGAATAAAATCTTCTAATAATTACCAGAAAACAGAAAAGAAATGCGTTTTGGAGCTTGAAAGGGTTAAATATGACATATTTAAGTCACCACATAGCAAAGTACCACATCACTGTGATTCACCATACTGCTTTTACCAGAGTCATACGAACAACCTTATCTCCAGCACACCAGAACCAACCTATTTTCTCACCACATCACATCAGTATGCTTTTTACTGTACGCAGGACTCGTTATTCCTTTCAATATGCCATAATACAACGTCACTGCCGTTCCAATGCAATTCATCAACAAAAGATATCAATACAGGTCACTTTATCCTTGAACATCTTAGTAATACTCTATCACTTACCCTATCCAGCCCCAGCGACGCCCAATTGCCGATGCCTACTTATGTAACGCACAACCCCAGTTACGTCCATAGGACGTTGGCTATATTTACCATATTAGAATAATTTTCGGCCTCCCAAAAGGCTCATATGGTTCTCAAATGTTTCCACATGGTAACTTAGGATGTGGGGCAAAGTTGGCAGCTCACAGAGACCTTTTTGGACCACCCCATTTTGGTTAATATTATAAAGAAAAAAACACAAATATGAATAAAGTAGGTGTGCAGTTTTCGCATTAAAAAAAAAAAAAAAAAAAAAATGCAAACGCAACTCTGCGACCTAGAATTCTGCAAGTAGTATTGAATCTCTTAGATAAAATTGGTATATATATACTGTATATATAAGAAATGTTTGTTATACTTACATCCAGAGTATATAACCACCGACAGTTAGAACAAGTGCCCATACTTTAATCCACTATACCACAGCGTGATAGAGGATACCTTTTTGCAGTGGATTAAAGCATAGACACTCGTCCTGACTGTTGGTGGTTCATGTCCGCCTGGGAGTATATATATATAATTACATTTATGATCGCATTGAATCTTAACCATTGGCATATTTATCTATAATAAGGTCAGTGTAACATTATTTTGTAGCATTTTGAATATGGTGTAATTCAAATTTAGAATATATATAAGAAAGAAATAGTGACCATAATCTGCGACCTTCACCATTCACCTTGACCTTTGAATAAAAAAAACACAAAATTTGGACAATCGTTGTATTGACCAACCAAATTTGCCAGCAAAATTTGGTGACGATACGTAACCCGTTCAGTACAGTTCTGTTAGTTTCATTTCATACTGGATATTAACCCTTTGGCGCACCTATAGTTTTCTATTTAAGTTTTTCCCACTCCAAAAAATATCAAGCCTAGTGGGCTGGCTCAGAACTGGATTTTGGGGCCTGGCGATAATTTGTTTCTGTGCTGTTTTTATCCACCAAAAAATCCTTGTATATGGATAAATGAGGTATCATCGGCTTCGTTATAGATTGAACTTGAAGATAAACATATTAAAAACATTAAATAAATAAAACAAAAAAACACATTAGGGCACTCGGTAATAAGCATTGTAAACAAAAAATCGATATACCTAATTTCCAACTCGCTCTACCTCAAAATTTTGTTAGAGAAAATTTTGTATTAGCATAAACATATGGAAGCGGAATTTCATGAGGATTCCACCGGTAACTTCAGAATTACGATAAACCAAATAGTAAGTGAGATAAACGAATAAACGTGAAAGGTATTGCCAAAACTGATAAAAACTTGGATTTTGGCGCCTGGCGATAATTTGTTTCTGTGCTGTTTTTATCCACCAAAAAAACCTTGTATTTGGATAAATGAAGTATCATCGGCTTCGTTATAGATTGAACTTGAAGATAAGCAAAAAAAAACAATGAATAAATACAAAAACAAACACATTAGGGCACTCGGTAATAAGCGTTGTAAACAAAATATCTAAATACCTAATTTCCAACTTGCTCTACCTCAAAAGTTTTTTAGAGAGTTTTTTTTATTTGCATACATATATGAAAGCGGAATTTCATGAAGATTCCACCGGTAACTTCAGAATTACGATAAACCAAATAGTAAGTGAGATAAACGAATAAACGTGAAAGTATTGCCAAAACTGATAAAAAATTGGATTTTGGCGCCTGGCGATAATTTGTTTCTGTGCTGTTTTTATCCACCAAAAAAAACTTGTATTTGGATAAATGAGGTATCATCGGCTTCGTTATAGATTGAACTTGAAGATAAGCAAAACAATAAATGAATAAATACAAAAACAAACACATTAGGGCACTAGGTAATAAGCGTTGTAAACAAAAAATCTAAATACCTAATTTCCAACTCGCTCTACCTCAATTTTTTTTTAAAGAACATTTTGTAATTGCATACATATATGGAAGCGGAATTTCATGAGGATTCCATCGGTATCTTCAGAATTACGATAAACCAAATAGTAAGTGAGATACACGAATAAACGTGAAAGTATTGAAAATACTGATAAAACAAATATTTTTCGCACCTGGAGATACTTATTACACATAATAGATACAGAATACATAAGACTATCAAAATACAGTAAATAAATACAATAAACAGGTAGGAAGCAGGAACAAACACTTACGTCTTCAGCGATGTTGTATGGAGGATGCCAGGTGCCATGACTGTGTGTGTGTCTGTCTGTCTGTATGTATAAGTGTGAGTGTGTGTTTGTGTGTATTCATATCGAACAAATATGATTGAAACAAAAATAAAAATAAAAATATAGATATATATAGATATATATATATATATATATATATATATATGAAAAGCCTCCACCCTAACGGGACTGTATTGTGAAGAATATCTGTGAAAACAAAATGAAAGTGATTTATAGAGCATTACATCTTTACTGTAAAAGCTAAACAACAAAGTGAACTATATTCTTCATAATACAGATCTTGGGCCCCAATCACGCCCATGATTGTGACAAACAGCCATATGAAAATATGTAGCTATATATACATATATAATTATTTATAAACAAATAATTATATACACATATCTAGACTTCATATGTTCGTATATTCATATATATATATATATATATATATATATATATATATATATATATATATATATATATATATATATATATATATATATATATATTTTTTTTTTTTTTACCTTACACACAAAAATACACAATACAAACAATTACAAAATACAAATTATTTACATGTGTGTGTGTGTGTGTGTGTGTGTGTGTGTGTCATTCACGGCTGAAGCCCCTGGATATTGCCAAGTGTGTGGAAGCGGTCATAGCAATTCCCCACACACAAGGGAACATCACACACAGGGCATTCATTGCGGGTGTCACGGCGCCTCCCGTAGGCGATGTAGCACAGGTGGCACCGGAGCCTTTTCATGTGTTGAATTGAAGCACGGTAGTGCCCCAGTGTTGTGTCGAGGCGGATGTGGTCGCTCACAGAACGGCGCCTCTTGGACGGTGGCGCATGTGGAGGAATGGCAACTGCAGGTGGAGGAGTGGCAACTGCAGGTGGAGGAGTGGCAACTGCAGGTGGAGGAGTGGCAACTGCAGGTGGAGGAGTGGCAACTGCAGGTGGAGGAGTGGCAACTGCAGGTGGAGTGGCGACTGCAGGTGGAGGAGTGCCGATAGCTGCTGGGGAATCGGGGGTGGAAGGAGCAGGAGACACTCTACCTCCTCCACCTCCCCTACCCATCCGGAGGCGTGGATCAATTGGAGCTCGGAGGTGTTTGGGGAGATCGGGAACACTGTTTAGTGGCCTCCCCGAGAGTGGCCACTCCTCACTCTTGTATTCAACCATCTTCTCGACAATAATTGACATATATTGTTTGAGTGTGATTGGTCGAGGTGCCACAGACTTCTTGAAGAGGGTAAACGCATTGAAAAGGGCCATCTGAATGAAGTACAGGGAGATTTTCTTCGTCCATTTCACCGTCTTCCTCGGGATGGGGTAATATTTGACCATCTGGTCATAGTGATCGACCCCACCCATCAGTTGATTGTAGTCTTCGATCATCACAGGCTTGTTGATGGTCTTGACTACATGGTGCAAACGGTTATCTGGCCCCTTTCCTTTGGTTCGCACATTTCTCTCCACGGTATCGGTGGTGTGCATTGTGGATATCATGGAAACAACTTTCTTGTCTTTCCACAACAGCACATGCACACCATCTTTGTGCATGGAATCCTGGGCGTAGTCTGCCAGACCTCTTTTCTGCTTCGCCAGTACCTGCAGTCGATTAGGTGCCCCTCTCAGCAACCGGAGCGTGCCACACGTATACACCTGCTGCGCCAGGAGTTCTTTGCACATTCGTACAGAATTGTAATAATTGTCCATGTACAATCTGTACCAATGGCCAGTTATTGGTACTATGAGGGCCCCCACGGTTTCTACGAGGGTCTTCGTCACGCCCGTGTACACCTCCAGGTTTGTGATAAACCCGGACTTTGACTCAGACAAGATGTACAATTTGATACAATATTTGGTGGGCTTCATAGGATTGTACACCTTGAATCTGAGCATGCCCTTCCACCCCAGCGCTCCTTCATCCAGGGACATATTTTCTGTGGGGGTGTACACGACCTTGAACTGCTCTACAAAGTACTCCATGACCTGCCGCACCTTTATCAGACTGTCTTTATTTTGCAGGGGCACAGCATTACTGTTGAATGCGTGGAAATGCTTCAGAATGGCACGGAAGCGGTTCCCACTCATAGCCTGCTGGAAGACTGGGTACTTATGTATTACGGTGTTGCGCCAATAGTCCCGCAGCGAAGGCAGCTTGATCATGCCCATCAACATGACGAGCCCCAGGAAGATGGACATTTCCTTGTCATTCACTTGATACCAATCCATAAGAGATGTATCCAGGAACTCAGCATACATATTTGTCTCACGGGTCAGAAATCCCAGCAACTCCCTCGTGAAAAATAGCTGGAAGAATCCGAGGGGCGGTCTTGGAGGAGGAGCATTTAGCCCAGGAACTGCTGTAAAGGGCTGTATGTTGGGGATGAAGGGCGACGAACTCCAGCCGACATCCCGGGGGTCATCTCCGGCAGGAGGCGCAGCTGGTAGTGGTGTGGCACGGCCCCTACCTCGCCTGCCGCGGCCCTGTCGGCCACCACGAGGGTTAGCTCCGGCAGAAGGCGCAGCTGGTTGTGGTGGTGGTGTACCACGGCCGCCATGGGGCCCAGGCCCGCGGCCCTGTCGGCCACCACGAGGCCTCCCTCCTCTGCCTCTCAATGGGCCACGTCTCCCACGTCTTGGGGGTGATGGTGATGGTAATGGTGATGATAATGTGGGTGCAGATTGTGGTGAAAGTTGTGGTGAAAGTTGTGGTTGTGAAGGTTGTGGTTGTGGTGAAAGTTGTGGTTGTGGTGAAGGTTGTGGTTGTGGTGAAGGTTGTGGTTGTGGTAAAGGTTGTGGTTGTGGTGAAGGTTGTGGTGAAGGTTGTGGTTGTGGTGAAAGTTGTGAATGAATTTGAAATGGGTGTAGTGTGTGGTAAGCTATTGGTGATAAAGGCTGTGAATGAATGAGAATTGGGTGTAGTGTGTGATATGGTAGTGGTGATGCTCGCATTGTTTGCCGGTGGGCGATTGATGGGGGTGTTGAGGGGGGTAGGCAGCCTGGGGCGAGTGAAATATGATGCCCTCCTCACTGACTTGGCTAGTGGAGAAGGGCCTAGGCAGGGTGGAATGAGAGGGCATGGTGATAATACCACTTGTTCCTGGTTGGGCATAGGGTGGTGCATGAGGCATTGTGGTGGTGGTTAGGGGTGTAGGGAGGAGAGAAGGAGTGTCATATACACGAGGCCTTATGGGAGTGGACGTGGTGGCTAGGAGTGTAGGGAGGAGGGAAGGAAAGTCAAATACACGAGGCTTTATGTGGGTGGTGGTGGTGGTATTACGTGGCAAGGTACGTGGTAGCATGGTGGTACGTGCGGGTATGGGGGTGGTGGTGGTGACAGGCACGGTGGACAATGGCGTATGCATATCAGTGCTTGCATCAGAGTCAATGTCACTAAGTCCACTATTCTCTGCATCCTCACACCATTCATGGGTGGATGCATTATCATCATCATTATCATCACTGTCACTATCAATGAATAGTTGATCTAAAATTTCTTTTCGATCAAGGCCTTGACGACGAGCCATATTGGTCGGTTAGTAGGTAGGCTACTCTGAATTTCAAATTCTAACCTTTGAAATCACTGAAAAAAAAAGGAAGACACAATAATTATTTTATTTGTGCACACTATATTTGTGTACAATATTGCACAATAACACTGTAAACACAAGCTTTGCTGGACGTAAGAGCGAGCCAGCCAGCCAGCCAGCCAGCCAGCCAGCAAGTATGCGAGCGGGGCAAAGGTCTTGAGGCACACACACGCGCTCTCCCGTGGACGCTGACTGAGGCGAGACTGAGGCTTCCTTTGACACAGTCCCAGCCTCCGCGTGTCTACCCAGGGAAGCTGAGGGGGTTGCCATTAGTTTCCATTGAACTTGATTTGATGCCGAATATCTATACCAAATATGACGCGCGTCGGACGAAAACTTAATTTTTGGCGAATATTTTAAAGTTTGATGACTCTTATAGAGTCATCGTGCGCCTAGGAAAAAAACACCTTATGACTCGTAAGTAGTCATCGTGCACCAAAGGGTTAAGACGATTTTATTTATTTTATGAAGGGCCTCCATAAAATTAGCAGGCTTTCAACTATCTTAATTAACACTTTTTACTACCACAGATCCTTCATACACTCCACAAAATAGTCTAATTATAGCTAGACTACAATTAAAAAGACGTCACCGGTACACAAAGGATTAAACAGTCTAGGAAGAGTTTAAAGACAATTATTAACACTCCTCTTTTGTTCTTTAACCTTGACCTTTAACCTTAAGTATTATAATGTATATATATATATATATATGATTGAAAAAATATGATATTTAAGTAAAATGCAACAAACAGTCATCAGCTTATCGAAAATTGAGTATTTGTTATGATGAAGGTTAATTTATGACCTTGGCCTGTGACCTTGACCTTTATGTAGGATTATATTTTTGTTTGCTTTGATGTAGCCCTAGAAATCAAATAAGTGTGTCAAGCTTCATTAAAAATCATCAGTTAGTTTCAGAGGTATTAACCCTTCTTTAGCGGCCTATGCGGTTTATTTATATGTCCCGCCCAGCGGGGTGTTTTTAGCCAAAATAGGGCTGTTTACGTGATCATTTTCATGCCTAAATAAGACCCAGAACGTAAAACAAGTATCTATCCCTGAAAGGGCATAAACAGAGCTTTCGAATGACACCATAACGATCCTTGTATGATGGATAGTTTTCTTGCAATAACCGTGCAACGCGAGTGCAAAAAGCATGTAATTCGGTACTTTCCCCATATAATTCAGTATGTAGCGAGTGAGAGAGGGAGGAGGGAGCTGAGATTCGTGTCAGTAGGTTCGCCGCGGTGGTCTGGAGCAGTCATACGCTCGCTAGTCTCCTGCCACCACTTGTCTCTCTCTCTCAGCAACATTACGTGCTGAAATTGCCACTCGACCTATGTCGAGCGCCGCCACATAGTCCAGCTTTATTAAAAATGACTTATGTGGTGAGCCGCTTTTTAAGGGTTAAAGGAATAGTTTACCTTGACCTTTGATCTTCATCTTGACCTTCATGATGTCTGAAAAATTAACACTTTAATTTTCCCTTAAAGCACAACTGTCTCAGCGAATTTTGTGAAGTTTACATAAATAGTAAAGAAATTAGCATATTGACCTTATATTTGATGTTGACCTGTGACCTTGACCTATCAAATGGAATTATGTTTATACTTGTATGACCTTGGTCTAGGCATGCCGATTATGCATGATATGCCTAATGAGAATCTTACATTAAATAGGAAATACTAGTAAAAATCCTATTTCGAACTTTAACCTTGACCTTTGACCTTGACCTTCGACCTTAGAATTTCTTATCCAGGATTTAGTTAGCTTAACAGCAATGTTCATATTAACTAGCATTATGAATATGGTGTAATTCGTATAAAAACATATTGATTACAAATAGTGATCATATACTGTGACCTTGACCTTTGACCTTTGACTTAAAATAAAATACATATATTTGGATGGTCGTCGCATTGACCAACTAAATTTGCCTGTATAATTTGGTGACAATACATTAAACAGGCTATGAGGAGTTTACGATAAATGATAAATACTCTTGTTTTTACCCTGACCTCTGACCTTAACTTTTACAATATTTATGTGAAATTTGAGATATATGATATTTAAGTAATAAGCCATAACACAGCCAGTTTTCCAAAATTTGAGTAATTTTTTTTAATAAATAATAAAGGTTGACCTTTGACCTTGACCTGTGACCTTGACCTTTATGTAAGAGTACAGGAACATGAAATAAGCATGCCTAATTTCATTAAAACCCATCAGTTAGTTTCATATATATAAATAGAATAGTTGACCTTGACCTTTGACCTATATCTTTATGTCTCAACATTTATTATTTTCCTTTTCACTTAAAGTGCAACTATCTCACCAAATGTTGTGAAGTTTGCATGAAAAGTAAAGAAAATAGCATATTGACCTTTTGTTTGATCTTGACCTGTGACCTTGACCTTTCATATGGAATTTAATAATTGCTTGTATGACCTTGGCCTAGGTATTCCGAATATACATGGTAAGCCTAGTGAGAATTTAACAGTTAGTATAAGAAATACTAGTAAAAAACCTATGTTGACCTTTGACCTTAAACTTTGACCTTACCCTTTAAAATATGTATCTAAGATTTGGGCAATACGATATCAAGGTTACCAGTAACTTGTATTGTGAAAATTAAGACATTTAAGTAAAAAGTAAAATAAATAGTAAAAGTTGACCTTTGACCTTGACCTGTGACTTGGACCTTTATGTAAGAGTATTTTTTGTGTTTTCATTGACATTGCCCTGGAAAATCAAATAAGCATGCCTAATTTCATTGAAACTCATCAGTTAGTTTCATAATTTATATATTAATATAATAGTGACCTTGACCCTTGACCTTTATCTTGACCTTTATGATATGTGTGTCCAAATGTATGATTTTCCTTTTCATTTAACCCGTATAGCCCCAGCGACGCGTCTGACGCGTCGGCGATGTATGTAACGCCCAGCCCCAGAGACGCGCCTGGCGCGTCACCCTAATTGCGCCGACCGTAACCTCAGGTGTAGCCACTCAAGAGGGCTCAGATTTGTATGGGAACTGTGTAAGTATCCCACACAACCGTGCCAATGGTTGAACACTCTCAAAGTCCACGTGCGTGCGCGCGAGCGCGCAATAACCTGATTTTTTGGGATAATTGCCTTCAATTATTTACTCTTGTAAAATCCGTTTTCGGGGGCTCTGTAGGACCATTTTTTAAGCTTTTTGAGCGGTTTTTCGTGGTTTTTCCTTCATTCCTAACCCATTCGCTATTGTTTCTGGAATAAAACAATTTTTTTGAAAACCGGCCGGGTTTTGGTGCGCAAACATTACAAAACTAGCCGGGGCTCCACGGGTTAAAGAGCAACTATCTCACCAAATATTGTGAAGTTTGCATGAAAAGTAAAGAAAATAGCATATTGACCTTTTATTTGACCTTGATCTGTGACCTTGACCTTTCATATGGAATTGTATAGTTTCTTGTATGACCTTGGCATAGGTATTCCAAATATACATGGTAAGCCTAGTGGGAATCTAACAGTTAGTATAAGAAATACTAGTGAAAAACTGATTTTGACCTTTGACCTTGACCTTTGACCTTACCCTTAAGATTATTTACCTAAAGTTTGGTCAATACGATAGTAAGGTTGCCAGTAACTTATATAGTGAAAATGAACACATTTGAGTAAAAACTAAAAAATATGAAATATTGACCTTATTTTTAACCTTGACCTTAACCTTTAAGTTAAACGGAAAAATTCTTTCTGACTGACCATCGCACTGACCCAACGGATATACCTGTGAAATTTGGTGAAAATTCATCGAACGGTCTAGGAGGAGTTTCCGGACAGACAGATGGACAACAACGATGACGACGACGACGACGACGACGGACGACGACGGACCTGGTGGTGCACCTGGTGGTGCACAGTATACGGGCGGGATCTGTTTGTGTGATACCACTCTGCTTCGCAGAGTTGATAATGCCTAGTACTGGGTGTTACATTAAGTTACTTTTCGGATGGGGCTCAATGGGTTAAACTTACCGTATTACCGACACTACATTAATCTTTAAAGGGTCAGTGACCAAATTTGATCATGTGATAGATAAATCAAATTTCGACCTTTGGACCACTCCCACTCCTAAAAGGGTTAAAGCAACACATCGACTCTATAAGCCATCTTACCTAAACACATCCTCGCACAAACTGACATACATCTCATCATAAACTTTCACTTCACTCCAAGACCATAGTCCCTTCACTTAGCCATGCACGGTCATAAAATGGTACAGTACAATCATATCACAAGCATGCAAACATCTTCATTACATGAAATCATTATCAAATTACCAACACCAATCAGCATACTCCCGTCACTAAATTCATACAACATTTTAATAAAATTACATGACTCGCCATCATCATGTCACCGTACCATAGCAACATTTGACTATAAACACACCACACTGAACTAGTCAAACCATTACCTATCGAATCCAAATCAACCAAACACCACATTTCTTAGTACTTCCTTCACCACATCATACCAGTACCATATCACCATCTTAGCTCACCATATTCTAGCATACCATATCATCACACCTCACCATAACCTCTCTCCAACTCTATAACCTACCATAACAGAGAGCGGGGTAGTGGCCTTAGCCTCACTATCGAAGGTTACAACAGCCACCGCGGCACCGTCGGGTAGATCGTATACCACCACCCTCCGTACAGCCTTCCGCACGAACTCCCACCGTTGCTGTAACAAGAGGGAGAAACTACTATTAGTTATTATTATTATTATTATCATTATTATTATTAACCCCTCTATCTTTTTATCCTTCTGCATCTATAATTTTTTCAAATGGCGTAGGAATGCGGCGACCCCAACGCCCGCCACTTTCTGGTGCAGGTAGCCTCCTCTGTGGTGGAGGGGTGAGAAATTTCCACCACCGCTTTTCTCCGGCGAGACATAGAAGTCGGCTAAAGGGGATCGGGGGCGGGGGGCCTGGTATCCTTCCCCCCTTAAATAAATCTACCAAAAAAACGAGACAGAGATAGGGGCGAGGGAACGCGTTCGTGGTCCCAGACCCTAAGAATAGGAGCTTTGAATGTGTGTGGATGTAGTACGAATGAGAAGCGAGAGGATATTGGAAGGTTATTTGAAAGAAGGATGTATGATGTCTTTGCACTGAATGAAACAAAGATGAAAGGAGAGGGAGAAGTGGATTTTGGAAACGTGATATGTAGAAAGTCTGGAGTAGACGAGGGAGTCAGGAGGAAAGAAGGAGGGGCTATTATTGTGAAGGAGGAGTTGAGAGAGTTTATTAAAGAGTGGAAAGAGGTGTCATAAAGGCTAATGTGGGTGAGAATGCGGTTTAAGGGTGAAAGGTGGGTTTTTGTAAGTGCGTATGGACCAGGAAGTGAAAGAGAGTTAGACGAGGTAGAGGGTTTCTGGGAGGATTTGAGAGATTGTCTACAAGGGTTTGATGAAAATGAAAATGTTATAGTTTTAGGGGACCTAAATGCTATGGTAGGAAATGAGCCTGTTGAGGGAGTCATCGGTAGTTTTGGTGTGCATGGTGTAAATGAGAGTGGAGAAAGACTTAAAAATGTATGTGAAGAGTGTAGATTGAGTGTAGGTAATACGTTCTTCAAAAAAGGGCATATACACAAGTACACCTGGCATAGACTTGTGAGGGGAGAAATTGTAGAGAGGGCATTGATGGATTATGTGCTGGTGACAAGGGAAAGATTGTGTAGACTGCTGGATGTGAATGTGATGAGAGGTGAGGCGGAGGGTATGTCAGATCATTACCTGGTGGAGGGAAAGCTAAGAGTTAAGAGTTACAGGAGAATAAGAGACAAGCGTGAAGTAAGAGAGGTAATAAAAGTTAGTGAGTTAGAGAAGAGTGAAAAAGAGAGGGAGTACAAGGAAAGACTAAATGAAAAGTGGATGGAAGTGAGAGAGATGGAAGAGAGAGAAGTAAAGGTTGAATGGCAACAGTTTAAGGAAGGAGTGAAAGCAAGTGCAGAGGTAGTATGCGGCAAAAGGAAAGTAGGAGGCAGAGGTATCAGGAAGGGAAGCGAGTGGTGGAATGATACGGTGAGAAAGGCAGTTGAGCAGAAGAGACAGTGTTTTGAGAGGGTTTTACAGGATGGTAGTCTTGAGGTATGGGAGAGGTACAAGGAGAATAGGAGAGAGGCAAAACGGAAAATTAGAGAAGCGAAAAAAGATGCAAACGAAAGGTGGGGTCAAAGGTTGAGTGAGAATTTTGAAGAACGAAAGAAGATGTTCTGGAAGGAGGTAAATAAAGTAAGGAAAGGAGGACAAAAGAGGGAAGAGTCAGTGAAAGATGAAAATGGAGAATTAATAGTGGAACCAGTTGAAGTGAGGAAAAGATATGCCGAGTATTTTGAATCTTAGTTAAATACAAGAGATGGAAGAGAAGCAGTGATTGAAGCAGAGGTGGATGGAGATAGGTTAACCAGGCCACCCAGGTGGCAGGGAATGAATGAAAGGATTGAGGAAAATGAGGTGAAAGAAGCAGTGAAACAAATGAGAGTGGGAAAAGCAGAAGGTTTGGATGGTATTGCTGTGGAGTGTATAAAGAAGGGTGGAGATGTGATAATAGATTGGTTGGTGAGACTTTTCAATGTGTGCTTTGCTATGTCAATGGTACCAATAGACTGGAAGAGTGCATGTATTGTGCCGTTGTACAAGGGGAAGGGAGATCGGCAGGAGTGTTCAAGTTATAGAGGTATTAGTTTATTGTCAGTGGTTGGAAAGCTGTATGGCAGGGTGTTGATAGAGAGGATAATAAAGTGTACGGAAGTTGCAATAGGAGAAGAACAGTGCGGTTTTAGGAGGGGAAGAGGGTGCGTGGATCAGATGTTTGCAGTAAGACAGTTATGCGAGAAGTATTTAGAGAAGCATAAGGAGATATTTTGGGCATTTATAGACTTGGAAAAAGCGTATGATCGTGTGGACCGTGAAGCAATGTGGAAGGTGTTAAGGATTTATGAAATAGGAGGAAATTTGTTAGAAGCAGTTAAGAGTTTTTATGAAGGGAGCAAAGCATGTGTGAGAGTAGGAAATGGTGAGTTGAGTGAATGGTTTGAGGTAAAGGTAGGTTTGCGACAGGGTTGTGTAATGTCACCATGGCTGTTTAATATGTTTATGGATGGTGTGGTGAGGGAGGTGAAAAGGAGAACTATGGGAAGAGGATTGGGTTTAGTAGGGAAGAATGAGATTGGGAGTTGAATCAGTTGCTGTTCGCTGATGACACAGCATTGGTGGCGGATTCTGATGAGAAACTGCAGCGGGTAGTGAAAGAGTTTGGTGTGGTTTGTGGAAGGAGGAAACTGAAGGTGAACGTCAATAAAAGTAAAGTAAAGGTGTGTAATAGGGGAGAGCATAGGGTGAATCTAGATGTGAGGCTGGATGGGGAAATATTGGAACAAGTAGAGTGTTTTAAATATCTAGGAGGAACGATAAGCAGGAGTGGAGGTATGGAAGTGGAGGTAAAACAGAGAGTTTGTGAAGGAAGGAAAGTTTTCGGAGCAATGGGAAGTATGTGGAAGACGAGAAATCTCGGAGTGAAAGTAAAAAGTGCACTGTATCAAGGAATTGTTGTGCCAACAGTGATGTATGGGGCTGAGACATGGGCTCTGAAGAAAAAGGAGAAAAGAGGGCTGGATGTGATGGAGATGAGCTGCTTGAGGAGTATGTGTGGAGTTACTCGTAGAGACAGATTGAGGAATGAAGAGATACGTAGGAGAGTGGGGCAGCAGGAACATTTGTCAGCCAGAGTGGACAGAAGGGTGCTGAGCTGGTATGGTCATGTTGAACGAATGGGAGATGAAAGGCTTACAAAGAGAATATGTGAGTCAGGTACAAGGGGAGATAGAAGGGCAGGAAGACCCCCATTGAGATGGAGAAACTGTGTAAGAAAGGCTTTGGATGATAGAGGAATGACTATAGATCAGGCAGGGGAAGTGGTGGTGGACAGGAGTGAATGGAGAATGCTTGTGAATAGTTGAGTGAACACGTGGTCATTTGGAGTAAGGGGTCGGGCGCAAGTTGGACTAGATAATAGTCCATCAGGCGCCTGGCCCGGGGAGACGATTAATATGAAGGGTGCGCCTGGAAGTGTGGTGGGAGGGCTTGTGGCTTTGGCTCCGCTGCATGTCTGCCTGCCGAGATCGGAACCTCTCCGGGTGGTCGGGGGCCGGGGAGTGCTGGAGCGACCTTGGTGACCCTGGTCTCTGGGTCTTCTCCTGGGTGACCTGGATGTGTGTGAGTTTGTGCTTTTTATCTGTGTTTATTTGTTGTTTTATGTTGTTTTGTGTTTTCCCTGTTCTTGCTCTGTCTTGAGTCGGCTACCAACAAAATGGGGATTGGGCCTGAGCATATAGATAGATAGATAGATAGATTATTAACCCTGGAACGGCGAGGAGACTCTTGAGAGGTTTTGGTGGTGAAAGGCGACGCGACCCTTAAGATCCAAGGCCTAAAAAAACAATTTAAAAAAAAACCCAGTAGCACTCACAACAAAGGAAAATGGGATTAAGTGAGATAATTCCCCTCCATACCTACTATGACTCCTCCACATGTGTCAAAACCCCATCCTTCCCCCCTTTCCCCTCCCCTTCAATTATCACATATATTTCCTCTTATTCATTATTTATCATACCAATATCTCCAATCCGGTTCCAAGGTTGTCTAGTGCGCATATAGAAAGCGTGGGAAGAGAAAGAAAGTGAGAGAGAGACTTCAGTCTGCCTTCAGGCCTCGAAGAGGGAGGATATACGTCTTGTTCTCCTCTCACCTCATGACTGGAGGGTCGGCAATAATTTGTCTTTTTCACCCCCCAAATACTATTCACACTTGTTTTATTGCTGTTACATGTTAATATCTTCATATTAAACGTAAAATAGGCGATATTTATGGCAAAATGACGATTTAAGGCGGGAATGAACCAAAATATCCTCGCTTGGCGGGAGGGTTTGAACTACCAATGGCGTGCAGCTCTCGGGTTAATAATAATTATATTAATCTGAGTACTATAGGTAGAGTTAAGACAGTCCAAGCATAAAATGCTGCTGTATAGGCAGCTCCAGGTTCCTATAAGATCGAAGGACAAAGACAAATATAAATAATACAAAATTAGAGCACATAGACAAAAATTTAAAATATACGAATCTTACGTTAATGCGATGACGGGGCACGTGAGGAAGAGTAACTAATGTCTTTATAGTAATAATATCTTGACACTTGACATGAATACGCTGACACTATAGTCTATTAGCTGTAAGTAGGCGAGAAATCATGACCTCTGTCCTCTGTAACTCAAAAAGTGCTAAAGCAAATTGGCTGTAAATGTCCACATATATTCCTTGACTGACTCTTCCCAAATGGTAGACATATTAGCTCGATTACTCTAGTCGTTTTTAATTATAGAGGTTAGAATTCATGATTTATCGCCTATTTACAGCGAATAGACTATAGTCACGCTGCACACCTCAAACTCAAGGGAATTCCACAAGCAATTGTGTTCAACAAGCAACACCTCCAATAGTGTGTTTTGCGGCATCTAAAAGGCTGGAGCAACAGTGGATGTGTGCTGATGATAACCGGCTAAATCCAGAAGCCACTTACGGACCAGGAAGGTGACTCTACAAGGGATGAATTTCATTCACTCTGATCCTATATAGCCGGCAAAGGCAGCTTTCGCACGGCGGTGTTTAAGATCGCTGACATTTGACTACATAAAACCTTGCAGTGTTGAAAACCCTATCAATCAATTATAGATGACAGGCAGCAGTGAAAGACCAAACATGGGCACAATATTCAGTAGGTGGTAGAACTAAACCAAGTAGAGAGTGCTAAGAAAGGGCGTTGTAGTACAGAATCTAGAAACTATTAAACATTTGGTTATAGCTGGATTGATTTTCATATCCCAGTCCTGCACCATTGCGAGATTTTCAATAATTTTCACATTGATTCACTAACAATTGGGCAAAAAATAGGAGAATGAATAATAGACAACAGTGTCATAAGCATAGCAGTACAATATATTTGCAGTCAACTTTAACACATCCTAGGTATCAATAATAAACTGCAGAGGACCTAACACACTTCCCTGAGGTACACCCAAATTAACAGGGCACCACCTACTGTAACTACCATCCACACAGACACGATGAGTATGACCTCTCTGAAACTGGCTAAAGATGGACAACATAGGACCACCTACACCTAGAACACACAGCTTGTGGAGAAGATCATCATGGTTAACCTGATCAAAAGCTGCAGAAAGGTCAAGTTGAACCAATCTGGTTTCTGAACCTTAATCGAAAGCTCAATTTAATCAGTAGCCAACACGGAATAAGGACAAATTATAAAATAATATAAGTATGAGAATATGACTTTTGGTAATGGAAACTGAATAAGAAAGAAAATTATGTAATAAAGGTGATACTTGCTACAGATATAGCCACTGTTAAAACTAATGAGGTAGGACACCATTTTGAGTGTAACTGTTTCACAACATACAGTATATGGTGGTAGAGATTCTTTGTTAATAGTGGTGCAGCCACAATATATAAAATGTAGATAATTATGTCTTTGGTAAAATTGCATAAACAAAATCAAAGAAGACAGCTCTCTACCTTTTACTCTTTTACTTTGCTCGTTGTGTCCTCCTATACTGTTCACTCATTATTAGAGACCTCTCACCTCCCCAACTTGGCTATCCCTCAATCAACATTAACTTACCTTTGGTGGCAATGATGCTAATAATGCAGGAAGATAAGTAGTAATGTTTGAACAGTGGAAAAGGAGTGAAAATATCTATAAAAACAATGTAATGGTGGAAGAAGAGTGTTGATAGGGTGGTGATGATGGAAGGTGGGTGTTGGTAGAGTGGTGGTGTTGGAGGGAGGTAGATGTTGATAAGGTGGTGGTCGGGTAGCAAAGAAATACTGACTAAGAGCCTCCCAGTCAGCAGCAGTGCCAAGGTGCCAAAAGCGCCGCCAGTTGGGACGATCAGGTGGCTGCACTGGAGATAGGGTTACTGAGGTAAGGTTATAGACAGTGAGCAACAACAGAGAGAACAGATTTACAGCGTAAGCAGGAAGATTATAGGGAGGCGAGTCACGTACCTATATAGTGGAAGCTGGTGCTTACGAACTATACACACAACATGTGCCATATTACTTTCAGTAGGTGGTGGTTTGATAATATGTGGTTGTACCAACGGTACGCCATCATCCTGCTTCAACACTCGGTACCAATGTAGTTGATTCTTTTCTCCAAATTAGCGTTGAACATTACTAAGCCTTTGTCTCTGATGTGGCATAGGTTGACGCATACTGGCGTTGGCATATGTATTGCTTACTTACCCACTTTGATAGCAAAAATAAAAAGACATATATATTTAGACCAGTGTAGTTGGCTCAAAAAGTCTTCCTACCCTAATGGCATATATCAATTGTTTGGTAGACAACTTCAGTAGCACTGTTAGTAATGACTATACATCTAATGTAATGGTTTGGTCCAAATGTGTATATTGATAGGCTTCAAAGAATGATACTCATTACAAGTCGTTAGTTAAGCAATGTAAAAATAGACCAGAGCTAGTATATTGAAAACAATACATACAAGAGATTAAATTAAGCTTAGAAAATACGAGGCCTCTCTAAGTCAAGGGGCCAACGAACCAAATCACAGTTTCGAGTAATAAGGGGTTAAAGTCTAAGAAAGGTACTGCACTCCAAATCTATACTCCTATGACAATATTATACATCAATGGAAAGCTCTCGACCTGGCAAATAAAAATGATGGTGTTTTTTTCTGAAAATCTGAAAATAATAATACAACACCATAAAACACCAAGGGGTGTGTTTTTGTGTATGTGTGTTTATTGTTCAATTTAAATTCAAACATGATAATTTCAGAGTACTTGATATCACTATGAAGCAGTTCAAATTTGAAAGCAATATTCCAAAAATTGCGTGTTTTATGCGTGTTTTTCGTTCGACATGTTTTATGGTATTTTATCAAAACATACAAAATGCATACAAATTATTATGGTAGTATGATCAAAAGAATGAGTGTACACATTGTAAAGAAAAATCATAGCAATGTTTTTGTGGAAATCCGTAATTATTAGGTAAAACACCAACAAACACATAGTGTTTTTTTTTTATGTACCCGTAAATGTTATTCGATTACATTCATACTTGGAACATTACAACATTTTGCAATAACTAGGAGACAGCCGAAACATTTAAGCAAAATTCCTAGAATTGTGTGTTTTATGCGTGTTTTTCCATCTGCCTGTTTGGTGGTGTTTTATTAAAACATAAAAAATGCACACAAATTATATTATAACATAATCAAAAGATAGAGTGTAAATAAATGGATGAAATCGTATCAGTGTTTGTGTGAAAATCTGTAATTCCTAAAAAACACAACCAAACACGTAATGGGTGTTTTTTTTTGTGTATCCGTAATTATGGCCGATTTATTTCATACTCATATTTTTGAATAACCATGATGTAACTAAGAATTAGTCCAAATTAGAAAGCATAATTCCCATAATTACATTTTATAATAATTTAATTTCATAAGTTATAAGAAAAGACTTAGTTCCTTCGTGTTTGATGTGTGAACAATGGTAATTAAATCATTATAAAGTTGAATATTATTTACCTCTAAACTGCTGCCCAATCCGCTTGTCAACCTTATCATAGCACTTCATAGCACAACTACACGGGGGCCCCAAAACACGAGCCCCTACAACAGTGCCCTTACGAGAAACATACTCGCCACCACGATCTCTTTTACTCTTCTTAACTACACTTTTCCAGGTTTCAGGGTGCCGTTTACTACTAGGCATCAACGTTGAACCTTCCCCCACATCTGGATCACTAGTATCACTCATTATTCAGCTTCAAACACCGTGAAATATGGGTAAAAACAGGGAGAGCGAGCGAGAATGACCAGTTAAAAAACTCCCGCCACATGACTGATGTGGGGAGGTGAGAGACGGCGGCTCTGATTGGCCGGGAGCCGCGACACAAACACGCGGGAACATAGCCACCCTCCCATTGGTCAGTCGCGCGTGGCGGCTAGGCCCATATACCTCCGCTTTGCCCTACCTCATCCGTACATTTATCGAGTCAAAACATGAGACGCTCAACCCTATGCAACGTGCACATAAGGGCGAAATTCCCAATTCGGTCTTCACAGCATGATAGAGCGTGCTGCCACCTATTGGGAACCAGTGAAAACTCAAATTCTGTGATTTGGTTCGTAGGCCCCTTGACTTCGAGAGGCCTCTTAATTTCTGAATTTATTAATTACCTACAATAGCTGGAGCTTAATATTTTGTATTTTGGCTAGACAACGAAAAAATATCATTGCTCAAATTTTCGCTTGTAACTCAGTCGTTGATTTAACTATATTATTTTATCTAAATATCTGCATGACATAGAACATTTCAATATGTGCGGTAACACATAGAGCAATTTATGAGGTTAATTATTTAATGTGTATAAACCGATGTTTCTAACAGTCTGGCAACTATACAAGGGAAACCAATCTGCGAGAAATAATGCAAAGAAAGCTAAAACAAAATATCATGCCAAATAGTCTTCCTTCTATTTAGCTGAAGTTTTAATATTAGTACTCCCTTTTCCTTTGTTATCATCTTGCTATTATTATTGTTGCTACCATAACTATCACGTCTTGTCATATGAAAGTGGATGGAGCTGTAAAGCCTGCCGAAGCTTTCAAAATTAGGATGCATTAGGTCGTCACATTAAAGGTTAAAGAGGTTTTCCTTACTTGTACGTTCATGATATCGGTGGTTTCAACCAGGAGTACGAAGCGTTGTGATGGCTGCCTTATGAAGTATAGCTCTGGCTGCAGTGGTGGGGGTCGGGGCATCTTTGGTTGTTGCTGCCTAAAGGAGACGGATAATATACCATATGATTACAACGAGTATAATACTACTGCTTATACTAATAAAGTAGATATGAAGTTTTTCGCATATACAACAAAATATAGAAATTAAAAAAAAAAAAACAAAAAAAAAATATCACATAATAAATACAAATACATAGAAAACACTGCATACCCAACTCTGTGACCTAGAATTCTGTAATTGGTGATTAATTAATTTGGTATACTGTATACTGTATATACAATATATATATATATATATATATATATATATACTGTATATATATATATATATATATATATATATATACTGTATATATATTAGATTACTTATAATTGATGACACCATTGTCATGCTAGTTGTTATTAGTCATTGTAATTCACCTTTAATAAAAAATAAATAAATACATACATATTATATATATATATATATATATATATATATATATATATATATATATTTATATATATTATGTATCGCTTTTTTGACAGATACATCCTTAAACGAAGAAAATCGTGATATGTTTGCCTGTATAAAAGGCAGAAAGGCCTCAATATACACACATGATTAATGCTACCACTGGGTTCATGATGCCTCAAAAGACCAGTTCGATAACATACTGCAATGGCCAGAGACTTTATTTGTGTTCTACTTCTTTATCCTCTATAATTATGTACCTTTAGATTTTTCTCAATTCGTTACCTCTAATTTTCGACCTTACTCAACATCCATTTGTATCGTTAACCCCTTCAGCACGATGACGTATTTTGCATTATAATCTGGTTATCATAAGACGAATCAGTAAATGATCCAAGTAAACCCTCTGGATAACATAGGTCCTTTGTAAACTGCAGGCAATCGTCAAATGTTAGCCAAACTCAAAGGGGTCAAAATCCAGTTGTGTATATTATGGATTTTAATTGTAGCAAAAAATCCGGTACTGATACTATATTTTATCTATACCCATCTCTCTCTCTCTCTCTCTCTCTCTCTCTCTCTCTCTCTCTCTCTCTCTCTCTCTCTCTCCGTCTACCCAGCAATCTCAGTAATCAATTATAACTCACCAGTTCACAAACCCTCCTAACATTAGGAGAGTGTACAGTACTCCGATATCTCATAAACACTCAGTCACGCCAACTCTTTGTTAATAATTCTCTCTCTCTCTCTCTCTCTCTCTCTCTCTCTCTCTCTCTCATATTATTTAATTTATGTTCATTAAGATACACTAATCTGCTTTTTTGTATGTGAAAAATGCGCAATTGGGATTCCAATAAGCTCAACATGTGGTGACTGTATTTGTGTGGCCAATATGGTTAAGGTGTCTAAAATTCTGTGTGTGATAACCTGGGTTCGCATCCTGGTGGATCACATAATTATATGCTTTCATTAATTTCATTGGAGGTGTTACAGTAGGTGTTCTGGTGAAATTAATAAAACATAGAATATAAGGCGAATTGACATGAAAACGGTTTAAAAAACAATGATATAGTTTACAATATTCTGAGTTTAGTGTTAAATAAATTATGTTAAGGAAATAGCTGTATATTTAAATTATCTCCTGTTATACGGCTTCAGATGAATGTATTCCACAATAGGAGGAACATCTCCAAATTAGATAGCTGGTTGAGCTAGTGTTAACATATTTGGGTCCTACAGGCCACTCCAAAGTCAAGTCAAAGCGTTTCCATTTTCTCGAATGATTTTCTTTACAATTATCTGTTCCATCATAATATATCTGGCCAAACGTTATACTGACTCTTCTCAGTTTGTCTATACCAGCAGTAGATATTCATATGAGGCTACTTTGTCGTGTATTGGCTTTGTATTTCTGCATGATTCCAAACATTGTACGATGATTCCTTGTTGCTGATGTCAAGGCAGCGTATATAAATACAAACATAGAATAGTACACTTAAATTTGACACTCTTGGTATGGATATATTCTACTCAACTGTAATAACATCAGTCATTTCAGTCTCTGTCACTTGTTGATATGGAAATAGTAATTAAGATTAAACCAAAATACCGACCAATATAGTTCAAGAAGTGTAACACTTGGTATTTGAAATAACACTCCATTCCTGGAAACACATAAAAAGACGGCCATCCAAGATTTAGAGTATTTATGACTCAACACACCCATTAAATTACAATAACCAAATGCTACCTTTTGAAAAAAGGCTATCAGCCTTACAGCTAAATTTGCCATAATGTTGACTGTTAGGGCATGGACACGGAGGCAGTGGTATGTTTTATTTATTTTACTTCTTTATGTGTGGATGCTAGTTGTAAGAATATAGTGCCCATGTATTTATATTGTAGAACGCAAATGGTACTTACATAAAGATTTGACCAATAAATAATTAGTCTTCGTGTTACTATTATTATTATCGTATTAATGTTTAGAACCAAGATAATATTATAAGCCAGCCTTGATAAAATATTACCCTTTAAATTACGCTTCGTTAATAATACATTCAATGAAATATCCCAATGAAACCCGTATTTTTCCACATAATTTTGTAATTAACATAAAAGGAACCAAGTACACAAATATTAGTGTATCCTGGTCTAGATATCTAATTGGAAGGCCCCCGGGGGTGGCATGTGAGACAAGACTGAACTAACTGACGACGGAAATATTAAACGTTTCAGTACTGGTGTCGTCCTTCTTATTTTACTTCAGCTATATTTAGATGATGTTATCAATATTAGGATGCATATATGGTAGCTAAAAGGATTAATTGAGATAGTCTGTAGCCTTTTGATAGGTATACGTCCTTCATAAGTTGAATAACATCGCCTAACACTTGCCAGAATATAATGAAAAGCATGTCACAAGTACTAAATGGGAGACACAAAAAACATTCCAATCAAAAGTTGGAATTCAATAGAAGAAGGTGAATATGAACAAACGGATTAAACAGAATAGAATATGAATAAAACAGATGAGGGCGAAATATAGAAATATGAATAAAACAGATGAGGGCGAAATATAGAAATAGTAAACACAGATGAGGGCGAAAAATAGAAATAGTAAAAACAGAAACAAAGATGAACAAAACACACTAGATAGAGTAGGAAACCATAATGTAATAATAAACGATGGAATAAAAAAATAATAATAAATGATCCGCATTATCTGACCCAAATATGGTATAGTATCTTTGATGTGTAGCGCTCCAGATAATATGCAGGAGACTTGAGAAATATTGTCCACCAAAATGGAATATCTGATGGACATAGTGCACATTCGCCCAGTAGAACCGTTTAAGAGTCTGGCCTCAGTCCCTGGGTTAAGTATGTTATTTGCCTCTAAGTTATTTACGAGTTTGTCTCTTATGAGTGTTTCTAGCATTTTACATACAACTGAGGTTAAGCTAATTGGACGATAGTTACTAGGTAAGGATTTTCTGCCTTTTTTAAATATCGGTGTTACGTTAGCGAGTTTCCACTGATCAGGCATAATCCCAGACTGTAAGGATTAATTGAAGAGCAATGTCAGTGGTTTGGAGAGCTCATACTTAGCTTCCTTTAGAACTCTTTGCGAGATTGTATCAGATCCCGGCGATATAGTTACCTTGAGTTTATCTAAACATTTGAAAACTTCTCTCTCTGTAACACTGACAATGCTTAATCCGTCAGAATTATCCATCTGAACCGGCGATACTGTAGGGATATTACTAAGGTCTTCTGTTGTAAATATGATGCAAAGGTGTTGAGGGCATTACTCATGTTTGCTTCATCTTTAGTCTAATCTCCTTTCTCATCGACTAACGGTCCAATCGTTGAAGTCACTACGCATACTTTCGTATTCCTGATGTAACTATACAATTATTTCGGGTTTGTCTTACTTTGATTTGCAACATGTAATTCTAGCGTGTTTTTACTTTGTTTGATAACTTTTTGGCTTTGCGTCGTAGATCAACAAATATCACTTTATTTTCATGGGTGTCAGAGATTTTTAATTTATCATGAGCATTCTTTTTAGCAAGCAGACAATCCGCATTGTCTTTATTCCACCACTTAGGACTATTACTATGTACTGCTCTTCGTTTTTTTAATGGTATACACTCATGTACTGCATTCGAATAAAGGGGGTGAAAAATCTCCATGATTGGTTTAGATCATCATTGTTAATCATAGAACTCCAGTCAATTTCCTTAACTATTGCTCTAAGTTTACGGAAGTTTGCTCTCTTGAAATTTGGTACCTTCTCTTTGCTGGTATTGAGTTCATTGCCATTGAATTTTAAATGGAAGTGATTGTACGATGTTCACTGTTACTGAATTAATCCCCAACATTCAAATTATCTATTTATTCCACTTTTGTTGCAAGTACAAGGTCAAGAACGTTATTACTACTGGTCGGCAATCGAACAAATTGATAGAGCGAACTCTCTTGCAAGTTCGCATACAAGTCATGTCCGGAGTGTGAAGTAAGAGTGTCGCCCCACTTGGTCACAGGTAAATTATAGTCGCCAAAAATTACGGTATCCTGTGAGTTACTTACATCTGCAATTTGTTCGAAATTTTTTCGGTTAGTTTGCACTGATTGAGCTGGAGGTCTGAAATTGCAAGTATTATTGTTGTACCTTTAATATAATTTTTTAGCACATAGGATGTGTCGACGTTCACAATTTGGGGTTTTGACAAGAGTATCGGGTTAAGACTTTCTTTGATAAAAAATAAAACAGAAACTCCATTTCTATTAACCCTTTACGAGCGGCCTATGCGGTTTATTTATATGTACCGCCCAGTGGGGTGTTTTTAGCCAAAATAGGGCTGTTTACGTGATCATTTTCATGCCTAAATAAGACCCAGAACGTAAAACAAGTATCTATCCCTGAAAGGGCATAAACAGAGCTTTCGAATGACACCATAACGATCCTTTTATGATGGCTAGTTTTCTTGCAATAACCGTGCAACGCGAGTGCAAAAAGCAGGTAATTAGCCACTTTCCCGATACAATTCCGTATATAGCGAGTGAGAGAGGTAGGAGGGAGGTGAGATTCGTGTCAGTAGGTTCGCCGCGGTGGTCTGGAGCAGTCATACGCTCGCTACTCTCCTGCCACCACTTGTCTCTCTCTCTCAGCAACATTACGTGCTGAAATTGCCACTCGAGTTATGTCGAGCGCCGCCACATAGTCCAGCTTTATTTAACTCGACTTATGTGGTGAGCCGCTTTTTAAGGGTTAATTCGGCTTTTCTCAAAAATTATATAACCGGGAAGTGAATACTCTAATAAAAAGTATCTGTCTTCTGTATTGAGCCAAGATCCTGTTATGCCAATTTTGTCATAATTTTCTGTAAACACTAGTTCCTCTAAATCTGAAAATGTATTGCGTATGCTACGGGCATTTGCATAGAAAACCTTTAAAGTTGTGGTTTTAGAACTCTCAGAATGCTCTTTAATCGAATGTTTGGTTATGGTTGGATCTACATTTACGTTCATGGCTGTCCTCGGCCCTCAGTCATTATCCCTGGTGGTTTTGGATTTGGGTCTTGTTGGTTCTTGTTGTTTCATGTATTTTTAACCCCTTACAGTCGGGGATGTTGTAACTTTTACTACCTGCCTGGCGGGCATATTTACCCTAGAGTAGCTACCTTCACTAGAGCTTGCTTGACCAGCATAACCTTCACATCTCCCTTGCCATCAGTCCCCGACTTCCACCTATAGAACACTTTCTCTCTCTCTCCACTTCTTATCTCTTATTCTTCTAATCTATTTAATATCATAACTCCCCTTTGGTTCTGCACGATTTCATATATCGGCCATCGTATTATATGCTGAAGCTCTCAGATATTTCATGCTTAGTTAGACATTTTGGAGGGGTTAAAATTTTGTCTGTAAGAGGTTCGACACACTCGCGGGGTCTCCCTACCTATTTCTTGGTTGTCTGCTGGGCTATTTAATGCTAGACTGGGGTGAGGCTATTGGTGTTGTGATTTCCGATGTGTACCAGGTTTTGTTGAACTTGTACAATCGCAACGGATACGTGGGAAGCCTAGGTTTTCTTTCTGACTGTGTACCTTGTGAGTTTAGCACTGTGTTGCGAGTGAGGGCTTTTGCCTCTGCCACCCAACACTGTGCTAACTCGTTTTGCTTTGACTTGTAGAGGGTCGCCAGGAGAAAACCAGATACTAGCGCTCTGGATCTCTCAAGAGAGCACCCCGTCATTTAACGTAATTTGGCCGTACAGTCTTAAGGACCTCGCTAGGCTACGAGCCGCTTGCTCAGCCATAGTTTCCTTAGCCTACGACATCCCAGCTAGACTTTATTCGCCTAGCAGACACCCAGTTAGGATTATAAACTCTTATGTTATGTATGCAGCATTTTTATTCACGTTGATTGCAAGCCTTGGTTGTTGTTGAGTTGAACAACCTGAGCAGGCTTTTGCATTGCCCGAGGAAGTACTTCTTTTGTTGTTGGAGATAATACTATTGCGCATTTATTATTATTCCCGTGCCAGATAACACTGTATGTCCCTACACTTGTCATATCTTGTTCCTGCTTTATATAACAGTTCAAAATCCGATTCGATCATCTTAGCAGCATCAGACTTTCTTCAGAAGATTCCTGTTCGATGCTTTAGGACTTTCATTCACTTTCTTTAATATAGGAGTGACAGTTTATTATTGTTTAGAGTAACTTTAATTATACCTTCTTCTTGTTTGCATTAAATCATTCCAGTGATTTAATTAAGCTTTCTATCTTTTTCCTTGTATACATTATTAACGTAATTGTATGTTGTTGTGATCAGGCTGTATCAGAGATCATCAGCCTGTAGTAGTATTGCATTTATACCGAGTTAGAGGATACCCCGCTATTGCAGATTTAACTCTGGAGGGTATAGGTGTTTTTGTTCACCGGTATTATAAGTTCGAGGGTTGGCTCTAGTGTTACCGTTGTGGCTGTGTGCCTTCCTAGTCCAATGATTAAGAGCCCTTGTTTTATACGAGTCCCGGTCGTAACACTTTTACTACCTGCCTGGCGGGCATATTTACCCTAAACGAGCTTAATTCCATGCTCTTGTTCATGCATAAACAAGAGCCAGAGCGTAATACAATTATGTATCCGTGAAAGGGCGATAATTGAGCTTTCCAATGACACCTGAATTATCCTTGTACGACCACGGGTTCTCTTGCAACAATTGCGCAACACAAGGGCAAATACCCTAAAATACGGTAAATTCCTGAGTTTTTCCCTTGTCTATAGCGAGGCCAGGGGTGTGGGATGTTGTGGTGGGGAGCTCCGTCACCTCACTTGGTCCATGCCGAGCGGTCAGAGCCCGCCTATCATCCTCCCAATACGTGGACTCTCTCTCAGAGCCGATAATGTGCTCAACATGCCGTCCGGATATTATCGGGCCCCGCAGGGGTGGCGATAGTTCTCTCGCCCGACATATGTGGGGCCCCGCGGCTGAGGTGTTAATCATTGTTTAGTTTCTAATGCTATAGAATGGACAAAAATACTATCCTACCATTACATTAATAATTATTATAACAAAAGAATATAATATAAATTTCCCCCATCCCCCTCTTTTCTTCAAGCCGATCTGTTATTGACAACTTATCGTTTCAGAATGATAAGTCTCTGTTTCATTAGAAGCCTATTTTCGCTCAAGTTATCGATCGCTTTCACTTCTCACTGAGCTCAGATGCAAAATTTAAGGGGAGATGGGCCGTTTTTCTGGTCCCTCTTCTTCCTCATATTTAGCCCCATTAGTTTTCAGACTATAAGATGTTTGGCCCATTAGTTTGGCAATTTTAAGACCTTTCGCCCCATTTCTTTGTCAATATTTAGACTTTTCGTGTTATTTATGTTTCGATTTTTCCTGGCGAGCAACAGCGAGCCTGTAATTTAAGAGGAATCGGCCTTTGGCCAGGAAATTTTTCTATAGAAAAATGAACAAATGTATCTTGATGCAGGGTGTTGGGCGGGTGTTGTTTAAAAGGTTGATGGAGGTTTAGGAAGGAAACTATTAGAATAATACAAATCTACATAAATGAGCTAATAAAAACGGCCTATCTCCCCTTAACCCTTAACTGGCGGTGCGCATCATATGTCGAGTGAAAGAAATTTGGACTATGTGGCGGCTCACAACGTAAGTCATGTGGCAATTCAGCACGTAATGTTGCTGAGAGAGAGAGACAAGTGATGGCAGGAGAGTAGCGAGCGTATGACTGCTCCAGACCACCGCGGTGGACCAACTGACATGAATCCCACCCTCCTCCACCCTCTCACACTCGCTACATAGTGAATTGTATGGGGAAAGTACCGAATTACATGGTTTTTGCACTCGTGTTGCGCGGTTGTTGCAAGAAAACTAGCGGTCATACAAGGATTGTTGTGGTGTCATTGGAAAGCTCTGTTTATGCCCTTTCAGGGATAGATACTTGTTTTACGATCTGGGTCTTATTTAGGCATGAAAATGATCACGTAAACAGCCCTATTTTGGGTAAAAACACCCCGCTGGTGGCTACATATTATTTACCGCCTAGGCCGCTCTTTAGGTGTTAAAAACCGGGGACAGATTTAAAAATATTGTTTTACTCGACTTGTGTCATCTTGCTCATTATGTGTTAGTGGCATAATTAGTTTATTTAGCCCATCAAATCAGAAATTATTCACAGATTCCATAGAGACGAAATAACAAATATAAAAGCTGATAAATATGGGAGATAGCTAGATACAGCTGGAAATGAATACAGTAGATAGAAATATAAGTAATAGAGAGAGAGAAAGCAGGTGTCAGGGACAATTATAATAGGAAATGTACACAAATAACACTAGCGGTCTCTGTTTTCGCTAACTTAACAACATGACGTTGCTTTATTTGGGGTTTATCGTATTTTGTTCGGCAAATTCGCATCTCGTTGGGGTTATATTCGGTTTATTGTCTGGCAATATTCGTCAATGAAAATCAGAGCAGAACATGGCCCGAATTAGAAGAACGTAACTCGAATATAACTCGAATATAAGCCGGATATAAGCCGACCATCAGCCGACAACTTTTGTAACGTTATTTATACCCGATTTATCTTGAAAAATTAACGCATGCACTAACTTTTGCCGACCCGCGGGATCAATCGCCTACACCCATGAACATCCCCAGAACGTCCCCTGAATAATCAAGATCGTTGGCCGAATTAATCTGAATCAACCCGAACCGGCAGAAATTTGATTTTTTTTTACAAGTCATCCTATTCGGGAGTTTGTCGCCCCACATTCGTCCTCTGTATGACACGGGCTTAACACTCCTCAACCACAGGCACCGGAAGAGTAATGAATGTGTGCATGCAGAGAAAGGAATGCGCACGTTTTCTACGAGCCAGCCTATTTGATAATAGTGATGACAAGTTTTGAAACAAAAGAACCCTGATTACTGTATTTTTATTGTTCATATATTTATTTACAAGGTGATCAGAGTTTCATCATACATATATTGTACTGTATATCACCAGAAACAAGTGGTATAAACTAAAATGCTGTAACTTAGTATTTGAACATTTTTGAGCAGTTACAATGCACTTATCTCATGGTTGATTGGTTGATTTTCCAACACTCAATTGCTGAATTTGAAACTAGTACATCTCCGATTCATATGCAAAGGTTGTTTTCATAGTTGAATATATATATTTCCTAAGAGATAAATGACAATGTTTCGCCCAGTTATGATAAAGACAGGATAGCTGTAAGACATACTATGGTGTACTGACCTGTGTTGTGTGAAGTCTGGGTGTTTGTTCATGACCTCCCAGGCTGAGAGTCCCTCACACAAAGCATTCTGTTTGGTGGGGGCCTCAGGGTTGTGGCTCTTGGCATCACAGAATTGAGTCACCTGGTATGGACAAAAGATTGTTTTTTTTCTGAAACAAGTTGAATAATATATAATTTTATGCACACATACCTACTTTCACGTTCCATACAATCATATATTCTAAATCTACAAATAGCACATATATAATGATATCACCTTTATGAGCCATGATTCTATCTATGCAAAGCACGAGAGTACCTGCAAGTAACATAAATAAACAAACCCTCAAACTCATAATTCCTGATACTGGATATTTGAACGCTGAAACCTGCTCGAAAATGTTGATGACTTAATTCATATTCCATCCAGGGTACAACTATGTTGAGCCAGTACGAGCTTTCTTACAAAGTTGCACAGCCTCTCTTCAACTAACTTGATATCAGGGTACCAAGGGTACCAAGGGTACCCAAGAGTGAAACGTTACTCTCAAACGTTCTTCTATTCAACAGCTGAGCTCTGGAACTCTCTCCCAGAATCAACCTTTCCCTCTTCCTATGACTTAAATTGCTTCAAACTCCGTGTGTCCAGGCATTTTGGCTCGAACGTCCCTTGATTTTGACCCTGTCGCTCTTTCAATTATGGGGGAGGCACTCGATATAGGCAGTTCTGCCGTTTGCCTCCCTCACTCACATAGAAAAAAAATAAAATAAAAAATACCCAGGGTACTTCTCACAAACGTGGTATCTGAGGTGACTGTGACCATCCTATGTTAGGCCAACTTTGCAGAAAACTGTTAGTGCTGCTGTGTCAGGTTCTGGGTAAAGGTCTCAAGTAGACTTCCTTGGTCCCACCAGCCTATTATTATATCACAATGACAACATTTCGTGACAGTCATTGCTTTCTTCATTCTTACCCTACCACAACGAAGCCTTCCGATGAACAATAACATATGTTGTTACTTGCTTTCCTCTTTGCCTTTACAATAGCTTATTACACAAACATATGGTCCTAAATACGGTCAATAATATATAATGGATATATTCACAAGTTAAGAGTTGAGGGAAAACATAGTACAATCTGAAATCTAAAATATCTTTAAGTTTGGCCGCATAGCACATTAAGAAGATTGGTCATTTTGACAGTGCATATACTTTAGTTTCAGCTTTTTAGAAGGACAATACAAATCATGGGGGAAGCTTTTTCCCATACGAAAGTACTTAGTAGGATTGGGGATATCGTACTTTCGTATGTGAAATATCTTCCCCCATAATTGTTGTTTTATTTTTACAAAGCTGAAAAAATAGTATATATACTGTCAACATGGCTATTATAGGTATAGGGAATATTTATGAATATATATTGCAACAACTTATACATATTTAAGTATATGAGTTGTGGTATGTGAGAAATAATATAAATTACAATAATCATGGTGCTTACAAATCACCCATACAAAGAAAGATCATTTTAGGATGTTATTTAGATGTTGCTTTTATGATTAATATGCACAATAGCAAAACTTTGATTAGTTTATAAATCTCCAGTAATTTAGCATTCATAACAGGACATAATTTAAATATGGTATGCGTTTCAAAAGCCTGAACAATTATTTGCGCAAAGCGAAATTGTAGTCGATATTTAACATATATATAAACTCATGTACAATCTGAGTAACTGCATGCGTACATTCATTCATTTTTAGCAGATTCGTTTGTCCACAGTAAATTGAAAAATGCTTGTATTTATGGTAAGTATCCGCGTGGACACATGGATATGTGGGCTTAGTGCAAATTCGTATTGTACCATTCAATAGATAGCATACTGATAATTTAAACCTAAATTAATCTTCATGTTGTTATAGATATAATCTTGTGATGATGAACCCTGTCAATTAATAGAGTATCTACTGTACTTAATAGCTTTTTGTTGGAGTTTAAGTAGAAATAGCCCTCCTATGCAGTTACTGATTATTATAATGTCATGATATTGCCCATATATTTATGTTGAAATTCCATGCAGCCCGAAACTCATAAGTGATCCATTATAAGACATATACTGACCTGAGGGCTCTGTGGGAGTGCCAAGAGGGATAATGTGGCATTCTTGTGTGCCTCCGGGGGCCAGGTACAGTGATGGGCATGGTCGGGGTGGCAGGAAGGAGGTCCAGCGCTGGTGTCTGTACATAAGGTAGCGGCCCAGCGTGGTCCCTGGCGATACCACGGCAGGTACAACTGGTCACCCGGGTACCCTGCCTCGGAAAACAGCCCCCACCGGTATTTGGCCCACTCACCGACTAACACACGGGCGGCGCGGGTAGCCAGGTGAGCTGAAGAGTTCGCGGCAGAGAGGAGCCCAGCACCTAGTTGGATAAAGTCTCCCTGTCTGCTGCACCCTTCGCTTTGTTGAGTCCAAGCGGCCTCTCCGAAGACTGAGTGCAGGGGTGCCACTCGTAGATGTGGGGCCTGGGTTGGGGGCGGTGGCGGATCGGGGGAGATGGGGACATGACAGACCCTAGGAGACCAGGCTGTGGGCAGCACGATAGTGGCCCACCGGAGGGAGATCAGTCCACCTGTAGCTATGTACAGGGCTCCAGACCACTCCTGTAGCACCGTCTGTAGGAGAAAAGAATACTAGGTAAGCAATACAAAATATACCATTATGAAGAATAAAACGTATGTTAGCCCATTTAGAGTTTATTAGAGGAGTAGAGAATAGACTAACACCTAACTTACATATTTTTGTAAAGGAAATAGCAAACAAGCAGTTCAATCCATTTGTGTAGCATCATTAGTTGGAGAGATATAAATAGTTAAGTTTGTTTGCAATTCAGAAATATTTGCTTAGCAGAATCGAAAGTACAACAGCGTAATTTAGTAGACCTTCGATTATAACCACGTAGGAGACGATAATAGCACCGTAAGCCATAAAGAGCATTCGTATATTTACCAATACATGATTAGCCATTACAAATACTAGTGTACAAAAAAAAAGTATGTAAGCCCATAAAGAAGAAAACAGTATGTACTGTAAGTCTGTACACGAAATCAATAGCACAGGAACATTGCCATATCGGGGAAGCTAAGGTAATAGACAAATGGTAAAGGTGGAGCCGGGACAAAATCTGTCAAGTACAGTACATACTCTCTCTCTCTCTTTTGGTCGGAGACATGGCAGAGACATGGTTGAAGACATGGCAGATGCCTCTAAACTTGGAAAAATGCAATGTGATGCATATCGGTCAAGCAAACCCCAAGTCAGAATATTCACCATTGGGAATACCTCTGGAAGTGACTGACTTGGAAAAGGATTTGGGTGTTCTGATTAGCAGGACCTAAAGTTGTCCAAGCAGTGCATTGAAGACATTATTGGGCTGTATTAAGAGGCAATTTAAGTATAGAAATAATGAAATAGTCCTCACACTTTACAACGCTCTGATAAGGCCTCTCCTGGAGTATGCTGTTCAATTCTGGTCTCCAGCACTCAGGAAAGATATAGAGCAACTAGAAAGAGTACAAGCTAGAGCTACAAAGCTTATTCCATCGCTTAGAAGAATGAGCTATGAGGACCGGTTGAGATTTCTTGAATCTCTTTCCGTTGGAGACACACAGGCTATGGGGTCAGCTCATTAAAGTATTTAAAATACTTAATGGGTTTGACAATGTTGACTATAGCAACATGTTTAGCCTCAATATGAATACAACACGCAACCATGGCTGGAAATTATAATTAAAAAGGTTCAGCACTAGTATTTGTGGAAATGTGATCACATATAAGATCTGTTCTACCTGGAACAAACTTCCCTCCGAAGTTGTAAACAGTTCTTCAGTAGACCAGTTCAAGAAGAGAGTAGATAGTACTTTGCACACTCTGTAAAGAGTGTAGTGCACTAACCAGTCTCTCCCCTTCCACTTCGGTTATCTCCTCGGAATGGACAGCAAGGTCTCTGAGATACTAACTATTCCTTGTAACTCATTGTAACTCTCTCTCAGGAAAGCTCGACTGGGTCACACTAACTAGAAGGTTCCCGCCGTGTATTAATGGTGACGTACAGTAGCCCAACTAAGTTTTTCGACAATATTAGGTACGTGGCACCTGTCTAGTTTGCACTCCCGTCCCAAGCCCGTGTGTGTGGTCGTGTCTAGCAGAGACCCGTGGTGTCTAGGCAGGCGCCGGCGGCGCCAGGGCACACACACACAGTGCTCGCACACGCTGGGCGCTACATATGACAATATTGCTATCATTATTTGTTTGTATAATATTAGAAGGTTCTCTCTCGTTCTCTCTCTCTCTATCTCTCTCTCTCTCTCTCTCTCTCTCACTGAGGTTAATATCAATCAATTTTCACGCTACACTATTTGTAGATTAATTAGCACACGCACACACAGAAACGGAAGGCAAAGTTCAGTGTTATAAACCCACATTCTTCACTGATTTCCGTGATAAAACAATGAGGTGTAAATAATTGTGTTCTTTTATCTAATTAACCCTTTCAAGATCCGATACGCATTTCTGTTCTGTGTTATGGTAATTATTAGACGATTTTATTCAGATTAGGAAGGGTATATGGAAGTCAAAGTGTTGATCGAGCTAGTCTTTACCCTTTTAATAACCACAGATCCTTCCTAAGCTGCATACAATTGTCTAATGATAGCCAAAATAAAGTGCTAAAACGCATCAGAGTTTCAAGGGGTTAACACTCTTTAGATAATACAGGTATGTTATAATCTGCATCATCTTGCAGTGCTGGGTTATACGACTAGTTCTATTTACAACATCTGCATCAGGTAATATTATTAATGATAAGAACGTGTATTAACCCATACTGTACAGGCGACGTCCTTTTCTTCCTATTCTAGCAACTATTACGCGATTTTATGCAGCTTCGGAAAGACCTTTAGCCATAATAAGGCTTCAAACTATCTCAACCAACCCTTTTAACTACCACAGATCCTTCCTAAGCTGTATAATATCGTCTAAATATAGCTAGAATAAATTTGAAAAGACGTCGCTGGTATTCGAAGGGTTAATATACTATTAGAATATAGCAAATTCTCGTTACCGTATCATGATTTTAGAATCTAACTTCGATGACATTATGTCTACTATGGAAATATATGGGAGTATAACTAAACATTATTTAGTTTACCGGGTATATAATTTAAGTTCTATTTTACAGAATCTTACACACACACACACACACACATACACACACACACACAGTGGTCCGTAGCATATTGGTCAGCGCATTTGGTTCACAGCCAAAAGGACATAGGTTCCATTCCCGGGCAGGAAAGAAACATTAGGTCAATTTTTCTTACACAATGCTCCTCTCTAGACCTAGCAGTATCAATAGGCCTCTGGAATAAGAGGCCATTTACGACGTCTTTTTTAGTGTTGGTGGTCTATTACTAGCTGGACGGGTACCGTACAGGTCAACCAAACACTCAAAATACATATATCGGCAATTGGCTGATTACAGATTACATGCATATCTACAGCCACTCCAACCATGCATTAACCTCTCGGCTGCGCATGGGGGTTATGAGACGCCACACGCCTGTGCGCACATATTTGAGCTGTTCCCATCACTAACATCGTTATTTTACCATAAATATCGTTAATACTTATTCATATGCGCCCATTTTACCATTAATATGAAGATATTAACCAGTTACAACAATAAAACAAGTGGAAACCGTGTTTGGCTGGTCAAAATCGCGAAATGAAAGCGAGTGTGTGTGAGTGAGTGTGAGCCAGCCTTCCACTCACGAAGCTTTGAGAGACACTGGAGGTACCTCTCAATTCTCTTCCTGACTTCTCCCCTAATTCCCACGCTTGGTAACACTGATGACAACGCCCTGCTAGCAACTCGCTAATGTTAGCACGAAAATAGACCACAGAATAAGGGAATGACAGGGAAAATAGGTGATCATTGAAGGAGGGGGGGGGGGGGGATGTGGGGAAGGAGGGGATGTGGAGGAGTGATATTTGGCATAGCCCAGGGGCCAAAAAAAAAAAAAAAAAACAAAAAAAAAAAAAAAAAAAGAGGGTTCAAGTTTTTTTGGGGTGTTTTAAATGGATTTTTTTAGGCCCAGGATCTTAGAGTCTTCCCGCAGTCACCCGGGGAAACTCTTAAGAGTCTTCCCGCAGCTCCTGGGTTAACACTTCACGCAATATATTCCCAGATCGAACTTTTTTCTGTAAAAAATAAATAAATACAAAAATAAATAAAAAAACGTGAAGCTGTAATTATTGGAAACTGAGGTGATCAGAAAATCCCTCAATACTCTCTTGCCCATATCACACCTAGTCATCCATTCAGCAAGTCATGGTTCATCAGGCTGCTAAGGTTGCTAAACGCGGTAGTATGGTTGGAATGAGCGAAAGTAGGATGTCGGAACGTTTACCGGTGGTAAAAAAAGGTGGAAAAAAGGGCAACTAACAAACCGACATAGAAGTGGAGCTAAGCGGAAATCCACGTCATAACAGGACCAAGAAATTAAACAGTACATGTATAACCATCCATTCTCCAATGCCGACGAAGCTAAGCAACACTTGCAATTTCAAGCTTCTACAGAAACTATACGCAAGAGATTGAAAGAGATGGGATATAAATATAGATCACCAGCTGTCAAGCCAAAGCTAACCAAGAGGCACAAACAAACTAGGCTTGATTTCGCTCGACTATTTGTTGACCAGGGCATTGACTATTGGGCACGAGTTGTTTTGATAATGTCAAAGAGGTTTCATAATAGTACCAGGACGATTAAAATTGTGTCACTTAGCCGAGATGGCGGGGGGTTCTTCAAATAAGAATAAATGTGGCTTCCTTTATCCGCTCATGGCCGAGTGGTAACGGTGCCCAACTCTCCCAAACATACCTGGATTGAGTGGGTTCGAATCCTGGTCAGGATAACTCTCTCCCAACCAAGAGTTGTTTTCTCAGACAAGAAAACTTTCAGCTCAACCACGCATGGGTCGAAGACTGCGCTGTTTGAGGCCTAGGAACACACGGCATGTGAGTTAGTCCTAGTCGATATTGTGCATAAAATATATAGAATAGTCATCATACAGAGTAATACTTTCCATCATATCACTCTTGGCTAATTTCATGTTAACCGAGCATTATATAACTTTTTAATTTAATTACTCATCCACTAATACCCATAACTTACTAGATAACTCCTTACTTATATTCAGAGGTGGGCAGGTGCGCACCATTTGGCGCTCTGCGCTCTGCGATCCGGTGCGCATTACCAATATAGAGGAGCGCGGAGCGAGGAGCGAGGAGCGGCAAAATTCTGAAATCGGAGTGCAGGTGGGGAGCGCAGCTACAAATTCGCGCTCCTTTCTGGCGCTCCGGAGGCGATTTTTCCTGTCAACAACAGGTACAAGAACGTCATTATCGTGTACAGTCATCGTACCGTTCGTACTGTGTTACTCACGGTGTTAGTGAACTGTGATACAGTGATACTATGATAGTGACAGACTGACAGTGTTACAGTTGTTAACTTGTTATTATTATTTTTTGGCTTTTGCTAACGCAAAGTAAACCTTACGGGCAAGTTACGGCTTACGAAGGGGCCTAAGGGTAAGTCTGGCAGTGGTATAGCCCGAGCCTATCTGACTGTCTGACAGTCAAAAGACACTATAGACTTCAGAGACTTTTATCATTTTATGGTATCGATACTATCGGAATGTTACTTGAATGTATGGGTGGGAGGGTGGTTTGGGGGATGGTGGGGGGAAGGTAGAAGCGTAATTGACTCGTGTTACAAATATGAAGCCGATTGGTGAGGTAGTTTCGCCACCACAAATTTTATTTGTTTTCCTTTTCTTCGTACGGATACGCTGGAAGTGGGTTGTGGGAGGCAGTTGGGGGTGTGGTGGAGGGAAGGCATAATGGTAAGGCACTTGTCACACAAATATGGAACCGATTGGTGCAATCGTTTCGCCGCCACAGATTTTTTTTTTTTTTCCTTGTGAGGCGACCGATAGTCAGCGAGTGGGTGGGAGGAGGGGTTTGGGGTAGTGGTGGTGCCGTGGTGGGTATGCATAAGGGTAAGGTACATGTGGTAAAAAACTAAAAATATGAAAGCCATCGGTGCAGTCGTTTCGCTGCTACGATTTTTTTTCGGCGAGACAGTATATAATTATATACGGACCTGGCACTGGGCGTGACAACTGACATCTGACAAGACCCTAGTCCCGGCCGTATCTTATAATAAATTATATACCGTCGGACCTGGCAGTTTCGGACCTAGTTTCTCAGTGTGGACAGTATAATTCTTGATGTCATATCATAGATATTAATGGACAGTCACAATGTCACAAACTCACAATGATATCAATCATATCATATCATTGACATTTGATTAATTGATATGACATAAAGAATAACAGAAACTGAGAAAGTGAGAAACTTAAACAGTTAAACTTCAGAAAGACACCATGACTTGAGTTTTTTTTAATGTTTTGAATTCTTGGAATTTAGTGAAGTGAAAGACAAAGGACAAAGTGAAGGACAAAGGTAAATAATTAAATAACTTCTAGAAGCTGTTTTTTGTTTTTGTTTTTTTATATACCTATTTTTGGGAGCGCGGAGCGCAGGAGCGCGGAGCGGGAAGCGCATCGGGTCTGCTGACAAAAGGAGCGCGTGAGCGCTGCCGCATTACCATAAATCTGATGAGCGCGGAGCGCTGCCGCATTACCGGTCCCACCGGAGCGCGCCCACCTCTGCTTATATTGTTCAAATACTATTAACTCCATGCGACATATATGACGCGATCGTGTCATATGGAACTTATAACCAAAAACTCATATGACGCGATCGCGTCATATGGACTTATCTCCATGCCTCTCCAATAAGTTTATGACGCGATTTTGCGTCATATGAGCTCAGTAAGTCCGATAAGTTAGCTTACGATAAAACCATTGGTGGCAACCTTAGCCTCCTCCGATAATTCTAACGGCGGCAGTGTTGTTGTGAGTGTAGTGCGAGGCAGTGGCAATGATCCCGGGGCTCCCGCCTCCTCGGACTTATTGGAACATAATAATGCTGAAGGAGTTAAGCTAGCATGACTCGATATAATATGCACATTAACCACTCCTGTCTATACCAACGGTTGTTTACCTAAAAACTAACCACGTTCGGTTTAGTAACTCATCCTAGCCAACTCGCCCGCAACTAGCTGTGCAATATAGGATAGAGCTTCCCCTACTACTTCCCTCCCTCCTTAGTGAATGCATATAACTTGTTTGCGAATGTAATAAATAATACTTTACCTAAACTATCATTGGTGAATAGAGAGACCAGTTTATCATGAGAATCAATAAACATATACTCATTAATCCCATTAGGATTGACTAATTTTGGCAGTTTAATCCGGCTTTTCATTAGAGGGTTTATACAACTTAAGGAGGTTCTGTAGGAATTATAGGGACACATACTAAATTATTTACCCTTTGACTTTCATATTCCCTTTCTACTCTGAATAAAATAGTCTCCTTTTCTACTCTGAATATAATAGTATAATGCTTGCCTGAATAAACTGCCAAATACGCATTCTGATTCCACTAGGCCTTCATAAACATTAACATAAACAAAAATCATGAAAGAGGGATTTTTTCAGAGGATTGACTCCATGGGCTGACTGGCCAATGGTATAAAGACTAATATTAGTCTTTATACCATGGACTGGCCCATTCACGGCGGATCCCATTGACAATCAGCACATCACGGCTATGTGCCTATCTAATTATTTGTCTAAGCTTTCTGTCCTTATTGATTCTACTGTAGCAATCGGTAGCCTATTTCACATGTCCTCCAAACTTTTGCATGCTTATCACGGAGCAGCAGTCCGTTTCCCACTTACAACTTAAATATCTGTATCATATCCTCTCTTACTCTACACTTCTAATATATGCAAGCCTAATGTCCCCTTTCTTTTGTACTGACCATATCATGTATTTCATGATATTCACTACCTCAATAATCTTATACTTCTGATAAAATTTAACATGTTCTAACCCATAATGTTCTAACCCATTCTGGCTATAATTCCGTGTCATTTGGCCTTAGTCGTCAGGCGTTAAAATATTGTTGATGTTCTAATGTTCTATTATTCTGGATTGTTTTGCCATTCTTCTCTGTCCCGTCACTTCCAATCAATATATGGACACTGGACAGCAAAATTAAAAACATAATCCATGTGAAGCCTTACTAAGGCCGGGTGAAATTTTTAAATTAAGTTTGTTGTTATTCACGCTTCAAGATATCTATCTAAAAACTCTGATTTCAAACAATGTTGTATTGTTTTTTGGGGTTCTTATCACGACTGACGATGACTTCCAAATCTTTTGTAATCATTGAGTTACTTAATTCCATGTTATTTAGCCATCTAGATACCACTGATATTGCGTCTTGCCCCTGTCACCACTCAGATTGGTGAACAAATTATATATTTTTTTTCTTCTGAGATATAGCTGGTGGTTACTGGCTACCCTGGCCTTGAGTAAGGAAGATGGGTAATGAAATCGGACATCACAAGAATTCATTGAGCTATTGAATCTCCTTATACGGGAGATATATGGCGCGTAATTATTGACGAAGTAAATATTGTTAAATTTATATCCTGATTTTTTTGGTCGATTTCCCAATTTTAACTAAACTGCATGTATTGCCCATTCGGGTAGTGTATCAAATTTTTGGAGAGCATGAATTGTTATCAGAATCAACAATTCAACCTATTTTTAGTGTCATTAGAAAAATAACCAATCTTTTTAGTTAGGCCTAAGTCAAGCTAGGTCGTTAATGTAAAAGATGAACAATTGAGGAACTAATACTGACCATCGTGTAAGATCCCAACCTTCACTACACCCAATATGATTGCATAGGCTACTGTTAATGTTAATTTTTTGTTTCCTACTAATTAGCCATGGTCTAATTCACGTAATATCTAAATATCTATATATCTATCTATATGCTCAGGCCCATTCCCCATTTTGGGGGTAGCCGACTCAAGACAGAGCAAGAACAGGGAAAACACAGAAACAACATAAAACAACGAATAAACACAGATAAAAAGTACAAACTCACACACATCCAGGTCACCCAGGAGAAGACCCAGAGACCAGGGTCACCAAGGTCGGTCCAGCACTCCCCCGGCCCCCGACCACCCGGAGAGGTTCCGATCTCGGCAGGCAGACATGCAGCAGAGCCAAAGCCACAAGCCCTCCCACCACACTTCCAGGCGCACCCTTCATATTAATCGTCTCCCCGGGCCAGGCGTCTGATGGACTATTATCTAGTCCAACTTGCGCCCGACCCCTTACTCCAAATGACCACGTGTTCACTCAACTTTTCACAAGCATTCTCCATTCACTCCTGTCCACCACCACTTCCTCTGCCTGATCTATAGTCATTCCTCTATCATCCAAAGCTTTTCTTACACAGTCTCTCCATCTCAATGGGGGTCTTCCTGCCCTTCTATCTCCCCTTGTACCTGACTCACATATTCTCTTTGTAAGCCTTTCATCTCCCATTCGTTCAACATGACCATACCAGCTCAGCACCCTTCCGTCCACTCTGGCTGACAAATGTTCCTGCTGCCCCACTCTCCTACGTATCTCTTCATTCCTCAATCTGTCTCTACGAGTAACTCCACACATACTCCTCAAGAAGCTCATCTCCATCACATCCAGCCCTCTTTTCTCCTTTTTCTACAGAGCCCATGTCTCAGCCCCATACCTCACTGTTGGCACAACAATTCCTTGATACAGTGCACTTTTTACTTTCACTCCGAGATTTCTCGTCTTGCACATACTTCCCATTGCTCCGAAAACCTTCCTTCCTTCACACACTCTCTGTTTTACCTCCATTTCCATACCTCCACTCCTACTTATCATTCCTCCTAGATATTTAAAACACTCTACTTGTTCCAATATGTCCCCATCCAGCCTCACATCTAGATTCACCCTATGCTCTCCCCTATTACACACCATTACTTTACTTTTATTGACGTTCACCTTCAGTTTCCTCCTTCCACAAACCACACCAAACTCTTTGACTACCCGCTGCCGTTTCTCATCAGAATCCGCCACCAATGCTGTGTCATCAGCGAACAGCAACTGATTCAACTCCCAATCTCTACCACTCTTTCCTACTAAACCCAATCCTCTTCCCATAGTTCTCCTTTTCACCTCCCTCACCACACCATCCATAAACATATTAAACAGCCATGGTGACATTACACAACCCTGTCGCAAACCTACCTTTACCTTAAACCATTCACTCAATGTAATATAGTACCACCTATTCCAAGAGCTGCTTCTTTAACACCTTAAGAGCGGCCTATGCGGTTTATTTATATGTACCGCCCAGCGGGGTGTTTTTAGCCAAAATAGGGCTGTTTACGTGATCATTTTCATGCCTAAATAAGACCCAGAACGTAAAACAAGTATCTATCCCTGAAAGGGCATAAACAGAGCTTTCGAATGACACCATAACGATCCTTTTATGATGGCTAGTTTTCTTGCAATAACCGTGGAACGCGAGTGCAAAAAGCATGTAATTAGCCACTTTCCCGATACAATTCCGTATATAGCGAGTGACAGAGGGAGGAGGGAGGTGAGAATCGTGTCAGTAGGTTCGCCGCGGTGGTCTGGAGCAGTCATACGCTCGCTAGTCTCCTGCCACCACTTGTCTCTCTCTCTCAGCAACATTACGTGCTGAAATTGCCACTCGACCTATGTCGAGCGCCGCCACATAGTCCAGCTTTATTAAATACGACTTAAGTTGCGCCCCGACTTTTAGGGGTTAATAAGCAATCTTTCATGTGGATATTTATCTAATACTTTACTGACATGTCAATATCTTTGAAGGTATTTTTTTGTCTTTGTTTATCGACTCGTATGCTTGGGAAAAGAAAGGTTAATTAAGCGCTTAACAAATGTTACAACAATATACTCCTCTTAATTTGACGTTTGCAATTTAGTCAGTAGCCAGCCCTTATTCCCACAAGGGCTAGGAACTATCAACAAGAAACACATGAAAGGAGGAAAAAAAACAAAGGTTGCAGGGGAAGAATCCATACAGCAGTTCGCACACAAACATTCGGAAATCTCAATCACTTATTAGCCCCCAAGATCATTGGCTTCACCTCAGATGCTATTGACGTCCAGACAAATTAAGTCTCTCAGTCATTTAGCTATATAATTTGTTTTTTCTTAGTAACATCGAATACATATAAACGTTTAGGATAACTCATACAATATATACCCGGTGCCAGCGAACTTGGCGCTAATCCTGACCGCATAACATCTTATAACTAACAAGAAAAAAAAAAAATATATATATATATATAATTATATATAAATACATACAGTAAATATGAGTAGATCAGGAGATATATGTAGAGACTGACTACCCGTTTCTCGAATACTTTCTACACCAACACCAAGTATAGTCTTTAATAGGGGTTCTGATTAGAACAATCACTAACAAGCATAGACTCCTCTACATAAGGACTGGCGTCGCCATACTCGGGTCCCGGAACTTGGGTCCATTGTCAGGCCCACAAACTGAGGTCTTATTTTAGTTTTACTGGATATGGGACTTTGTGTTTTTACTCTACAACATCTTATTAACTAGAGCAACCAAGTAAAGGAAAATAAAACATTTGTTTTTGGTTGATTGACTCAAGTCTCTTGCGTGATTGAACATAATAGGAAAATATACAGTTATAATGAGATAGTTTATAAGAACATGTATTATACAAGCAAAGCATCATACCATGACTTACATTAATTAAATATTAGAAGAAATTAAAGTAAAACCTTTGCAAAATATTACTTTACACATAATTTTACATATATCAAAAGTCACATAACACAATAATTAACTTAAACATTAGACAGTTTCTCTTGTCGCCTTAAGCAGCCTAGTGTACACTCCTGATCGCTTGTATTAAATACAAAGGCCTTAAACAACACATTACACAATGTCTGGCATGCTCCTGAATGGCTAGCTAAAGGAGCATCTACATAAGACAAGCATTGTTTCAAGTAATTGCGACAACACTTTTTCGAGTCTTGAAGAGACATTTGAAGGGTGATGCCACTATGTACAAAGAAGACAGTAGCCAGTGTAGGCATACTCAGCCCACCTCGATTGAGCGCAGTCAAAAACTCTGATGACAAGCATTCCCCAGAATATACTTCCTGTTGTCCATGTTTATGAGCTAAAAATCCCCCAATGTAGACAATTTTATGTTTTAAAGTATCATCTGAATCTAGAAGTAGTTGAGTGTCTTGTAATGTCAGCTCTTCCAGAAGTTGTAAATCACCATCTATTGATGCTGTACAAAATTCACAGCTTACTTTTTTGGCTCGGTCAGGAACGATGTCACGTTTCAACAGCTGATGCAACTGCTGTACTTTGGATGCTGCTTGAACATCCCCAATGTCAATGTAAAAATGTCCTCCACTACGTTGTCTTGCTTGACCAAAAAACTTTTCTAGGGGATCTTGTGAAAAAACAGCAGGTAGGATGTAAGCAAAATCATGGGTTTCAAAAAGATATTGTGCTGCTTCTATGTTATACCTTGTTGTGATGACAAAGGCATCTGCTGTTGACTGTGTTAGTTTCTTCTCTCTGCCATGCCCACCAGTCCACCGACAGCTGGATACAACCGTACACATTTCCTGCAGAGCTTTGAAGTTTGTACAGTTTAATGTCCAAGGTTCACGATATTGGTCTCGTAAATGAACTGCGCTGTACTTGCTTTTAACATTCATCATTTTAAACCAATTGGTTACCAGTGTTATGTATATCACTGTTCCATCCTGAAATTTAACAGTTCCTTTAAGACCTTCAAATGCAGCAATCGTTTTCTCATTGAACACTTGGCAAACTAAGGGCACACTCTGACGTTGCAATGGTTTAGGAAATACTGATGAGCGTGTGAGTTTTGTCAGACGAAGTGGTGTCTTCTGATCTTCATTGTAAATAGCTTTAACATCACTCCAACACGCCAAATATTCTGTATCGTCCTTGCTAAAATGTAATTCTTGATATTTCTCTGTGATCCAGTTGTTTCTCATATTCTTGAGGATGTGAACATAATCATAGACAAGGAAAACATTTATGCCATCTGGTGCTAGTGTTACTTTTCCAGGACCCCCAAACATTCAGTAAACAGCTTGATTCAGTGGACAGTTGTCACAGACGAACGATACTGGATGGCCACCACTAGCTTTAACAACATATACAGCCTCAAGTAATATTTCCTTCAGTTGAATAGCATTCAGTTTTGATACAGGATGAATTCGTATGATGTACCGTGGTCCTCCATAGTGACAAACAACTTCAATAGCAAGAGCAGATGTTGCTAGATTTTCTGGTCCGTTTGTTGCATAGCCTACTATATGCTCTCCTGTAAATCTAAGGGCCTGCTTAAGCTTGACTTCATCAAACAAAATGTTAACTAACCGCTGTTGTGGCTTCAACTGATCAAAAAGGATGGGAGACACTTGTCAACATAAGTGCGAGATAACAATTGGCAAATCTGTTTCTCACAAGGAAGACTAATTGCTTTGGAGTTTCTAAGCATTCTATATGCTGCGGGTGATATACAAAACAGTTCTGCTGCAAGAATTAACATATGCTTTGTATATCGGCGATTTTTAGGAGGAATAAGAAGGAGTTGTAACTGTGCTTGAATGAACTGAAAACCTTCAATTTCATGAAATTCTGTGATAAGAGTCCAGTTCTGAAATTATTCTTTTTAAGCGGTCAGTATTAGTCGCTTCATGAGTGTTCATAATTTTCACTATTTCTTCAATTTGAGACCACTTACTTACCAAGGTATTTTTTTGAAGATTCAGTTTACTTTTTGGTATCTCCAACCCACTTTTCTCTGCTACTACCAGCTGCAAAACCAAAAGGAGACTGTACCTGTTTAAAATGAAGAAACTTATCAAGTGCTCTACCATTACCATCTGGCTTAAACATTGCCAGTTCTCTACCATTTTGCATTATATAAAACTCAGGGAAGTGTTTCCAATCTCTCCTGCAAATTTGTCATAACTATGCATTTTGTCTTGTTCATTTTCAAATTCAGTTTGTTTTTTAAGTCTTGCTTCACTTGTCACTGTTTTAGTTAACCTAGGAGCTGACGTAAGTTGTTTGAGGCAAGACTTGGGTACACCTTTAAAAACTGTAGGAGGCCCAGCTGGTCGTTTTCCTCCCCGAACTGTGACCCAATCGCAGTCGAAGTGTGATGCACAAATCCATAGTTTCGACCTGTCTCTCAAACTTTCTGGGCTATTTGGCATAGCACTAATCCATGCATGTCGTTCTTGTTCTTCATTCGGGCAACACACCATAGAACTGTATGGCTCTCCCCTGTAGTTTCCATGACAATTGAATGCAGCACATCTTTTCGGCATTGTTCCTGTAAAGCAAAAAAACAAGAATAGTTGTAAAATGGTTATCAGTACATATCAAAGCAACCCGTTGACATCAGCTCAATTATAATATTTATCAGCTAAATAAGTTGTTAACACAGATCCTTTTGTGACTGGTAAGTATTTATAAGAAAATTACTTACAATAAGCTGAGAGATAACGAACAACAGAACAAAAATGTGTTGCCTCTAACGTGTCTCGTGGGTGACTGGCGTCTGGCATCGTCCTGGGCTGTTCGTTTTCTGGCGAGACATTATGTCGCCAATATGGCGGGGATATGGACGATTGCGTGTGAAATTACATGCATTATATGTAAAGTTGTGTTTGTGTACATATTTTTGTGTTTAAGAAAGTCGGAGAGACCACTGCTTTCATGATACTGCTTTTAAGCAATGGACCCAAGTTTCAAACTCCGAGAGTGATCGTTTCCAGTCCTTATGTAAAGGGGTCTATGCTAACAAGTGTATAATAGATTATATAATACAATCTATGCAACTCATTGTATTCATGTTAAGTTATGTATAGAAATGGATCTATAAAGTAGTTTGTCGCGCGTAAATATGTTTGTATTTAACGAAGGAAGAGAGAGAGAGAGCCTTCTATTATGATACAACAAATAATAATAGCAATATTGTCATATGTAGCGCCCAGCGTGTACGAGTACTGTGACTGTACGTGTGTCCTGGCTGTGGTAGCTCAGGTGGTGGCGGCGCCTGCCTAGACACCACGGGTCTCTGCTAGACACGAGCTTGGGATGGGAGCCCAAACAAGACAGGTGCCACGTACCTAATATTTTGTCGCAGAATTTAGTTGGGCTACTGTACGGCGTGATATATTCCAATAATGCTGAAATTCAGATGGCTTGGAGGGTGAGTGTGAGGTGGGGAAGGTATGTGTGGGTGTGTTGTAAGTATTTTCTTTTATGAGCAAACATTGTATAAAAATACATTACATTACTAAACATACAATCAAATACGTGTAGAAGGATTACATAATCAACGCACTAATTCAAAATACTTAATATTATGAGGAAAGAAGGGTTTAGTATGTATACAGTATATTATACATATGGTTTATGCTATATACACGCATACACAGACATATAAGTATAAATATACTGTATATACGTCTATAATAATTATATATATATATAGTAAATGTATCTCAAAAATAATTTTGAGCTACTAAATGCTTATATACTCTCAGCAGGGCACGAACCATCGGCAATCAGAACAATTATCTATGTGTGTCACGTCGTGGCAGAGTTGGTTAAAGCATGGACAATTGTCCAGTGATTACATCTTTCCCGGGAGGAAGGCAGTGCTGACTGTGAAGGTGGAGGGTGACTCACCACTCTCTGAGCTCACATGATGAACGCACACACACTGACACACACATTCGTACACAGACACATGAGTATTGAATGATTTTCAGTCCCACTCATATATACGCACATACTCGAGGATTGGAAAGTTGCTGGAGACTCTCGCGGTAATAAACAAGGAACAAAGCATCGTAGAACCAAGTGTTTTTCACCATTATCAAGCTTAATGAAGGTATGTGATCATGAAATTTGGTTAACTATTGCTTGTTGGGCATGTATGAAGCCAATAGATGTGTAAACAAGGTGATTTTGCACCAAATATACCCCGGTAAACTGTGTCGCGAATAAATACATACCCGGTGTCTTTTTTTTTTTACCAAGTTCAAGACGATGGTGTGACCCTACTTAAAGTTTGCATACGTAGTCAACAAATATTTTTGTCAATGTATGTGATTTAATTATTACTTCCAAATGCGAAGTTATTGCATGTATCGTTGCAGGAGTCGGATATATATTACTTGGTTTTGCCATAATGAAGCAAATTGGTTGAGCCCAAGAACTTTCAGTCTTCTACTGTACTTCTCACTTCTCAGCTTGTTCTTCCTCTGTCCAATTGCTCTTCTTTACTTTACTCCAGCCATTTGGTCTGGTCTGGTTTCTGGCGACCACACTTGAAAAAAGCCTTTCCTGCGCCCCATCATGATACCACCAACCATACTCAACCGTTTAAATTCTGACTTGGTTTATATGTTATGAAATAATATATTAGTTTTGTAGCGAGGTCAATAAACGCCACTGGAAAAAGCCTTGGAGCTAAATACTGATTAAAACCCCTGCATGAAGAATAAAATTCAAGAGGATGGAAACATTGCTGTCTACCCATGAAGCATTTTCAAAGGCTTACTCATAATCATTGGTTAGTTATAAATGGTATAAGTATTTTTGTCTCACAATAAAATATTTGAATCTATTTCAATTCGTTTCTGGCAAACATAAGGCAATTATATTATTATGGGCTCCATATGACCGGTCTATTATAGTATACCCTCCATCCGTCATATTTATTGTTTACCTATACAAGGCATGTTTATTTCAATTCGCTTCTGGCAAACATAAGACGATTTTATTATACAGTATTGTATATTGGTCCGTCCGTTTGTATGCCTGTGGTTTAACTTGCTTTTCTTATAACATAGTTTTCTTAGTGAAAGACCTTAAACGAGTTTGATTTTAACCCTCCGGGCCCGGGCTGGTACGCCGAAGGACGGTCGCCCGTACCCGGGCGAAATGGCCGAAAAAACGTCTATGTCTAGGCTACCGTATTTTGGTTTATTTTAACTGCTAGAAATTTCCCACGCATCTATAAACATAGTGCGGTTTTAAATCTGTAGACTGGCGTTCAGTAGAGCTCTGTAAGTCAACTGGTTCAGTTGTGATGACGATTTCAGTGAAGCGAATTTTGCCGCGATGTTGACAGTATCGGAGCTTTTCACACACTAATTTTGTCTTACGTCACAACAATAACATTGATCCGACGTCTCCTTCTTGTTTTCGGAGGTGCGGTGACGCAACGATCGGTTTTGTTTACATGCGTCGGACGCACGGCGTTCAGACCAAGCTGAATAGGCTTGAAAGCTTGCTGCCTATTAGCATGACACCCGGGCTCCTGCACTTATTTTGTGGTGTCATGTTAATATGACACCCGGGTAGGAAGGGTTAAGCTTTTTACCAAAATATCTAGGGAAGCCAGCACTAAATTTCCACTATGACTTCCATAACTATACTACAATATTATACCATTTGATGTCATATGCAACTGTATTGTTGTTTAGCTTCATACAGAAAGTCTAGGGAAGCAGCCACACACTTTTCATTGAGTTGGATAAGTACAGTACATACTATATAACGTCATGCGACATCTTATTCGCTCGTCATGCTATTCGCCTGTCATGTGACATGCTATGCTGATGGTTGCATTATGAACCCATTTGTCTTAATGTCTATTTATATGGCTTCAAGCATTTTTCACTCAAACACCTTTACCTTACATTACACACCATTACCTTACACAGCCCTTCAATTACCTTCAACGTCCTCTTATCACACACCGTTTTTAAGGCAGTGGCCATTTTCTGAAGTTCTTCCTTATAATCTGTAACAGGACGGTATCGTCCGCATATAGGTAGTAGGTTAAAATCTTCTAATCTCTTCCCTCCGATTCCAGCCTAACTTCTATTCACATTGTTTATACCCTACGTTCTCTGATCTCTCCATCCATGTACAGTATATATTAGACAACCAAGATGACATGACACATCTCTACCTTTCTCCCACGTTGATCTCAAAACTCTCGCTTAGGCGTTTGCCTACTTTCACATTTGCCGATATATTAATTGAATTATTTGTACTGACATTAGCAGCTTTCATCCCACACCATATACTGTCAGCACATCCCACAGACACTGCCAATCTACTTTTACGAAGGCCTTTTCTAAATCCATGAATGATGCATAGAGTTGTCTGTTTTTGGCTAAATGCCTCTCTATTAACAATATCATTGAGATTAGCTGGTCAATGCAGCCCATACCGGCCCTTTCTGAAACGTTGTCTCTATTCTTCATCAATGTGTTTATCCATTACCTTCTGCAGTCTGCCTGTTACTACTCTACCATGTAGCATTCCAGTAGGTTAATTCCCCTCTAACTCTTACATTCATCCTCTTTACCTTTCACATTGTACAGAAGCACACTCACTGCTTTCCTCCAGTCCTCTGGTACATTTTCAATTTCCCATTCTAGTTTACGTTAACTATGAATTATGTCTACAGCTTCATTTCCCCCATGATTTCACATGGAATATTATCTATTTCAACAGCTTTGCCCAATTGAAGTCTATTTATTGCTTATATTATTTGTGTTCTACTTATTTATGTTTCATCTACCCTGTTTATTCTACCTATATTCATTCCCATGGTTGAGATGTTTGCCTTCCCCTACTCTTTACAGCTAAACTACTAAATGTATGTGTCCCTACATCCGCCACACTGTCACCCTCCACCACCTCCTCATTCATGTCTCTCATTCTACCACCTGTAACATTCTGGGTCTTCCTCCCTTTGGCTTTCATGCACAGCTTTGTAGTATGACTTCTTGTCATTCAGTAAATGTTCACCATCTTCTTCCCACATTATTTATCTGCCTTCCTTTTAGCGTCTTGCATCATCTTCTTCACTCTATATTTTAAGTTCATATATTCTTGTGTCCATCCATCTCTAGTTTATCGAGGGATAGGCGTATGTATTGAAGCATACGTTTGTATAACTATGTCCATATGTTTTCATAATATGTTTCATCTCTTTACTAAACATTACATTATGTTGTGTTACCTATTGTGCAACTGATTTGTTGTCACATATTTTCTCAGTTACTTTACTCATGGAATTTCATACTTGGTGTACGGTACTTATAGAGCTATTATCATCCATGCCCTTTACAGTTTCTTTCAGCATATCCTCATATTTAGTTGCATTACATTTTCAGTCAATCTTCTCACATTCATTATTCGTCATCTTTCTCTCTTTCCTCTCATGTGTCCACTCCTTACGTTCGTTAACACTGCAATGTGGTCTGATCCTGTCAGCGTGCCTCACACAGCTTTAGAAGCTAGAATGTTACCCCTCAGCACAGTGTCAGACATAGCATAGTCGATATGATAGTTCTGTTCTTGTTCGACTTCACCTCGGTATCATGAATACCTATCAATTAGACGATCCTTAAACGTTCTCTCTCCACACTTACTTCTAGAATATCATCATTCATGTTCCTACCCTCCAGAAGAACCCTCCTCTAAGACCCAATTATATAGAAGTTAACGATTGTTTATTATGAACTATAACACACTGACTATATGTACCAAACATTCTGTATAACCAATGTGTTATAATCATATTGTCCTAATGTTGTTTGTAACTTATTTTCTTTTATATTGAACTTGTGTTATCAATGTGAGTGCTATATAATTGATGCACTTTTAAATATGTGTAAATAAATAATCCTGCAAGGTGTTGCAGTTTTGTAACAGCAAATGTGCTATATTGGAATAAGCACTATATAATTACTTACCATATCATTAATTCAGTTGTATTTAGATTTGTACTACACGATCATATTTATATTCGGAAAAATCACTGGACTAATTAGAAGGGTATACATTTCAAGTAATCTTTAAACTACCACAGTTTCTGCCAACTGTAGGCTGAAATTGTAGCCAAAAGAATAACCCAAAACCCATCATTGTAATAAATGGTTAGCTAGTGAAAAAGAGGAGGTCGTGGAAAACAAAACAACCCTTTGTTTAGGTTGAACGAACAGGTAAGGGAAGGAACTACTTAAAAACTTCCCTTGCTCTTAAAAGGGTGCTCAGTAAAAGTTCTGTGAAAGGTTGGCCTCTGGTCAAATACTTTAGTTGCAGGGCCTAACAGAGTTGTTAACACCTTAATTACCAGGGTGTCTGCTTAAAGTTATTATATAGGCTATAATAATCAAATCGATATATTTAGCTAGGAATAACGTTACTTGGTGAATAGAATAAGTAAAACTTAATTCGATTAACTCTTTTACTATCTCAAATCCTCCTCAACCAAAATCAAATTGTGTAATGATATTCAGAAAACAAGTCTACAATGAGCTGAAAGGGTTAAGACGATAACCGTTAATCATCCCAACTAGTGGCTGAGTTGTTCAAAGAGTATTAATGAAGAATATCAATAGTATGATTTGTATTTGATTAATTAACCCTTTATATTAACGTCTAAACGGAATACAAAACATGTAGTTTTACTCCCACTAACTAGAACTTATTTCCTAAGTTGAATACATTCGCTTACATGTTATACATCAGACACATGTTACGAACCAAGTTCCTATATCACTCTCGTGATATTCCAGCTACCGAATTTACATGGCGTGTTTATTTTAATGCCTGTAGCGATTAAAGGTGAATTTCGTTCCTATGTATATATACTATGGATATTCATATAGTGAACAAAATATGGAGATGAGCATCAAGGCAGCCCAACTAAACGCCCACTTTACTATTTTATGGTTTTGCCACATATATTTGTATACGAAAAACAAAAAAAGGAAAATTAGTATGAATGCATAAGAAGTGTATTTGATTATGTAGTAGTTAGTTTATATGGTCAGTTAACAGTGCTATAGTAAAATTATTCTTTTAAGTCAATCACACTTTGTTTCCTTCCCTAATATAATCATGTGTATACTGTATACAGACATACTGTATGTGGTCAACTTTACAAACTGTTCCGTTGTTTATATATACTGTCCTCCAGTCCAAGCTGTAGGACTGGAGGTGGTGTTGGTAGTGAGGGTGGTTACTATTAAGGGGATTTTTTTTTTCTGGACCCCCTCCTCCCTTATTTGTATTTTCATTATTTGTTTAGATCTTAACCCGTAGAGGACCAGCGACGCAAAGAGTGCGTCGGCAAAGTTTGTAACACTAAACCCCAGCGTCACATACGTATGCATCACTGTTAATTACTCCGGTCCTATGGCACCTAGAGGGCTCAGATTTGTATGGGAACTGTGTAAGTATCCCAAACAACAATGCCGATGGTTGAAAACTCACACAGTCCAACCGCGTGCACGTGAGCGCGCAAAAACCTGTTTTTGCCTACCCATTTCCTCTCTTGTAAATCCGACTTTCGGGCGCACCATAGGACCCCTTAATGACCTAGGGGATCGGCTTCTTGTGGGTTTTCCTTCATTCCTAACCCAATCGTGGTGTTTTCTGGAAAAAATTTGTTTTTCAAAACCTGCCGGTCCTGGGTGGTACATTTATTATAAACTAGCTGGGGCTCAGAGGGTTAAGACGATTGGTCCATTAGTTTGATGATATTTTGTGCCGTTTAGGTGTCTCTTTTTTTCGTGGCGAGCTATAGTGAACCTGGGGTTTATGTACCGAAAAAATAACATAATGAATTAATAAATTAATAGATAATCATATAATTACAAATGTCCTGCCCCTTCACATCCGGCCTGTGAACCAAACTATCTGTATATGCTGGTCTTGGTTGATCATACTGCAATACTCAGACTGTGTGCACTGGTAGACACATCAAATATATCCAAATTCCTTATCTACTGGAATCAGTAGATGGTGGCCCTCATCATCGACTCACTACTCTACACTACCGCACTGTAAACCACCCATGGCCTTCATACACTTCACAACCGGTTCGGTAGTGTAGTGGAGAGCGTCTCAGCCTACCACCCGGGAGACCTGTACTAAATCCCGCGGACAAGCATGAAGGGTTTTAGCCTACACTGGTAGCTGGTACCATTTCCCTTGAGCAATGAAGTGGGTAATAGTGTCTGGTAATAACATTTGCCAGAGCACTATTGAATCTCAAAGCGAAGGCAAAAGAGAAATAAGTACAGACTGCCTGGCAGGGATCTGAAGGTCTGTTCAGTCTGTGCATCGATGTATCTCTCTCTCTCTCTCTCTCTCTCTCTCTCTCTCTCTCTCTCACACACACACACACACATACTCTCTCTCTCTCCATATAGTAGGAACCGCAAGGTCTGTGTGGTCTGAGTAACTGTGAAACTCTGTGTAACTTTCTCTCTCTCGCTCTCAGTAAAGACCCCAGTGTGTTGGTGGTCTTTGGCAGCAGGTGTATTACATTACATCACATTATCCTATATCTGGGTCTGTCTGTCTGGCCGCGGGGGACAACCTCACAAACATACACACGGTCAGGCAGACAGACAGACAGACAGACAGACAGGATAGCCAACAGGGATCTAGGCTAACACATACAAACACAATGATGGATGAATATCTGGGTGGATAGATGGATGAACGAACAGATATAAAAATGAAATAACAAATGATATGACAGTATTGATATAGATACTATTAAATTTATCTATTGTCAGACACCGTGATCCCCGAAGGAGGGGCCACGAATGAATTGCTCACATATCTGTCTCCTGCTCCCATCCAACACGCTGTCACGCATATATTTCTTAACTCCATCCTTCCACCTCTCTCTCGGTTTACCTCTCCCTTTGTGTCCTTCCACTTCACTCTCGTACACTCTCTATAGTCATTCTCTCGCTTCCCATACATTCCACATGGCCGAACCATCTCAAGATATTCCTGTTCACACTTTCCAGCACATCTACATACAGACCACATCGCTCTCGTACTTCTTTATTCGTCTGTCTATCCCTCCATGATAGATACACTAAGTCTTACTGTACATAAATTATCATATCCTACCTTATTACCTGTATTTTTCTTTTACAAGTAGCCTAGTAAGGATAATTAGGTATGTTGTTGCTTGCCTTCCTGTGTTTTCCTTTGATATGCCCCCTTATGTGAGTACTTCATAATTGGTACAACCTTGGAATATTTTGAGTCCCGCACATCCTAAATATATATTTCAAACTGTTATTGTTGAATAGTAACTGGTTGGTATATAAGACGTTTGACAAGTTTGGTGACTGTTGTATTTTCAATTATATTACTATAAATACTTACATTTAAAGTGTAAACCAACGTTGTTCAACAAAAACAACGGACTGAAGTGCCATGATGACTTAGCAAGATTTTGGAATCACATATCAATTATACTTACATAATTATACATATATCAAATGATAAGCAGATAATGGGAGAAATAGCTATATTGAAAATGTACATGCATGGGAATGTACACATCAACATAATCTGTTGTCGATGTAGTTTAAACACAGGACAATATCGACTATGTTTTAGTGTCTGCATTCATAGTCACATTGATTTAATGTTATTTGGTATGCATATACAATCATTGGGATGAGTAAATGTCGAGCAGTATCAATTGGTTTAAGGATTAATTAATGTGAACATTTTCTGTCATTAAATTGTATATAGTGATATATAATTAAAGTACTGGATATGAACTAATTTAATTATATGGTTCAATAACCATACTTTTCCAAGCTATAGGCCTACCGTATGGGATTCACCAATTCCATTGACAGACTGTATAAAATATATAAATAATAACCAGAAAAAGACACGTAATTATGCCTTGGCTAATTTTGGTTAATAAGGTGTTCAACGAAATATGTTAAGAACCTTCTTTGTGCTGGATTATTATATGGATGATGCTAACTAGGTCTTTGGTTAGTCTACTGAAGGATGAACTCATATCGCTAGCTATTACTCATTAAACAAAACAGGAATATGACTAAGTAATGTTTTTTTTTTTTTTTTTTTTTTTTTTTTTTTTTTTCTATGTGATTGAGGGAGGCAAAAGGCATAACTGCCTATAGCGAGTGCCTCCCCCATAGTTGAAAGAGTGACAGGGCCAAAATCAAGGGACGTTCGAGCCAAAATGCCTGGACACACGGAGTTTGAAGCAATTTAAGTCATAGGAAGAGGGAAAGACTGATTCTGGGAGAGAGTTCCAGAGCTCAGCTGTTGAGTAGAAGAAAGTTTGAGAGTAACGTTTCACTCTTGGGTTGGAGAGTTGCACAGAGTAGGGGTGGGATTGAGTTGCAAGACGGGTACCACGTGCCCTACGTAAAGGAGGTGGTATGCACTGGGATAGCTCTGAGGAACACTGATTATTATAGTAGCGATAGAATAGCGAGAGAGATGCAACATTGCGGCGGAGAGAGAGAGATTGCAGAGAGTTGGTGAGTGGACGGGAGTTAATGATACGAAAGGCCTTCCTTTCAACTTTGTCTAGGAGAGCAGTGTGAGTGGAACCTCCCCACTAATGTGAACAATACTCAATACAAGGGCGCACTATGCCCCTGTACAGAGCAAGAAGCTGTGCAGGGAAAAGAACCCCCTAAGGCGGTTGAGCACACCCAGCTTCTGGGATGCTGCCTTAGCAAGACTGGTAATATGGTCCTTCCAAATGAGAGCAGAAGAAAAAGAGACACCAAGAATATTGAGAGAAGATGAAGGATTGATTTTTGTATTGTTGAAGAATAAGGGATAGTCCGCTGGGAGATCCTGACGGGTAGATAGATGGAGAAATTGGGTTTTGGAAGCATTAAAGTTAACAAGGTTTTCTCTGCCCCAATTGGAAATAGTATTTAGATCAGAATTTAAGAGTTCTATGGCTTCATTACGTTTGTCGTTGAGGGATTGCTGGCTGGGGCGTTCTGAAAAACTAATGGAGTAGTGCAAGGTTGAGTCGTCTGCGTATGAATGGATGGGAATTAAGGTACAGTTAAGGAGATAATTTATAAAAATTAGAAAGAGAATAGGAGATAGGACAGAGCCCTGAGGAACACCGGAGTTTATAGAGTGAGGAAGTGAACAATGGCCGTCCACAACCGCGGCTATGGAACGGCCGGAAAGGAAATTAGAGACAAAGGCACAGATGGAGGGATAGAAACCGAAGGAGGGTAGTTTAGAAATTAAAGATTTATGCCAGACTCTATCGAAGGCTTTCGATATGTCTAGTGCAATAGAAAAAGTCTCACCGAAGTCCCGAAAGGAGGATGACCAAGAGTTAGTAAGATATGAAAGAAGATCACCAGTAGAGCGACCCTTAAGGAAGCCATACTGGCGATCTGAGAGCAGATTATGAGAAGAGAAATGCTTAAGAAATTTGGAAGCAAGAATAGTTTCAAAAACTTTAGAAAGACAAGAGATAAGAGCAATTGGACGATAGTTGGAGGGTTGAGAGCGGTCACCCTTCTTTGGGACAGGTTGAATGTGAGCAAACTTCCAGCATGAAGGGAAGACGTTAGAGGATAGACAGAGACGAAAGAGTTTGCCTAGGCAGGGAGTCAGCACGGAAGCACAGTTTTTGAGAACAACAGGAGGAACACCGGGATAGTACACCCAGCAAAATGTCCAGCTAGGCCAGGGCTACTTTAATTTATGTAACAATCAATCAATTCACCACACTCTTTTGCCTTTATCAAACTAAATAAAAACAAGCATTTTTCATGGCAAACTATTTTTCTCATATTGAAATACATTTTACTGCTAATGAACACACATATCTTGTTTGTCATTGCAGAACTGTTGTGAAAATATATTTCAACAAATGTAACATGAACAATATTATATATTTCAGCATGTTACATTTCACACACATACTGAACACACCCACACACACACACACACACACACACACACATATTATATACTATATATATATATATATATATATATATATATATATATATATATATATATATACATATATATATATATACTGAATATATATATATATACTGTATATATATATATATATACAGTATATATATATACAGTACATATATATATATATATATATATATATATATATATATATATATATATATATATATATATAGATATATATATATATATATATATATATATATATATTCATTAATGAAAGTAAAGCTCATAAGTAAATGACACACAGTTTTTAGTTATGACTGGAGGAAACAACCGTATATCGTGTATATTTTACTATATGTCAAGTTATGCAAAGGTCAAGGAATAGTTTTTGACGATATTGATATACAAACAAAAAATATAAACAAAGAAGAATCAAATGTATATAGCAAATTTAGGTGATAAATTGCGAACACGGAAATCTGACGCATCTCCTCCACCGCCCACGAAACTGATGATGTTCTCACAGAACTTATAAAGAACCGCCCAGTCCATCTGTCTTGAGTCATGATTATGGATTACGAGGGATTAGGCCTCATCATAGGGACTTAGCGCGCAGCTTTGAAGTTCTCTAATGTGAGATGTTTTATACCGATTATGTGTGTGTGTGTGTGTAAATATTGTTCGGTGTTTGCTTGTGCATGATTTCGAAGACTGCTAGTGTATGTTATCTTGTATTGGATATTATTTGCGTTGTCTATATACTCAAACAGCATTAAGCACAGTAGTGCAGGATATTTTATCAAGGAGGCTGTAAACATCGTTACCATTAGACGTTTTAAATGATTATGCACCATCGTATTATTTTTGGACAGGAGTGAATGGAGAATGCTTGTGAATAGTTGAGTGAACACGTGGTCATTTGGAGTAAGGGGTCGGGCGCAAGTTGGACTAGATAATAGTCCATCAGGCGCCTGGCCCGGGGAGACGATTAATATGAAGGGTGCGCCTGGAAGTGTGGTGGGAGGGCTTGTGGCTTTGGCTCCGCTGCATGTCTGCCTGCCGAGATCGGAACCTCTCCGGGTGGTCGGGGGCCGGGGGAGTGCTGGAGCGACCTTGGTGACCCTGGTCTCTGGGTCTTCTCCTGGGCGACCTGGATGTGTGTGAGTTTGTGCTTTTTATCTGTGTTTATTTGTTGTTTTATGTTGTTTTAGTGTTTTCCCTGTTCTTGCTCTGTCTTGAGTCGGCTACCCCCAAAATGGCGATTGGACCTGAGCATATAGATAGATAGATAGATAGATAGTATTATTTTTGTTCTATATATAATTATATATATATATATATATTTTTTTTTTTTTATATATACTTCAACCCAACGTAGGCTACAAGTAGTGTGTGGATATGCTGTGTGGTAGGCAATTATATTTGGAATATATATATATATATATATATATATATATATATATATATATATATATATATATATATATATATAAGACCAAAGCCATCAGGAACATTTTATTTGGCAACGTTTTAACACTTCTCTTGAGTCATTATAAAGCCATCGACACTCACACACACACACACACACACGGACACATTAACCTCTATATATACAGTCTTTTCACAATGCCAATTTGAACCCACTGGAACACTCCAACTTGCCTTTATCGTCAGCATTCGATGATATTTCATATAAACATCAGAAGTACTTAACGTTAAGGTGTACTCAGGTATTTCCTTTGTCATTAGAATGGCATAGTTTTACTTGTAACTTAACTAAAATTAGACATTTGTGTTTAGATTAGCAATATCCTATGGTAATTAGAGAATAATATACTAGCTCAGTTATTTGAAGCACAGGTATTTTCAAATTTGAATAATAGTGTCTAGTGTTAGTCACGATAAGGAAAAATACAGCTTATAGTTGGTGTAGGGATGTGGCGACCCCACCTTTGTGGCGCAGATAGCCCCTGGAGGATGGGACCGGGAATCCCACCTACAGAATTGTTAGGAAGAGGCTGTAGGCACCAGCCGAACAGGGCGGTACTCCCTGGGAGTGCTAGGTGGCTGATAAGGACGTCTGGAACTCCTGTTTCACCACCTGGCCTACTTAGCTAATCCTCTATGTGCCTCATCAATATTGAGGGCAACCCCAGCCTGCCCTTCAAATCACCTACTCCTATCCATACACCATACTACAAACACCTTACATACTACACTATCCTTCTTCAAACGAGCTGCCGGGTATGTCGAATACACGACCCACCTTGGAGTCCCAAAGGGGGGAGGGGGGGGGAGGGGCATTGGTTTGGGCCCCTGATAAAGACTCCCCTAAATGCCATGGACAAATACTTTATATTCTTAATATTATTTTTTTAAATATTCGTGGCCTTTCTTCTAATTTCCACTCTGTGGAACACCACCTCTCCTCTGCCAACCCTGATCTTCTCTTTCTCACCGAAACTCAGGTGTCTGGGACTACTGACAGCCAACCCTTCTCTGTGTCCTCCTACTATCTCTATCCTCAGTTTCAAGCCAAAAGTGGATGTTGCGCAAATGTGCTTAACAATCTCGCTTTCTCTCGTGTTCCCAATTTTGACTTTTATGAATTCTCATCCCTATGGCTAAAGCTTTATTGTCACTCTCAAACTCCTCCCTCTCCAACCCCCTCTCACTTACTTATGCCTAATATCATAATCTCTTCTAAAGATATACTCTCGGCCCTCTCTGGACTTGATACTAAGAAGGCGTACGGACCGGATAGTGTTCCTCCTATTGTACTCGAGCACTGTTCTTCCGTGCCTAGGCAAAGTTTTTCGTCTCTGTCTATCCTCTAACGTCTTTCCTTCATGGTGGAAGTTTGCTATAATGCAACCTGTCACAAAGAAGGATGACCACTCTTAGCACTCCAGCTATCGTCCAATTGCTCTCATTTCTTGCATCTCTAAAGTTTTTGAAACTATTCTTACCTCAACATTTCTTAACCATTTACCTTCCCATAACCTACTCTCAGATCGCCATTATAGCTTCCTTAAGGGTCGCTCTACTGGTGATCTTCTTTCATTTCTTACTAACTCTTGGTCATCCTCCTTTCGGGACTTCGGTGAGACTTTTTCTGTTGCGCTAGACATATCGAAGGCCTTCGATAGAGTCTGGCACAAATCTTTATTTTTTAAACTACCCTCCTTCGGTTTCTATCCCTCCATCTGTGCCTTTGTCTCCAATTTCTTTTCCGGCACTTCCATAGCTGCGGTTGTGGATGGCCATCGCTCACTTCTTCATCGAATCAACTCCGGTGTTCCTCAGGGTTCTGTCCTATCTCCAACTCTCTTTCTAATTTTCATAAATTATCTTCTCAACTGTACCTCCAGTCTCATCCATTCATATGCAGACGACTCTACCTTACACTACTCAATTAGTTTTCCAGAACGCCCCCGCCAAAACAAACTTAATGAAGTTATACAACATTTATCTTCTGATCGAACTACTATTACCAATTGAGGCAGAGAAAACCTTGTTGCCTTTAATGCTTCCAAAACCCAATATCTCCATCTATCTACCCGTCCTTCTCTTCTCAATATTCTCAATGTCTCGGTGTCTCTTTTTCTTCTGCTCTCTCTTGGAAGGACCATATTACCAGTCTTGCTAAGGCAGCCTCCCAGAAGCTGGGTGTGCTCAACCGCCTCAATTTTGTTTTTTTACCCCTGCACAGCTTCTTGCATTGTACAGGGGCACAATGCATCCTTGTATTGAGTATTGTTCACATGTGTGGGGAGGATCCTCTCACACTGCACTCCTAGACAAAGTAGAAAAAAAAGCCTTCTGTATCATTAACTTCCGTCCATTCACCAACTATCTGCAATCTCTCTCTCTCTCTCTCTTTGCCACAATGTTGCATCTCTCTCCCTATTCTATCGCTACTATAATAATCAGTGTTCCTCAGAGCTCTCCCAGTGTATGCCACCTCCACTACTTAGGGTATGTAGTACCCATCTTGCAACACAATACCACCCCTACTCTGTGCAACTCCACAACCTAAGAGATAATAATTATTCTCAGTCTTTCTTCTATTCAACAGCTGAACTCTGGAATTATCTCCAAGAATCAGAGTGATATATGTATTCAACTTCTACCTCCGCTAACTCCATATGGTGTTAACATGGAGTGTTGAGGGTTCATTTGTCAGCGTTAGAAGATTAATTACATAATTAATTGTCATTAACACCGTTGGGAATGAAGTGGTTATGTAGTAGCTGGTTTGTGTCTGTCGGTGTACTGTATGTGTGAAAAAAAGGTTGAGACACGCACACATGAGAGAGAGAGAGAGAGAGAGAGAGAGAGAGAGAGAGAGAGAGAGAGAGAGAAAAAAAAATAACCTCGTCTGTGCTGCAGAGCGATAAGTTTTATGCGTCAGAGTTTGGATAGGAATGATTCTCAATATGTATACTTACTTCTTCAATAATATGCATGGCTACAGTTACTCAAAACATGCCTTCTAATCCGGTTCCTACACCCTTTTTCAAATAAGTAGGCCAGAACTTGTGAACATTTACCTCTATAAGTTATAAACGTCTAGAGTAATCAAGCTAATATTTCCGCCATTAGGGAAGGGTCAGCCAGGTAATTAGTGTGGACATTTACAGCCTATTTTGTCTCGCTCCTCTTGATGTATAGAGGTTAGGGTTCATAATATCTGGCCTACCTACTTGGAACTGGGTATAGCACACACTTTAAACAGTTCCGTCTGTTTGTTATTGTATGGTTAAGTCTCAAGAAACCGACTCCTCCACATAACCTGTTATTAATGTTTACCAGTGTTTACAATTGATGTTATGTGTTTGTCTTATTAGTAGACGGTATTGCTCTCCCATGTAAATATTTACTTGCCTTTATTTAAAACACTTTAGCTCGTTGAAATATATAATATCTGTGTTATATTTGTGCAATACAATTGTTTGATCCCTTTTGTGCTTATACAATAACTAACTATTTAATTCAGACCTCTACATTCATATGATAAGCTATCCCTGGAATAGCTGTTGAGATACTGTACATGGTAATAATATAACTAGCCCTCACATTCAAATATGTATACTGTTACCAAGTCTGGTTTAATCATATTCCCTGGCTTTATCAGTTTATATATTACTTTGCCAACCTTTTTTTATCAAGTGTTTTTACTTAAATGGTCGCTCTAATCTTCACATTTATTATCACCTTATGTAGAAAGGATGATTTGTATAGACTTTAACCATGACTATTTTACACATACCTCCCCGCCAGCTTAGCTAAGTGATACGAATATAATCATCTTGGTCATCAAAGAGGTTTTATAATGGTACCAGGAGAATTACAATCGTATTACTTAGCCGGACTGGCGGTGGGATGTGTAAAATAGTCATGGTTGAAGTCTAAACAAACTCGCAACGTGTATAAAGGCATAGTCCTCCACGAGTCTATAACCTGGCTCTTCAGGTTGCTTCTCTTGAAGGTAATTTCTAAGTATGTTATTTTTTAGTCAAGCTTAATACTACTATTTCCTGCGACGGAATGCTGACGGTCTATGAGTGTTTGACTGTTTTACTTACTTGATGTTATTATTGGTATTATATATTTGTTTTGTTTATTATATTGTTTTAGTTCATTGGGATAAGAAGTGTCAGGTGGATAAGAACAAAATATATTTCACCGTATTTCTATAGATACTAAGTTCAACATCCTGTGTCTTGTGACAACAAACATTGTAAACCAACCCTGAGAACAATTGTTACGCATCTTAGAACAAACATTGAGAACAATTGTACGCATCTTAGAACAAACATTGTAAACCAACCCTGAGAACAATTGTTACGCATCTTAGAACAAACATTGTAAACCAACCCTGAGAACAATTGTTACGCATCTTAGAACAAACATTGTAAACCAACCCTGAGAACAATTGTTACGCATCTTAGAACAAACATTGTAAACCAACCCTGAGAACAATTGTTACGCATCTTAGAACATAGTCGCTCCCGTTATGTTCTTATATGTCAACTGCATTTAATATGTAAGCTTGGCTTTTTGTTAACAATCAGCGACACTGGATAATAATAATATTTCAAATTAATATAAATGGTCTGAAAATAGTTACATAACTAGTGAAATAAATCAAGTTACTGTGGTGCTGATTATTTCTTATGGTTCATTCTCCCCCCAGCAAGAGCTAAATGAAGGAACAGTTGAGCAGGTGGTCAACCATTTCCTAATGTTCTCTCTTCCCCAGCAATAGCTAGACATGCAGTCTCGTGTGTAATAGTCCTGGAAATTCCCTTCTTACAACATGACCAAGATATTTTACTTTCTTTTGCCTGTGCTCCCACCACAGCCTGACCAATATATCATGAACAGTGAGCGTGACAAAGTAACATGTGGGTGTTTGGCCATTGATCGGAACCAAATTATGACGTATTCATTTTAAAAGCTTACACAGGAAATTATTTCTCATGTGCCGAAAATTCATTATATAATTACGCTTTATCCACCAAAGACATGCTATTTACTTCTTGTCTATTTCCCCAATTAATACCCCTTCACTTAACACAACCTATACTAGAAGTTCTTATCCAGAAACAACTGTGTGAAATATTCAATGCATATATCTCGCTGAGAAAGTAACATTATGTGACCGGAAACATTATCAATGGCCTAAACAAAAATCGCAACAACTAACACTAACATTTGATGAAACAAAATATGTATTTGAATAATATTGCTACATACAAACATAAGTAGACCGAGTGTTCCACAAGAGGTGCTGTTTATATGGTGTATATTATGTGTCTAATGAAATGGAGATTGGATTATACACGACGGATAATTTTCGAACCATTTAAGGTAGATACAAATGAAAAACAAACACAAAGTTAAGAACCCATGACCTAACCCATTCAATTGTTTGTCTCCATGATATTCTCACTTTAGAGCACTTCAATTATAATTCAATCTTTCTTCTCGGTGTATGATCTACAGTAGATATTTGACCTACATGCGCTTCTCATTTCCCCCCCTCCCTCCACTCACCCAGACCAACATTTTACGAAGACTGTTGTGTGCTATAATGTAGTGGGTGCACCTCACTATAATGTAGTGGGTGAGTGTTTGACCATGGATCGGGTTCCTGGATGAGGTACAGTATAGTACAGTATATCAAAGACCTGTACCACCATCACCTCCCTCAACAATGCCAGGTTTTAACCATGGGATGTTACTTTAACATACGAACAGGTACATGTTTGCATTGTACCTATAATTAAATTTTGGTATATATATATATATATATAATATATATATATATATATATATATATATATATATATATATATATATATATATATATATATATATATATATATATATATATATATATATACTGTATATATATACTGTATATATATATACATATTTCCCTATGTGTTGAAGGCGAAACTGCCTGTAACAAGTGTCTCCATAAAAACTGAAAGAGTAACAGATACCAAATTCAAGGTACGCTAGAGTCAAAATGTCTGGAAAGACGGAGCTTTAAGCAGTTTCGGTTATAGGCTATTTTGAGAGAAAGATAGATTAAGGGAGAGTTTTCCTAAAGTTACTTGTTGAATACAAGAAAACCTTGGAAAATTGGTTCACTCTTACGAAGAGAATTGAGCAGAATAGGGGTGGGAGTGTGTTGAAAGGCTGGTGCCCCCCACTCCGTCAGGAAGGAGGTATACAACGAGAAAGCTCCGAAGAACACCGATTATTGTAATAGCGGTAGAAGAATGAGAGAGATACATCATGTAGAGAGAAAATGTCAGGAATTAGTAAGAGTAAGTGAGGTGATGAGATGAAGTGATTTCGACTCTACCTTGAAACCTCCCAACACATAGGAACAATATATGAGACATGGTTCACTGTGCCCCTATACAGAGCAAGCAGTTGTTCAGGGGTGAAGAACCCACACAGGCAGGTGAGCACACCTAATTTCTTGGGAACTGTTGTAGCAAGTTATAAGTCCGGGTTGGTTTAAATTAGGCTGTTCCGGGGGGCGTCTCGTAAAATGTCCAAGAAATCGTGGGCTGAGTTAAGGTTGTATTGGCTGGGCACATAGGGGGTGCGGATAAAGCTTCCTGACTCGTGATTCATGACAAGGAGGAATATCTTAGAAAAATGGACGTCATCTTAAATGACAACACTAAATTTAAAAAGATCACCCGCAACCCAACCGACGAAATCAAACGTACTGCCAACACCACTATCAACGCCAAACAAGGAGGGGTCCACCTTAAAAAACTCGTCGGAGAATACACCCCTGGTTATGCGTACGGAACCATCAAAACACACAAACCTGGGAACCCCCTCCGCCCCATCATCTCCCAGATCCCCACTGCCACCTACCAGATCGCCAAGGCCCTGAACAACCTCCTCACCCCCTACGTGCCCAGCCAATACAACCTTAACTCAGCCCACGATTTCTTGGAAATTTTACGAGACGCCCCCCGGAACAACAACCACACAATCGCCTCCCTCGACGTAGAAAGCCTGTTCACCAACGTGCCAGTGGATAGGACCATTGACATGATTCTACGTCGAATTTACCATTGCCCTGATACACCAACACTGGACATCCCGGAGAAGGACCTGAAAACACTACTGGATCTATGTACCAAGGAGTCCCCCTTCCTTTGCCCCCGGGGCAACATGTACAAGCAGATAGACGGTGTGGCGATGGGCAGCCCCCTAGGAGTTCTTTTTGCGAACTTATTTATGGGTACCATCGAGGAAGAGCTCCTAGCTGCCCAACGACCCGCCGTCTACTGTAAATACGTGGATGACATCTTCGTGCAAATCAAGGACCTCCACGAACTACAGGAACTCCAGCGTCGCTTCATGACCTCCTCCGGACTTAACTTCACCTTTGAAAAATCAAACTATGGACAACTCCCCTTCCTCGACATCGTCGTAGCTCTGAACGACCATGGGTTCAAAACCACCGTCTACACTAAACCAACTAACACAGGACAATGCCTCAACGGCGATAGTGAATGCCCCCGCCGTTATCTTCTATCCTCCATCTCCGCCTATGTAAGGAGAGCCCTTACGCACTGCTCTACCTGGGCCGACACCCACCAGGAACTAGAAAGACTATCCAAAGTTTTAGTGAATAATGGATACTCCAACTCCAACATCTCCAGCACCATCAACCACCATCTTGAAAAATGGTACACCCAAAGCCCTCCCAACATTGACCCCCCCAATGAAATTAAGATCTTCTACCGCAATTACATGTCCTCTGAACACAAAAATGACGAGGCCGTCTTAAAAGAAATAATCTCCAAGCATGTCCACCCAACCAACCCGGAAAACAAAATCAAATTAATAATTTATTACAAATACCCCAAGACCTCCAACCTCGTTCTCCGCAACAAACCAGCTTCCACCAAGATAAAGAGCCCGATGACCGACGATCACGTCATTTACCAACATACCTGTAATTATGAGGACTGTGGACCTCATTCCTATATTGGCATGACGCAGACTCGTCTTTCACGTCGGTTAACTCTTCACCTTCAGGCTGGAGCCATCAAAGACCACTATCTCACCCCCAACCTCACATGCAACGAGTTAGAGAAACACATCACCATACTCGATAAAGAAAGTGACCCAAGGAGATTACCTATACTCGAAGCGTTATATATCCAAGCCTTACATCCTAACATCAACAACCAAACTCTGGACCTTCAGATCCTTCCTTCTGCCAAAAGGCACTACCCTACAGGACCTAACGCCCCCCCTCGCCCCCCTTGACGCAGCCCCCCGCGCTACCTCCTTCAGCTTCGTCTTCTGCCGGCGCCACACGTACCACGCAACTTAGGCCACGCCCCTCGACACGCAGCCAATCAGCTTTGACCCCGCCAACCGACCAACACCATCCCGCATCCAGTGCACCTGCGTGAAGCGGTTCCCCCTTTTGCACTCCTAGAATACCCCTCCACCAATAGGAGACTTTTGCCCCCTGATTTTCGCCTCCTCTGATCCTCCACCCTCTATATATACCTTTCCTGTTTACCTTTTATATCATTCTACCCTTACTTGATAATGCTGGTTGTCCAGTGAAACGCGTCGTATATCCTGTATCATCATGTACATTTATGTAACCCTGTACCACCATGAATTTTGCTCATCTCATTCATCTACTTCCTGCCACCCAGCAAAAACTCATCAGAGACCTGGAAACTTTGTAATAAAATTTCCAACGCAGAAATTGCCATTTCTTTCAACCTCGTATGTATTAATGAAAAAAAAAAAAATATATATATATATATATATATATATATATATATATATATATATATATATATGGTGTCCCAGGAGGAAAGGGCATAACTTTAAGAAATTATAGAACAAGGTATTCTAAGCATAATATATTTCATAACAAAAAGTCCAAATTTCAACCGTTAAAAAGATATTGAGGGTTTTATGTAGTGTCCACCCCCGCATCACTGTACTGAACTCTTCCATGTCAAATAGTTTCCAACTACTCCAAAGTGAGCTAATATGTCTATAGTCATTTTTCAAATTAAAGAATTATAGTATCTTTAAAATAACATGGTCAAATAATTGCAGAAAGATGGAGGTGTAGTAGGCACTAGGACAGCTAGGCCAGCCTTATGGGGAAATACTGAAAAAAATACAATTTTCAAAATGTAATATCTCTATACCGGTCGAGATTTGGACTTTTTGTTATAGAACATTTTAGGCTTAAAATATTGTGTTCTATCATTTCCCAAAGTTATGCCTCCTGGGACACCCTATATATATATATCACAAATACACGTGAGCCACTAAATGTTTTAATTTCTTAGTGGGGTTCGAACCGCCAACCATCAGGACGATAGACGACACTTTAACCATCTCCTCCACAGCAGTTTAAAAGACACTCAACCTTCTATCCTATTTATAAGGGGAGGTGTGGTGGAGTGGTCTTGCCACTGGCCTGGTAATCCAAAGGTCCCGGGTTCAAATCCCGATGTATCAATGGGAAGATATTATTGAGATGGAATTTGTGCTGTACCTAGTATCAGTGCATTACCACAAGCCCACCGAAATGTCAATAAAATACCCTCATTGTTCCCTGATTAAATAGCACTGTATGAATATTCCCATATTCAAAATATGCTATAGGGGTGCAATGCCTGGTGAGTTATCTGCTCAACAGGTGGCGTTGTGTGTGTGTAAGTGTGAGAGTCCGAGTGTAGGGGGTGAGACAGTGAAGCACGGGAATGAGGTGGCTTCAGAGATGGGGTCGTTTCGGGCCATGGGTGAGCACCGTGCCTCATGTGAAGGCAAGACGGCAGGTGCTCGTTGTACTCTACGTGCTTCACATGTCTCACTCCCTAGACTGGAACAAGACCTCACAGGCTTCACTGTTCATTGTAAAGCAGTGAATGTTAAGGCTCTCAGCCTATGCCCGAGAGGAAGTAAGTTGGAATATAGAAAAAAAATAAAATAAAAAATAAGGAGAAGGGAAACTCACTAGGCGAATGTAATTTCAATTCATACCTAGTCGTAGGATCCATATTCCAGAATACCATACAAGGATTTCTAAGTGTCCCGACGCAACTCGGGCCGAAATTGATTTCATGTAATTCTAACCCACCAAGCATGAGTCATAAATATTAAGTATATATCACAAATACACGTGAAATACTAATTGTTTTGATCTCTCAGTGGGGTTCGAACCGCCGACCGTTAGGACGATACCCGACGCTTTAACCAACTCCTCCACGGCAGTCTAAAATACACTCAACCTTCTATCCTATTTATGTTAAGGAGAAGGGAAACCCACTAGGCGAATGTAATTTCAATTCATACCTAGTCGTAGGATCCATATTCCAGAATACCATACAAGGATTTCTAAGTGTCCCGATGCAACTCAGGTCGAAATTGATTTCATTTAATTCTAACCCACCAAGCGTGAGAGTCAATAATATTAAGTATATTGAAATTACATTCGCCTAGTGCAGTGGTTCTTAAAGTTTTTCAGCCCCGATACCCCAAAGTTCAACTCCAAGTCAACCTGATACCCCTTCTCCAATATTAGCCTACTACTCCCGACCTTTAACTTTTAATTTCCTGTAAAAAAGAGAAAACAGGACGGCTATGAACAAACAGCTGAATTCTATGGACTCTTTTATTTTTATTTTCAGTAAATAAATTAATAAAGTATAATTCTTACACAAAATATTTCCTCACTGTCAGATTGTTTTCCACATTACATTATTGTACACAACACTATTTGTGCTCATTCAGTTGCCAGTTAGTCGCTCCCTACTCGTAGTTGCCAGTTAGTCATAGTCACCATTCAGTGCACGAAATTATTAATTTAATATTTTCAAGGATGCCTTTTTGGATACCCCCAAGAACCGGTTTCGATACCCCATGGGGGTATTGAGGCACTACTTTAAGAACACCTGGCATAGTGGGTTTCCCTTCTCCTCAGGATAGAAGGTTGAGTGTCTTTTAGACTGCCATTGTGGAGTTGGTTAAAGCGTCGGCTATCGTCCTGACGGTCAGCGGTTCGAACCCCACTGAGAGATTAGAACACATATATATAAATATATATATATATATATATATATTTTTTTTTTTTTTTTATGTGAGTGAGGGAGACAAAAGGCAGAACTGCCTGTAGCGACTGCCTCACCCAGAGTTGAAAAAGTGACATGGCCAAAATCAAGGGAAGTTAGAGCCAAAATGCCTGGACACACGGAGTCTGAAGCAATTTAAGTCATAGGAGGAGGGCTGAGAATAAAGTTTCACTCCAGGGTTGGAAAGTTGCACAGAGTAGGGGTGGGATTGTGTTGCAAGATGGGTGCTACATGCTCTACGTAGAAGAAGTGGCATGCACTGTGAGCTAGAGCTCTGTGGAACACTGACCACCTTACAGTGTGTGACGCATGTCCAGTGTGAGCATGCTGTACAGAACGCCTAGTCATGCCCCACTCTCGCTAGGATCGTCAGGGCAGGAACTTTGGCTGTAGTCTATGTAGAGTTTCCTAACTTAGTTCATGTGAGCCGTTGTACTATAAGTAATATGAATATGTATTTTGTTTTCATCTGAGTCAACGAGTTCTATTTTATATCATTAGTTATAAGTATTGTGTGTAAAACTTATTTGTAATGATGGGAGAGGCAGCCACAGTTGGGGGTCAGTGGGTGCGCCATGCGGGAGGTGGGCCTAACTCACTAGCACTCCCCCCCTCCCCCCTCCCCCCTCAGTGCTAGGAAAGCCTTTGTCTATCCCAGAGGAGAGAGAGAAATTACGTAATGATTGTCAGTGGGCGGTCCTTAGTAGTTCACGTTGGGCTCACTAGAGGGCCGGGTATAAAAAGGGAAGTCTAGCCATTTTTTCTTCAGAACGCATTAGGCAGAGCGACTTCTCATTTCCCTTGCTAACTATATATATTCTTCTGACTGATGTGAACTTTCTCTACTACCTTACATTCTTATCTCCTCTTGTCCCTGCCTGTTTAACTTCCATGGTCCCGTTGGTGCAGAGCTAGTCAGCCAACGTATTATCGCTTGAGTTCTCACGAGATACATGCCTATTAGATAGCCTATTTTGGAAGGGTTAACTTAGAATAGGATTGATTTATGTTTGTTGCACTTGTATATGCATTTCCCTGTGTGTTATTATTATTATTCCTGTTTTCTGCTGGTCTAGGTAATGCTAGACTGGGGTAAGGCTTTTCTGTGTTACGAGTTGTTGTTTGATGCAGTGGTTAAGCGATAAACCTGCATACTCGTTTCGGTTCAGTGAAGCCTAGGTTGTCTTCGCGGCTGACTGTGTTGAGTTAATAATTTACAGTGCGTGAGGGCAAGAGCCTAACCACCCTGTATTTTATTAACAGTTTGTTTTTACTTTGTCAAGGAGCCGGGAAAAACCAGATACAAGGGATCTGGATTTCTCAAAGTGCACTTGTTAGTGTTAACGTAATACTTTAAACAGTTGTGAGGACTTCGCTAGGCTACGAGCCGTTTTTGCTCAGTCACTGCTACCTTTTGCCCACAGTACCCCAGCTAGACTTTACTCGATTAGTAGATACAGAATAGTATTGAAGCTTTCCTTATGTATGATATTGTTTATGCACTATTGATTTCATGTGTTGCACGCTTGGCTACTTTAGTGATTAGTGGCCCACGAGCACAATCCGAGTAGGCTATTGCCGTTGCATTTGCGGAGTACTTCTTTTTAATGTTTGCCATTTACTATTGCATATTCTTTTAATTATTCTTATGCCAATTTAAACCTTTAATAGTATTTAATTGCCAGTGTTTTTCTTATTGAATTACTGTTCAAAATCCGATACGTACTTCTTACGAGCATCCGAGAAGCATCTAACTTTTTTCAGAAGATTCCTTGCTCGATGCTTAAGGACTATTAATTAACGTAACGTAATAGTGCCGATCCGAAGTAGAGGGTGGAGGACTTCTTAAGTTCTTAGTCAAGGGTGGATTACTTCGGCTTCGGCCAACACTATTCTTTGGTGTTGTTTCTTACTTCATTGTTTGATTGTTGACCAGACTAGATAATTCCTGTCTCTTTATTAGTCTGTTGTTGAACACTAGTACCGAGTTCTTGTATATCCCGTTATAGCAGATTGGACTCTGGAGGGTATTGGTGTTTTTTGTTCGGCTTGCAGTACTCAGGGGTTGGGATCGTGTGTTTCCGTTGTGGCAGCGAGCCGTACTCGAGTCCTGATTGAGAGCCCTTGTGTACCCGAGTGCCAGGTCGTAACAAGTGGTAGAATAGGGAGAGTGATGCAACATTGAGGCGAAGAGAGAAAGACTGCAGAGGATCGGTGAGTGGGTGCGAGCTAATGTGATGAAAAACTTTTATTTCTACTTTGTCTAGAAGTGCTGTGTGAAAAGATTCTCCAACACATACGAACAACACTCATTACATGACCGAACTGCGCCCCCATGCAGAACAAGAAGCCACACAGGGGTAAAGAATCCAAAGAGGCGGCTAGACACACCCAGTTTCTGGGAAGCTGTTTTAGCAAGAGTGAAAGAAGAAAAGAAACACCAAGAATATGAGAGAAGATGAAGGGTTGATTTGTGTATTGTTGAAGTATAGGGGATTTGGAAGCATTGACAGTAACAATATTGTTTTGTCGCAGTTGGAAATGGTTGATACATCAGAAGATAAGAGCTCTATGGCTTCATCACGTGAATTTGTTAGTGACTGCTTGCTTGGGTGTTCTGAAAAACAAGTTGAGTAGTGTAAGGTAAAGTCATCAGCTTATGAATGGATAGGACTGGAAGTACAGTTAACAAGATCATTAATGAACGCTAGAAAGAGAACTTGAGATAGGACAGAACCTTGAGGAACCATCGATGGGCATCCACAAACGCAGCTGCATATACAGTATAGATATATATATATATATATATATATATATATATATATATATATATATTTATATATATATATTTATATACAGTATATATAATAATAATAATAAAAATAATAATATTCACCTTTATGATTTCCATTTCATCAGCTATCATTTCATAGTGAGAATTCTTATGCGTGACTAATCATCCACGCTTTTCCAACCCCAAATTCCAAAGTTATTAACGCAATATTCCACCCTCCATATTACGTCTCTTACAAACTAATTTAATTTATAAAACACACACACAAATACGGAAACAAAAGACTTACAGTACATTACAAAAGATTTCCTGGGCAACGGCCAAGGTATTTTTCTGTGGTGATGGCTCCCGTGATAGTGAACATTCCCCTCCATACTGATGATAGCATGACCTGGGATAATGGTGTACCTATTAATAATGACGGTGGTGATAAGGTGGTAAGATAATTACGATAAGGAGAAAATAGTCGTGGGGAATATATATATATATATTGTAACATCCGTACCAACCGGATATCATGTGGCCAGACCAACCTGTTGAACGTGACTTTGCAACCTCGTGGCAACTACTAGAGAGAGAAAGAGAAAGAGAGAGAGAGAGAGAGAGAAACCAGCCAGTTTGGTGTGGACGTGACTTTCCACTCACATGCCACAGTATGGGGGGGGGGGTAACTATTGGACGAGGCAGAACCAGTCCCCCTTCTCCCTACTGTCCCTCCAGTCACGGGGCCTAGTTCACCTGCTTCACATCTGTGAATGGCGGACACCAGCAGCCTGTAAATCATTGGTTTCGGCACCTGTTTCCTGCCTTCGGATTGGAGTAGCTTGGTCCGGGGTATGATATACTAAGCCGGAGATTTGATAGTTAAAAGCAGTCCTTTCTTAGCTGGGGAATTGAGCAGAGTGGTGGGGAGACGATACAGACTTCAAAAGCTTGTATATTATTATGTGTTAAGTTGTGTCCCAAAGCGACCTCTTACACGTTAGTTAGGGAATATTTGTGACTATTAATTAACCAAAACATACCTCATTTGATTTAAGATTTCGTGATTGGAGAAATCATATAGATTGGATTGGAGAATCATATATGTTTAATTTAATTGGAGAATCATATATGTTTAAGTTAATTGGAGAGATATATATTTTGAATTACTGTTTAATTTTGGTGATTAGAATTAATGTTTGATTCAGAGATGATTTGTGATTGAATATTCTACTCTACTTATTAACAATTAACTAACTTGATGTAAAGCTATTGTCATTCATAATTAATGATTAAGCCTTGTATAAGTTAAATACTTACCTGACTATTATTCGGAATAGGCATTGTAAAAGTCCTAAGCCTACTAAACTTTAATTTGTACTTTAGTGAAATCAGAACGTATGCAAAACGATCCTGAAACTCTTATCATTACTTTCATTGCTTATTATTTTGATTAATTAATTAACCTTTATTACGTTTATAAATATAATTCCATTTTATATGTGACTTTATAATATTTCCTTACCATTTTTATTTAGTCAAATGTCTTTCAGTAAAAATAATAAATAAGATAAAATACTAAAGGAGAATAATAATAATAAACTAAGAATAAAGAGATAATATAAAGAGTAAAACAATATTTAAAGGGTTAACAAACTTAAATTAATTATATATAAAAAGATCTTAATACTTTGCTGATAATCAAGATTAATTGAGATATTCTAGTGTCTTAAAACCTTGCTTACATACCGAACTTTTGTATTCGTAATTAATAGCCTCTTTCATATTAAAACTTTCAATGTAACTATAAATAGTTTACTGATTAAATATAATTGAAGTGAATCAGAGTATAAAGGATAACTGTCCTAACAACTGAGGGAAAGCAAGTGACAAAAGAACAAACTTTAATATTTTACGTTCTTTTGGCCTTCAGCTGTTTTGCTACACTTTCATATTAACAGTTCTGTCTTTATTTATTTAGTTAACCACTTATAAATCAAGATACGTAACAATATATATATATATATATATATATATATATATATATATATATATATATATATATATATATATATATATATATATATATATCCCTCAACGACAAACGAAATGAAGCCATAGAACTTTTAAATTCTGATCTAAATACTATCTCCAATTAGGGCAGAGAAAACCTTGTTACCTTTAATGCTTCCAAAACCCAATATCTCCATCTAACTACCCGTAAGGAACTCCCAGCGGACTATCCCTTATTCTTCAACAATACAAAAATCAATCCTTCATCTTCTCTCAATATTCTTGGTGTCTCTTTTTCTTCTGCTCTCAGTTGGAAGGACCATATTACCAGTCTTGCTAAGGCTGCCTCCCAGCCTTATATATATATATATATATATATATATATATATATATATATATATATATATATATATTATATATATATATATATATATATATATATATATATATATACTGTATATACATTTGTTTTTATGTAGGTGAGGGAGACAAAAGGTAGAGCTGCCTGTGACAAGTGCCTCATCCAGAATTGAAACTCAAGCAAGACCGAGTAAACCCAAGTGGGGACGAACAAACTACAGAGCCAGACTAAGCTGGTAGAGACGATTACTTTTTGTTTTGTTTTGTGACCTAAAGAAGTGTAGTGAAGTAGATATCAGACGGTATTTGTGAGAGCCAGCTGGATCACTCTGTGTAAGTGAGGCACACAAAGAAACAGTAAGGGAAGCCAAACATATGAAACAGGAGTTCCAGCAAGTCCTTATCACATGCCTATAGGCCTCCCCTGCGTATTGCCTTGTTTGACTGGTGCCTGCAATCTCCCCATTTGTTAACTCTTCTGTTATAGAGATCGCCACCTGGAAGTGTCACCCATTAGCGTGTCGCCCATCTGTAATTTGTTTAGGGTTTATTCCCCTAGATGGGTTGCCCGCCAAGGCAAACCAGGGGGACAGTGTAATACCAGAGACCCCCTATTACATTATAGGGGACGAGTGGAGGAGATGTACCCAAACTCTTCAGGGGAGCCCTGGGACCCTGACTCACACAACAGGGGGATCAGGGCCTAGGTTGTGCCATTCAGGGCTGTGGACTGGTTAGTGTAGGAAGAGGAAATCCCCCACACTACAAAGTGGACCAAATTTTTTTTTTCTATGCGATTGAGCGATGCAAAAGGCAGAACTGCCTATAGCGAGTGCCTCCCCCATAGTTGAAAGAGTGACAGGGCTAAAATCAAGGGACGTTCGAGCCAAAATGCCTGGACACAGAGTTTGAAGCAATTTAAGTCATAGGAAGAGGGAAAGACTGATTCTAGGAGAGAGTTCCAGAGCTCAGCTGTTGAGTAGAAGAAAGTTTGAGAGTAACGTTTCACTTTTGGGTTGGAGAGTTGCACAGAGTAGGGGTGGGATTGAGTAGCAAGACGGGTACCACGTACCCTACGTAAAGGAGGTGGTATACACTGGGAAAGCTCTGAGGAACACTGATTATTATAGTAGCGATAGAATAGCGAGAGAGATGCAACATTGCGACGAAGAGAGAGAGATTGCAGAGAGTTGGTGAGTGGACGGGAGTTAATGATACGAAAGGCCTTCCTTTCAACTTTGTCTAGGAGAGCGGTGTGAGAGGAACATCCCCACACATGTGAACAATACTCAATACAAAGACGCACTATGCCCCTGTACAGAGCAAGAAGCTGTGCAGGGGTAAAGAACCCCCTAAGGCAGTTGAGCACAATCAGCTTCTGGGAGGCTGCCTTACCAAGACTGGTAATATGGTCCTTCCAAATGAGAGCAGAAGATAAATAGACACCAAGAATATTGAGAGAAGATCAAGGATTGATTTTTGTATTGTTGAAGAATAAGGGATAGTCCGCTGGGAGTTCCGGACAGGTAGATAGATGGAGAAATTGGGTTTTGGAAGCATTAAAGGTAACAAGGTTTTCTCTGCCCCAATTGGAGATAGTATTTAGATCAGAATTTAAGAGTTCCATGGCTTCATTACGTTTGTCATTGAGGGATTGCTGGCTGGGACGTTCTGAAAACTAATGGAGTAGTGTAAGGTTGAGTCGTCTGCGTATGAATGGATGGGAATTTACAGTTGAGAAGATAATTTACAAAAATTAGAAAGAGAATAGGAGATGGGACAGAGCCCTGAGGAACACCGGAGTTTATAGGGTGAGGGATTGAACGATGGCCGTCCACAACCGCGGCTATGGAACGGCCGGAGAGGAAATTAGAGACAAAGGCACAGATGGAGGGATAGAAACCGAAGGAGGGTAGTTTAGAAATTAAAGATTTGTGCCAGACTCTATCGAAGGCTTTTGATATGTCTAGTGCAATAGAAAAAGTCTCACCGAAGTCCCGAAAGGAGGATGACCAAGAGTTAGTAAGATATGAAAGAAGATCACCAGTAGAGCGACCCTTAAGGAAGCCATACTGGCGATCTGAGAGTGGATTATGAAAAGAGAAATGCTTAAGAAATTTGGAAGCAAGAATAGTTTCAAGAAAAGTGCGTATATATATATATATATATATTTATATATATATATATATATATATATATATACAGTATATATATATATATACTGTATATATATATATATATATATATATATATATATATATATATATATATATATATATATATATATATATATATATATATGTATATATATATATGTATATATATATATATATATATATATATATATATATATATATATATATATATATATATATATATATATAGAGAGAGAGAGAGAGAGAGAGAGAGAGAGAGAGAGAGATTCATTGATATAATACTTGACTACACACTATAATATATATTATGCGTTTTTGTTATAATAGTACCTATCATTGAATGGCGTTGATCCAGCTCATTGTGTTGGTTTGGTGCCTGACAACCCCGAGTGGTGGGGACGTAGCTCATTATTAAGAAAAGTCATGCATTCATGTCAGATTTGTTTGTAACGAACTGAGTCCCGGATCGGGACTTAGCATGGTGACAACCCTGACAGACGGAGGGGTCGGTGTAGACCACCAGGGATTCACTAAAGACTTTAAATGCAGTAGAGAGGCGTAATCCAAATGAAAGGATCAATTTGACTATATGTATTTCACTTGAAATAGGAAACATATTTGGTTGATTCCGTTTAACTTAGGCGACCTATTATACTTCATTCATATTGTAATAAAGGGGGAATAGAAATTTAATATAATACTAGATTGAAAATATATGTGTAAAATCGGATATACCAATTATGGTGTCGAACACCATCATCTATGTGAGCTATCCCCCATCAAAGTCTACCAGTAACGGCAATAGTCCAGTTCATTCACTCCTAAAGATGATTTCAAGAATTCTGTGTCCTCCTTTAATAGCGTTTATGCCTTGTATTCTAGGCTATAGTATTGCTAATAATTACACTTAAATATGTTCCACAGTCTAAGCTACCTATGCTCACTCCTAGTCTTTACACTTATATGCAAGCTTTATTTATCAGGGGATTTTAGCCATCAGATCATCACTGCAATACTATCCATATCGTATGTGCGTACGTGCTGATGTTCTTTTATCTAATAATTAATTTCGTTATTCACCAAGTATACACAGTCTCACAAGACCTTATTTATGGCAGGGTAAAACATAGAAGCCTTATTAACAATAAATATCCTAATACCCACCATTCCTTCCTAACTCCGTGTGTCCATGCATTTTGGCTCGAACGTCCCTTGATTTTGGCCCTGTCACTCTTTCAACTATGAGGGAGGCACTCGCTATAGGCAGTTCTGCCTTTTGCCTCCCTCAATCACATAGAAAAGAAAAAAAAAAAAAAAAAAAAAAAAAAACGTGATTAAATCATCTGGTGGTAGCATCTCCACTTACTCAATCCCAGAAATAAAAAACCTGGATCCGAAAAATGTTATTATATTTGTCAGGTCCTGTTCTACAGTATATCCATTTTACACATATATTTTCAATCTAGTATTATATTTCTATTCCCCCTTTATTACAATTTGTATGAAGAATAGGTCACCTTAGTTAAACGGAATAAACCAAATATGTTTCCTATTTCAAATACTATAAGTTAAATTCAATATACTTAGATAAACTAAATAACCAAAACTCAAACAAATGTTCCTAAGCATTCAGTAACCAACCTGCATGTGTAACTGCTTCAATACAAGAACATACCATTCACTTATTTGTTATGGTTAACAGTAAATGCCTATATTCAGATTAAGCAACATCTCTAGAAATAACAAAGGTTACACAACATATAAAATATCCTTCTGAACCTATATGGCTTTCACAAGCTAAGACAAGAGTGAAGGAGGACCAATGGTGTTTAAATAATGAAGTGCACAAAATACAATATGAGACATAAATATAGAGTGAAGTGTATACAAGTAGCTATAATTTGTCTTCCTCTTCTATAATCCTGATTCGGACGTCTTTGAATGGCAGTAGTAAAACATTTAGATTTTGTCCTCCCAAGCCTGACCAATCTTTGTATGCAGTTTATGTGTGACCAGACTGGACAATTGTTTACGAGAGAGAGAGAGAGAGAGAGAGAGAGAGAGCTATCATAAACCAAGATTCAAGAAACTGGACATCTTAAATAATACTAGATTTTTGTTTTTTTGTTTTTTCTATATTCCAACTACTCCCTCTCGGGCATAGGCTGATAGCCTGTATACTCTACCGCTGAATTGGTGAGGCCTGTGAGGTCTTGCTCCAGTCTAGGGAGTAAGACATGCGAAGCTTCACGGCTCGAAGCAACTCCATCTCTGAAGCCGCCTCGCTTCTGCGCTTCACAGTCTCATCCCCCACACTCGGACCCTCACTCTCAGAACGCCACCTATTGAGCAGTTACCTCACTAGGCATTGCCCCCCTGTAGCATATTTTTGAATATGGGAATATTCATACAATACTATTTAATCGGGGAACAATGAGGGTATTTTTTGGCATTTCGGTGTGCTGTGGTACTGCACTGATACTAGGTACCGGTATAGCACAAATTCCATCCCAATAACATCTTCCCATTGACAAATTGGGATTCGAACCCGGGTCCATTGGATTACCAGACTAGTGGTAAGACCACTGTAAATATGCCGGCTTAACAATATGTTTTAGTTTATAATTATTCTCTGAAGTCCTATTTTAACTATCTATCACTACCATTACTGATTACCAATACCATAGACTACAGTAGATCTGGACTGGACACGAAAAAGTAACTTTGCAGTAAGGGACCCAAAATCGGAGAACGAACCCCCAAGTTCGAACCTCGAAACCACGAAAATATCAAATTTTCGCGGTTTCGAGGTTCGAACTTGGGGGTTCGTTCTCCGATTTTGGGTCCCTTACTGCAAAGTTCCATTTTCGTGTCCAGTCCAGATCTACTGTAGTCTATGCCAATACTAATGTGTATTTCCATATATCACTACCCCATGACAAATTGCTATGCTCTGTGTAAATGAGATTAATGTATTCCTTAAAATCTATAATATTGGTGTATAAGATACACATTTGTATTCTTAGTTAAAGTAATTTATTAATATAAGGCTTAGAGAGAGAGAGAGAGACTGAAAGCCTTTTGATATTGGATGAAAATCGTTTGCAAATATTGTTTGTTAATTCATCCAATAATTCATAGAGGGTTTGCATGGACGTGTAGGCTACATATGCATACATACATATATACATACATACAGTATATACATGCATACATTTAACAACAGAGTGATGCACACAAGGCGTGGTTTCATGCCTTAATGGCGGGGTTCCACGCAGCTGTATTCACAGCTTATCAGTTATTAAATTCGAGACCAGAGCAAATAATCTGATCACACATTTTTGTAGGCCTATCTTTCGGTGCAGCCCCCTCCACGTTCACAGATTTGCATCTTTTCAACCAGTTGAACTCATCCATCCTCTATATTTGCCCAAAATATCCGAACCTGCATTAACGCATTTAATAACTGATGCCCTTGATACCTAACTGTCTCCTCAACCGGTCACTAGACATCCTATTTTTCAGTTTGGCCCCACACATCCACCTCATCGTTTTAACTTTAGTAGATTTCATTTAGTTGACTTCATCCACATTGACTGGCCACATTACTAAACCATAGATCATTGCGTGTCTAATACATCAAGCGTATACCTTTCCCTCCAAGGAAAATTGCAATTTCCGCATGCTTAAAATTGGCACCAGTATTCTGACCTATCCCCAGCCACTTCTAACTCTGGCAATAGTTGAGGCTTCGGCCGCACCACCGATAGACCATTGTAGCTTATTCAACTTATTTAATATGAAAACACTAAAACAAGTGGAAGCATTTAAGTGGAAATATATATTAGTAAACATGAGTGCAATGGTTATAACCTGAATGAGTTAACACAAACATCTGGCAGTAGTCAGATGAAATTGCATTTTGCATTCGATTTAAAATTGTAACATGTTTTTAGTATTTATAAATGTTATCTTCAAACTGTAGTTTTCCCCCTTCCATCTACTGGAGTAAATCCAATGTTATTTGTTTGCATTTTCTCTCTCTCTCTCTCTCACTCACTCCTCTGCTAACCCACACGTTTTCAACTTACGGGCACCCACACACGAACTGACTATATTCTTTCCTCCACACAGCTCCTATTATGTTCCATTGGTGTTTGTTGCTTCCTTTCCCCCTCCTTTTGTTCATTCCTTCCCTCATCAGGCCCTTCTTCCATTCCCTTCTTCATCTCTTCTTGAAAAATCTTCACGCTGTCGATGAATCTATCAATGCTCGCTTATCTGTATCGTGATTATGTATTGAAGAGCATTTTTTTATTCCCACCCAGTGGTCCCGAGATTGCACCTAGCTCAGGACATACAATGTGTGTTCTTAAGTACTGCAAGCTACTAATGTATTCCTTGAACAAAGAGATGGGATGGGGTCGTGTCAGCATATATATGTTCAAGCTTAACAACCATAGCTGGGCTGACCAAAGGCCTTGGTACCTGTTGACATGGGGACTAGTGCTTTATATCGTTTCACTCTCCTGTGTGGAACTCTGCTACGAACGTTAAACCATCCTGAACTCCCCATCTTCCTTCAATCCCTTCCTCCCCTTCTCTTTCTTTCTTTCCCTGCCTCCGCCTTTTTCTACTGCTTCCTCCCCTTTTCCTTCCTTCAGTTCGTCCCTTCACCGTCACCCTTCCAAATCTTTTCACCCGTTAACACAATATCCCTCTCGGATGCAGTTCTCCCTGTCTCTATCCTTTTTCTCTCTGTCTGTTCTTCTTGTCTTTTTGTTAATTTCTCTTGCATCTGTCTCTGTTCTCTGGAGCTGTCTATGTGTCTGCCCATTGTCTCAATTCCTGTTTCCAGGAACATATATCCCAGTTTCTCTGTAAGTGTAGCCGCTTTGTTTGTATACCCCCCCCCCCCCCTCCTCTCTCTCTCTCTCTCTCTCTCTCTCTCTCTCCACAAGAATGAATTGTACAGTCACCTGCACTAGTTGCTGGTACACTATTATAAGACACATTTTAGACAGTGAATATTGATTGAAGTTGAACACTGATTCGTCGCCGGTGATTAAAGGGAGTGTTTCAAGATAATATATTAGTCTTTCATAATTCAACAATATTTGTACCTTCCTTTGACAACAAAAGGCTACAAATTACTCCTATCCAAATTATATGTAATGCCTATGTTAAAGGTAAAAAATAAGTACATATAAATATTTTAGGTGTTTCTCTCACTCAGGCAACAGTATTTACCCCTCAAAGCTCACACCAAACACCGCTATGATCATGCTACCTTCCTCAGTCTTGGATAAGTTATTAGTTATAACTTTCTACTACCCCTCACAGGCCTCACTCAGAGCGCCATTTCAGCCATGCCAATAGGCAAACACATATTATATTATTGCTCTATTTTGATAACCTAATTAATCAATTTCATTCCCAACATCAAACACCTTGCAATGAAATGAATAAAAGCATGTGATCCTCCCGGGATTCGAACCTGGAAGCAATGTCGCACTACATTTGCCTTTGGCAGCGCTGCATTGTCTCGTGAGATGTGAGGCCCGAGTCTCAGTGCCCCAGTTGCCATGCTGGACAGCGGAGGGGAGCCTCCCGCACTTCAGCTCTCTTACACTCGTCCCCAGAGGGTTTAAGAGGCTGTAAATTGCCTTATATTGCCAGGACGTTCCAGAACGTCTCGTGCAGCCAATGGGTTAACAGTATATGGCGCAACGTCTTGGGGACTATTGTGATAATTTGTTATATTATTATTGAGGATTTTGACTGCTATTGCTATTATCCAGCAATGTATTTTTAGTTTGCTAGCCAAAAAAAAAAAGGAAAACAAAAAAGAACACCAACACTCCTCTTAAGGTTCTCCATGTAAATTTTTCTGTAGACAAAAATATTCCGGCTACAGTCCGGTGTCTTCTGAATTGCGGGCTCGCTTTTGCTCGCTCAGAGAAAATTGACATCTGAGTGGGATGAAGTGTCTTATAATCGCCAAACTAATGAGGTGAAACATCTTAAAATCTCTAAACTAATTGCGCGAAACAAGGCGACTCAACGAAAAATCCGCCCTGCACCAAATAGGGTTAAAGCTGGAGGGACAGAGAGAGAGAAAGAGAGAGAGAGAGGGGGGTGGGGGCGCTCCGGCAAAAGTTTTGACTTTCTAAGTGGGAAATTCTAAGTTGACACATGTAAAACAAAAGTGTATGTGTATGTCTGTGTGAGGATGTGTGTGCATACACTTATTGTGCATGTGTGTGTATGAGAAGATGTATATGCTTTTAGGCATGTGAGTTTGTTTCTTTTTGTATTGTAACCGTTTGCAGGGAAGAAAACGTTGGATTCTTCAATACCTGGAATGACTTCTACCGTGAAGATCACTTGTTTGTAGCAGATGGAGTCCATCTGAACCAGGTGGAAGCAGCAAGATTTGGCCGCCTGCTTCACGACGCAGTAAAGGATTTTCGGAGAAAAAGCAGAGCCAACCAAAGACCACCAGGGACGAGGTTCGAGGCCCGAGGACCACCAGGGACAAGGATCGAGGACTCAGGATGACCAGGGGTGACGATCGAGGACCGAGAACTACCATGGACGACGATCGAGGACAGCGAGAACGGAGGACCACCAGAAACAATGATCGAGGACCGAGGACCACAAGGAGCAATGATCGAGGACACCGAGGACTGAGGACAACCAGGGACGAGGATCGAGGACTGAGGGCAGACTGGTACATAATTGTAGATCCGAGCAGAACCAATAATTTGAATAAAGAGCGTTTCGTGAATTCCAAATCCAAAACTTTGAATGTTTTCTATGCAAACTCTCGTAGCATACACAATAAATTTTCAGATTTAGAGGAACTAGTGTTTACGGAAAATTACGATGTTATTGGCATAACAGAATTTTGGCTCAATACAGAAGACAGAGACTTTTTAGCAGAGTATTCACTTCCCGGTTATGTAACGTTTGAGAAAAGCCGAATTAATAGAAATGGAGGTGGAGTTTTATTTTTTATCAAAGAAAGTCTTAACCCGACCTCTTGTCAAAACCTCAAATTGTGAACGTCGACACATCCTTTGTGCTAATACAGAATAATAAAGGTACAAAAATAATACTTGCACTAATATACAGACCTCCAGCTCAATCAGTGCAAACTGACTGACAAATTTATGAGCAAATTGCAGACTTAAGTAATTCGCAGGATACCATAATTTTTGGCGACTTCAATTTACCTGTGACCAAGTGGGGAGAGAGTATTACTTCACACTCTGGACAAGACCTGTATGCAAATTTGCAAGAGAGTTCACTATATCAATTTGTTAGATCTCCAACCCGTGGAAATAATGTCCTTCACCTTGTACTTTCAACAAAAGAAGAATTGATAGAGAATTTAAATGTCGGTGATGAATTCAGTAACAGCGACCATCGTACGATAACTTTCAGTTTAAAGTATACTAGTAACGAACCAAATAGCAGCATCGAGAAAGTCCCTAATTTCAAGCAAGCAAACTTTCGTAAACTTAGAGCAATGTTTAAAGAAACTGACTGGAGCTTTCTAATTAACAATAACGACATAAATACATCTTGGGAATCATTCACAAACACTTACCTAAAAGCAGTGCAAGACTGCATACCATCGAAAATACGGTGTACAGGCCATAATGATAAGCCCAAATGGTGGAATAAAGATATTTCAAACTGTCTGCTTGCTAAAAAGTTTGCTAATGATAGATTAAAATCCTCACAAAATGACGAAGAACGGGTTAAATTTGTAGAACTACGACGCAACGCCAAAGCCAAAAAGACTCTGGAGTTACATATTGCGAATCAAAGTAAAACAAACCCAAAAGAATTCTATAGTTATATCAGAAAGAAGAGAGTAGTTACTTCAACTGTAGGACCGTTAGTCGATGAAAATGGAGAATATACCAAAGACAAAGTACAAATGAATAATGCCCTCAATACCTTCTTTGCATCAGTTTTTACAACAGAAGACCTCATTGATATCCCTACAGCATTGCCGATTCAGATAGATAATTATAATGTTCTAAGCAATATCACCATTACAGAGAGAGAAATATTGAAATATTTAGATAAACTCAAGGTAAATAAAACACCCGGACCTGATACAATCTCACCTAGAGTTCTAGAGGAAGGTAAGGATGAGCTCTCCAAACCACTGATATTGCTATTCAATAAATCCTTGTAGGCTGGAGTTATGCCTGATCAGTGGAAGCTAGCTAACGTAACACCAATTTTTAAATAAGGCAGCAAATCCCTACCCAGTAACTATCGTCCAATTAGCTTAACTTCAGTTGTATGTAAAATGCTAGAAACGCTCATAAGAGACAGGCTCGTAAATCACTTAGAGGAAAATAACATACTTAAAGATACTCAACACGGCTTTCGTAGCGAACGTTCCTGTTTAACAAATCTCTTAGACTTCTCCCACGATATCCTCAACCTCTATAATGAGAGTAAAGCTGTAGATATTATATACCTTGATTTTCAAAAGGCCTTTGACAAAGTTCCCCACAAAAGTTTACTGCTAAAACTGAAAGCGCATGGAATACAAGACGGTGTGTTGAAATGGGTAGAAAATTGGCTCCGTGACAGAAAGCAAAGAGTAGTCATATATTGTAAGGCATCTAAATGGACCAATGTAAGTAGCGAGGTACCCCAGGGATCGGTACTAGGACCAATTATCTTTCTAATTTACATCAACGACATAGATGAGGGTCTCACCTGTACAATCTCAAAATTTGCTGACGCTACAAAAATTGCAAATAGCGTACTCTCAAAAGAACAAGTTGACGATATGCAACACAATCTTGATAAGTTAACACGTTGGGCCCAAATTTGGCAAATGAGTTTTAATGCGGATAAATGTAAAGTACTACCGGTATCGGATACCAAAATGAGAAAGCAAACTTTTCGATGAATGGCACTCAGCTTAAGAATGTAAACAGAGAAATCGATCTGGGAGTAAGAATATCGAGTAACCTAAAACCGAGTCAACAATGTTCATAAGTTGTTAAGAAAGTAAACAAAATAATTGGCTTTATTGGCAGATCATTTGCGCATAAATCCAAAGAAGTTATCCTAACCCTTTACAATTCCTTAGTCCGCCCTCTTCTGGAATACTGCGTTCAATCCTGGTGCCCTTATTACCAAAACGATATAAACAAGCTAGAACGAGTTCAACGTAGAGTTACCAAAATTATACCTAGCCTAAAGAACAAACCATACGAGGAGCGTCTTAGAGAATTAAATATATTTCCTTTAACCCAGCGCAAATTAAGAGGCGACTTGATTCAAGTGTTCAAAATCATCAAAGGCATCGACAATATGAACCGTAGTAAGTACTTCACTATCGACCAATCTAATTACACGCAGGGAAACGGTTGCAAAAGTATCGGTAAATCTTTTAACTCACACGAATCTAGGAATATCTTCTTCAATCGAGTTGCCAACTTGTGGAATGGGTTTCCCCGAGACATTATAGACTGCAGCACCGTTGATTCATTTAAACTTCGCTTAGACAAATATCTTGTATCAAACCCGCGACTGACTGCGTTTGTAAATGAATAACTTTATTTTATCCCCCCTCAGTTACTAACCCATCTGTCCCCTACTAACTTCCTAATCCTGCCACGGACATAAGCTCCAGGGCAGTAGTTCCCTTTCCAATGTTCCCTTACCCACTCTAAACCACTGTTTGGACAATTGATCCTCAGCGTTTTGGAGGATAAGCAGCCTAGAAGGGTTACCAGATCTGTTGTTGCTTGGATTTCCTTTGTACTTCGTACTCCTCATCTCTATGCAAGCAAACTCTTGCTCAACGGGACAGCGTTCTAAGCTGGACTCGGTCTCTAGACAGTCTAGCAGCACGCCTCTCCTCACAACAGGTAGAATCAGCAATGGACAAACACATATACACATACCTATATGCAATCATACTGTACACTGTTATACACACACACGCGTATGCGCAAAATAATACACGGATGGAAACGCACTAATATATATAAAGGGAACTACAGACATCAAAATAATACACGGATGGAAACACACTAATATATATAAAGGGAACTACAGACATCAAAATAATACACGGATGGAAACACACGCTAATATATATAAAGGGAACTACAGACATCAAAATAATACAAGGATGGAAACACACACTAATATATATAAAGGGAACTACAGACATCAAAATAATACAAGGATGGAAACACACACTAATATATATAAAGGGAACTACAGACATCAAAATAATACACGGATGGAAACACACTAATATATATAAAGGGAACTACAGACATCAAAATAATACACGGATGGAAACACACGCTAATATATATAAAGGGAACTACAGACATCAAAATAATACAAGGATGGAAACACACTAATATATATAAAGGGAACTACAGACATCAAAATAATACAAGGATGGAAACACACTAATATATATAAAGGGAACTACAGACATCAAAATAATACACGGATGGAAACACACTAATATATATAAAGGGAACTACAGACATCAAAATAATACACGGATGGAAACACACTAATATATATAAAGGGAACTACAGACATCAAAATAATACAAGGATGGAAACACACACTAATATATATAAAGGGAACTACAGACATCAAAAGCTAAGACATTTATCTGATTGTGTTTCATGGCCAGTTTTCTCAATAACATTTTAATCTTTATCAAATATACAACTGTGTCCGTAAGCTATACGAAAATGGCTTTAAATATGATGTCATGATTATTTAGCTCAAATATATGTATATGCAACTGTATATATCCTCTATAAAACAATAAGATTATGAATAACATGCGATGTGCTGCACCAACTTAACATATGATGTCATGATTATTTAGCTCAAATATATGTATATGCAACTGTATATACATACATACATACATACATAACATTTTAAGACTGAGTGTTCCACACACAAGTGCAGTTTCAGTCTCTTGTCCTAATGGCGGCGTTCCAGGCAACCCTGTTAAGGGCTGCTTCACTTGTCAAGTTCTTGGATTTGAGATCGGCGCGTATAGTCCGATCCCAGGTCTTCCTCGGTCCACCCCTTGGTGCAGCTCCCTCCACAATCACAGACCTGCATTTTGTCACCCAATTTTGTTCATCCATTCTCTCCACATGTCCATACCATCCCAGTCTACTTGTACGCATCACCTCGCTAATACTCTTTATACCTAAACGTCTCCTCAGCTCAACATTTGTTATTCTATCCTGTAGCCTGGCCCCACACATCCATCTCACCATTCTCATCTCATTACGCTCCATTCTGTTGACATCCTCTACTTTAACGGCCCATGTTTCTGAGGCATACGTCATTGCACTTCTAACACATGAGGCATACACCTTTCCCTTCAGGGGGAGAGGCATTCTTTTCATGGTCAGGATTGGCATCAATTCTCTGAACTTCCCCCAGCCACACCTAATTCTAGCAACAGTGGCAGCCTCGGCCCCACCACCGGCAGAGATGGTATCTCCTAGGTAACAAAACTTGTTCACCAGCTCCAAAGACTCATTTCCAAAATTCACAGCCACAGGATCATCACTTAACACAAGCTCGCCTTTGCACACTACGCACTCAAATTTCTCTATTTCTGACTTATCCTTCGGCAGGGGCCCCTTTATTCTACTACAGCGCTTACTCCCATGGTGTACCCAACATCGACAGATGCTACATTGAATTGAGTTAACGCCTCAATAAATATATCCTCTATAAAACAATAAGATTATGAATAACATTCGATGTGCTGCACCAACTTAAAATAAATATTGACTAAAAATTACCCAGTATAACTAATACGAACACTCTTTTAAATAGTCAATACTAAGAGTGAATATTAAATAACATCTTATTAAAATCAACCAACATTCAAGGTCTCTGTCATAATAGTCTATCAATATCGAGTATGAGATTATATTTTGTTCATCACTACCGGGCCATAAATATCATAACTTAATAGCCGAATGCAAGAATGAGAAACTTGTAAATTCCCTATTATTTGTATTACTCTGTTTTGAGAATAAATTACATATTTCACTAATTCAATCAAAGGATCATAATAATGTTTCGCCCAGGTGAACTAAACAGAGTAAATATTCATACAAACATATCCGGGTCAGTACTATATACTTGAACAAAATTAAATTATCACAATCAGCATAGGCATTTCACAAACTGTTCTAGTGCTTTATTGGAAGTTGTCATTAACATTCACTATTTCTCTTTATTACAAAGCCATGTTAACCTCTTCAAATAAATATTAATGATACTATATTTCAGGTAACTGTTCTTTTTTCTTTCCAAATATAAACAATTTCCAAAAGTCAGTTATATATTACAAGTAATTATAAATAATGTATAACGTAGCTGTTTTCCCTGTTTAAAATGGTTAAGGACAAATCACTAGAAATCTGTTCTGGTTATACAATCAACAACATGAGCTTGTGGTTGATCAAAAATGCAAGTAATACATAATGAAGCGACCAGTGTATGTATACTGATTATAAGTAAATGCAATTATCAATTTGTAAAATTATTCAAAATAAATACATATTTGTAAATTGATTACACCATTATATATTGCAAACTAAAATCATATGTTGACGACTATACATCCTTTGTAAGCAACCTGGCTAGAATTATATACCATTCGGTAATAAGTCTTGTATACGAGGTCAACTACAGCGGTGCATTTAATAGATAAGTGTTTCGAGGAAATGAATGGTTTCAAATGTTTGCTGCTAATTATGTATTGTATATTATTTCAAGATTGAATTCTAGCACTTTTGTTGATATCACGTTTCGTTAATCTGGTTTGGTAACTTCTGTGTAATCGCTGATAACTGTGCAAAATGTACCAAACTAATCATGATTATAAAACTTGCCGGTAAATGAGTTTGTGTAATTCTTCAACCTATCCTCCCAAACATCTAACCCTATTAATATACGATTGAGCCATTTTTGTTTAATATGCTATCAACATACAATTATATTCATAGTAGGAAGAATTACGGGTATAAGACAAATAATGTAAATTCCTAGAGATTCTTCTATAACTGCATTATGTCGCTTACTAATAATTTTAAATAGCTATGAAATCAAAAGTAGTAACCAGCTGAAACCTTGGTCCACCATGCGATAAACCTTAAGTCGGAAGACACTTAACCTCTCCGCGGCGCACAGGGAGTTTTCTACAGGGTAAGACTGTGCGCACCTATGATGATTTTGGGACCTATAGCCAATTTCGATAAAAAGTACATCATCGTGTAGGGAATGTTTGCGTGCATCGGCCCATATATATTTGACCCCCCCAAAAATGTCTGGGGGGGGTAGGGGAACGGTCCGTAGTTGAAAAATGTGGAGCGAATGGCACCGCGCGGCTAGATTGTTATCGAGCGGCGAGATTTCCCTGCCGAATATTTACGCGCGCAGGGGATAGAAGGAGAAGGAGGAGGGGGTGGGTTACCGCGTATTATCACGTATATGTCCTTTTTTTAGCCCTTTTAGGCTATGTAGAGTATGTATACGTGTGTAGGGCACCCATATAACAATGAATATGCCTCATAGTGACCAAAAATTGCAATATATAAGGGAATTATAAGAGAATTTTTAGGCGGGAATGAAGATGTGTTGGAGGTTTGGCGGCAATTTATGAGCTGAGAGTGTGGTTTACGCCATACATATCACGTATATCTTGTACGTAGAGCACTGTCATGCTATAATACAGACTTGTACGTATGTATACGTGCCATATATCAAAATATATACCACATATAGACCAATTCATGCGATATTTACGCACATTATCAATGAGTTTCTATGCGTGAACCAAGGTGTGAGTGAGTTGTGCTGGGAATGAAAGGGGGAGAGGGTGTGTTACGCCATAAATATCACGTAAATCTTGTATTTAGAGCACTCTCATGCTATAATAAAGACGTGTACATATGTAGGCGTCCCATATAACAAGGAATATACCGCATATAGCCCAATTGATGCGATATTTACGCAATTTGTGAATGTGTTTCTAGCAGACGGAAGCCTGAAAGGGTGGGTTGGGGGTGGGTGGGTGGGTGGGAGGGAGGCATGCAGGGGTGCAGTGAGTGAGTGAGTCGTGGAGAGATGGAAGTCAGGCAGATCTCTAGATAGATAACCAGCTTTGTGATAATTGTGGAGGCACCCCAGGCGTATTGATGTTTGGTATTTTGAACCTTATGTCTACCAGATGACTGGTGTTCGTTGCCATCAACAGGTCTACAATAACATGAGTCAGGAATGGAGAGAGAGAGAGAGAGAGAGAGAGAGAGAAACTGAGACATGCGTATGTCGTACGTATAAATGGACTTCAGAATTGCATTTTTATGCAAGCAGACATTGCATTTTAGACACATGTGAAGTACCACAGAAACATGTAGGCCATTGACTGTAAATAAAGTACTATATTATAGACCACCAGCGACGGTGCTGAGTCAACACAGGCAGATTGCCTTTTGTGATAGAGGGCTAAATATAGACTGGTGTCTCCTTACACTTGCGAAAGGGTAGATTGCCACCAGAGAAACGTTTACTTATTTATTTCGAAGTAATATGCAATCTAAATGTATATTCGAGACCTACTGCAATTATTTGTATGACAGTCATGACTATGTATAATCCAATATACGCGCGTAGGCGAGACATAAGAAAGCTGGTTGAGCAATTTTCGACACCCACACAGTTATTATTCATTTTTATTTACAATATTATACAATACAAATGTATTTGTGAAGAGTATTTTATCCATTATTGTATTTATACCAATTTTGTTCCCAGACAGAGCTGCTGTAGCTGGAGCATCAAGGAGCGGCAAGGGTCACCTCGTGACCGCTTGAGCGTGTGAAAATGAGTGGAGTCACACTGAGAGGGGCAATTTTGCTGAGTGTTTGGGCAATTTTTGACAGAATAAAGTTATATAATTACTAATTCTTGACAGAGACAAACTTTTATAAACCTTGGCATGATATAATTGATAATCCCATCAATTTACAAACGTAAATTGGTGGGATAATTCATTTTTGTTTGTATATTGTCATTTCGATTGTAGACACAAAGTTTTGAGTGATATTTGGTATGAGCTCCTGTGGCATGGTTGGTAAGGTCGCGGACTGGAAAACTCAAAGTGTCGTAGGGTAGTGGGATCGAATCCAGGAGGGGGTTATGGGGAAGGTTTTATATTGTCTAGAAAATTTTTGATAAATTTTTTTTTTTACAAGATCATGCCATTGTATTCAAACAATATGAAATATTCATAGAATATATCATATTGTAAGAATACAATGACATGACCTTGTTTTTTTTTTTTTTTTTTTTATTGTTTTTTTTTATTATCTTAGTAGGTTTGACAGGATTTATTGAAACATATTTATTTTTGTACAATTCATTTGAGGTAAGAAAATAATTATATACACATTACTTTGGCTAATAACAAACATATATATTGATATACTAAAAAAATAAGGCATATTACATGTAAATCTTTGAAACTTATAAACTAAATAATGAAACATACAATTATATAATGTAAAAGCTATATCACAGGGACATCTTTGGAACTTATACATTATATAATATATATGTTACATTATGAGGTAGCGTGATCAATTAGGTCAGGTCAGGTAAGGTAGGGCGCGAGTCCAGAGCAGGGCAGGGCAGGGGGCGAGTCCAGGGCAGGGCAGGTGGCGAGTCCAGGGCAGGGCACGGGGCGAGTCCAGGGCAGGGCAGGGCAGGGGCCGACACTCAGTAGTTCTTGAAGGTGTGGTAGTCCCTGAAGCAGTCACCCAGGCAGAGTGGAACTTTGCACTCGGCGCACATTGAGGTGACTCTTTTCGTGACATGGGGTTTCCTGACACTGGAGCTGCAGACGGTGCACTGCGCCTGCCTGTGGCGAGTGCCAAGCATCTCAGTGTTGATGGGGTAGTGTCATTCGACACCCAGCTGGATGCGGTCAGGAATGTGATCCCCACGCCATGCCGTACGTCTGTGAGTGGTGGTGCTATACTTCTCCAGGAGTTGGTAGGAGACGTTGTACACGAACTCCCGGAATTTCAGCTTCTGGTTTGGGGCCATATCCTTTTTCACCAACCACAAGTTGTAGGCGTTCAGCATCGTTATGTCAACTAGGTGGAGGAAGAGCTTGTGATACCACTTCACAGTCTTCCTCAGACACTCAACGCCTGACAGCTGACAGTCAGACTTGTCCACCAGGCGCATGTTTTTTGTGTAGTCCACTACCATGTCGGGCTTGTAGATTGTCTTCCTGGTTCGGTAGTGGATTTTGCCAGAATCCACCTGGGCACCTGTGTGGACGGTGGAAAGCAGGTGGACGTCTCGCTTATCCTTCCACTTCAGGGCTATCAGTTTGCCAGACTTCTCGAGCTGCTTGTATTACTGCCCCTTTCGTCGCCTTCTTCGCACAAGCCTCTCGCGGTGTTCCTGGGCCAGGTCGTCTTCTGAAGGTGTGTCACTGGAGGAGGCATCTGTGAGAGGAATGACATCACCTGTGAACTTTGGCATAAACTTTCTTGTCTTTCTGACAGTCCCACATGACCCCGTTTGGTTGTCATAAAGAAACTGGCAGAGAGCAGGAGAAGTATACCAGTTGTCAGTGTAGATGATGTGGCCTTTGCCCAGGTAAGGTGCCAACATTTTCCTGACGATGGCACCTGACATGCCCATGGGGTCATTGGCAGCGGCTTTCGGTACGTCAATGTCAGTTCCTGTATACACGATCATGTCAAGCACTATTCCAGTTTCACAGTCGCACAACACGAAGAGCTTGATTCCGAACCTATGCCTCTTCAAGGGGATATACTGCTTGAAAACAAGACGTCCTTTGAAGAGCACGAGCGACTCATCAATCACCAAATTGAGGAAGGGGTAAAAGTATTTCCTATACCTCTCCAACAACATGGTGAACACATCCCGAACTTTCCATATCCTGTCAATCCTGTTAGGATTTTCGTTGTCTGCAAAGTGCATTAAATCTTAGCAGCAACAAAAATCTGTCACGAGTCATGAACTTATTGAAAGTTGGGGTGGCGATGAGAGGGTCGTGCTTCCAATAGTGTTGCAACACATGCTTCTTGATCAGAGGCATGAGGAACAACAAGGCAAAGAACGTCATAAATTCTTCCACAGTCGTATCCACCCAGCCTCGTATTCTCGCTTTAGGAGAAAGGACGTCCAATCTGCCAAACACCCACCTGTAGTAGGCGTTTGTTTGGGCAACGATGTACGTCATTACCTCCATGTCGAAAAAAGCGAGGAAGAAGTTCGCTTGATCATCACAGGGCCAGTCGTCAGTTGTTCCTGACGTCCCAGGATTGAACTGGGGCACGTCAGGTACAAAATTGACTCCGTCAGACCAATCGAACGAAGGCAGCTCAGGGATCGGAATGTCGTCTGCGTCTGCTTCATCGTCTGAAATATCGCTTCCATGGTCGCGATACAGCACTTCATCATCATTACCCTCCTCTTCACTTGACAGACGATGCCCTTCCTCATTTTCGTCACCGACGTCGGACTCACTCCCACTGTCCACTCCCAAATCCCCCCACCCTTGGTCCCGTGCTAGGGCTTCGTCGTCGAAACCCGGGCTGCCAATGTCCTGCGAATCACCATCAAACAGCAGGGCGGCATACTTAGATGGTGTCAGAGTTTTCCGGGTCACTTTGGCACGTGCGGGAGTCTTATGGACAGGGAGAGCAGAGGCGGTGGCAGGGGCGGCGGCAGGGGCGGCGGCGGCAGCGGCGGCGGCAGGAGCAGCAGTGGTGCGTGGCCTTGATGGCAAGATGATGGTGGTGCCTGTCGCCCTTCTCTCTGTTCCTTGGGCAGGGGCGGCATGGGCGGCAGGGGCAGCAGTGGTGCGTGGCCTTGATGGCAAGATGATGGTGGTGCCTGTCGCCCTTCTCTCTGTTCCTTGGGCAGGGGCGGCATGGGCGGCAGGGGCAACAGGGGCAGCAGGGCCGGCAGGGACACCAGGGCCAGCAGTCGCTTTCCCAGTCGCTTTCCCTCTCCCTTTCCCCTTCCCCTTCCCTGTTCCTTGGGCAGGGGCGGCAGGGGCAGCAGGGGCAGCAGGGGCGGCAGGGGCAGCCGGGCCAGGGGCGGCTGGTGGTGGTGGTGGTGGTAGGGGCACTGTGGCTGGCGTACGGGTTCTCTTCCCTACGCCCGTGCCTTTCATTTTTCCTGCCCCCGCAGGTAATGCAGCCCTAGGGCGGCCTCCTGCGTCGCTGGTACCGGTGGCAGGGGTGGCAGGGGGGGCAGTGGTGGTGGTAGTGGTTGTTGCAGTGGCCTGGGTCATGGTGGCAGTGTCCCGAAAGACCAATGACCTCTGTGCCATTGCCCTGCTTGCACGTGTTTTTCGTGCTTTGGGTGCTGGTGCTTCGTCCTCTGAGCTGTAGGGCGTGTCGTACTGGTAGCTAGGGTCTTTGGCAGCCACCCTCTGCCTTCCACGGTGGCTAACACCACCAGAAGGAGGGCTGGTTGTGTCATCAGGGAGCGAGCGTGAGGGACGTGTGGGCTCCATGACTAGTGCGTGGTTACTGGCGCGGTGGTGCTTGCACGAGTGTGGGGCGAGCGTTTGGCGGGGTGGTATCGAGAGTTGACATGTAGTACTATACCCACACCAATTTTCAGCCGCCTGGCTATAAACGCGCGGTTTTGGTACGTGTTCAAAGTCTCTGCTCTTAAGAGTCTCCCCGCAGTGCGCCGGGGGAACTCTTATGAGTCTCCCCGCAGCTCCCGGGTTAAGAGTTATAAATGGCCAGGCACTGAATATATCTTCTGCAACTGAGTTCAGAACTTCTGATCATATGCATCAATAGCATCACCTACTGTATATTAGTCAACTTACCCTATAGTCCATTCATTATAGGTCGGCCAGAAAGCTTGACCACTAACCTCTATAACTCAAGCACGACTAGAATAATCGAGCTTATAATTATTAACTATAATTTAGGAAGTGTCAGCCAAGAAATACCTATGGAAATGTACAGCCAATCTGTTCTTGTCCCTTTTGAGTTTTACAGATGATAGGGGTCACGATATCTGGCTTACCTATAATGCATGGATTACAGTCAAATGTAAGCCAATCTATTTATTGTGTTCAAAATACTACCAAATCAGTAACCCAGAACATATAATCTAAACGGTAAGTATAGAAAGTCAAACGTCCGAGGTATGGCAGTATAATATGTGTGAATCGTATTTGGGTTACATAGAATATATTAGGATGCAACAGGAAAACTGTGTTAACAGAGTGACTGGCAAGGTATATGCTCACAACAAAAGATGAGCGGGTATTTTGCTCTCATTAACCTCGCACCACAACAAGTAGAAAAGTTGTGTTTCTCCCCTTGCCTGTTTGTCTGGAGATTGGCATAATGTTATTATAGATGATTACATGTTACCGATAACCTATTTAAATATATCAACATCTATAAAACGGATATAGACGATATTCATTGATAATTCATATACATCAAAAACAGAAAAAATGGCTTATGTCTTCAAGTTAGAACGTGATAACTAATATTAAAGTACCGGTAGTCCGGTATGTAATGTTCTGTGAAAAGTAAACACTAGGGGTCAATCAAGCTAGTCATAATATCGTAATTATCGAAATATATTTGTTGAATACTAGATAAAAAAAAAGAGAAAATAATTATATACCTGTATATTTAATAGTGGTCCCTTCATCATTGACGATGTTGCCTATTAGTATAATAGTCTCCATCCAACACCCACGTCAGTCATTTGAATCAACTGCCACGAGGATGAACAGAGATATTCATCATAAGTACAACGCTACTTCTCTTATGGTATCGTCATAGATTGGGTACCCACTACGAAAAAAAATCGTAAAAAAATAAGAGAAGAAAAAAGGAAAATAATAAATAATCTAATCAAAGTTATAACACGCTGCCCACTTCGGTGGATTTCATGCGTTGTGGCTTTTTGCCACCTCTCGCCAAGTGCACCATTTGTCCTTCTCTTCCTCGCGGGCAACGGGATAAGTTGTGTGCCCCGCGCTCTGTTTCATTCGACGTTCGCTCAATTCTCATGAGTCCTTACTCATTTGTATATATCTGAGTTGTAGTGAACTACGTTTAGATTAGCTAGCACGGGTTATCACATTGGTTGGCAGCAGGAAGTGTTAATTTAGGTTACTATTCAGGCGCTAACGTGTTATGTTTAGGACCGATGCCACATGTGTTTGTTCTGTGGTACTGCGCGCCTTAGTTTTTGTGCTATTCCTTAGTTAGGAGGCTTTTGTTTTTCACGAGCTATTCTTCAGTCCTGTGTGTATGGCCTAAGGGCCATTTTCTTTTTCATTTAGCAGACGCGCCGGTCTAAGGATTGTCACACGTGGTGTGGAATCTTCTGGCGTTCGAGCCTGCTCGGAGGCCCCTTTCGAGTGCTTCACCTACTTCATGCTGCCCGGGGTTGTCTTCAGGGTAAGTGCGTCCTTCTTAAAGGGTGTGTTACCTTGTGATAAGCCTCGTTAGGTTGTTTTCATTAGGAGTGTACTTTATCTTTATATGATATGTTGTTGTGCTCCCTTTTCTTGTGCTCCCTGTGTGTTAGTGTTGCGCACTTGCCGGGAGTTCAAGGAGGCGTCCTTGTTGCAGGTTTTTTGGGGTTGATTCTTGCTCTGTCTGGTGCCCCGGTGGGAGCGATTTCCTCTTGTAGGGACCCGCCGGTCCTTAGTTCTGCGGTCTGAGGACGGTTGCCGCCGTGCCGCCGTGCGGTCTCTTTTTTCCCTTTTTTCCCCTGTGTTTGTTATGTTTTTGGTAGTGTGCCACCTCCTTCTGGCGGTCTTGTAGGGCCGGCAGATTGAGACGTATCCATTATAGATACAGTATCGGCTCGCCTTTTTTTTACTTACCAGTTTACCCCATCTGCCGGCGGCTCAGTGTGTAAACGGACCAACGGCTGCTAGCGATTGTGAGTTATAGCACGCAGATATCCGCTGAATTCTTGGTGCATTAACCTCTGACCCATGTCACAGGTAGGCAGGCTGATGTGAAACTCCCCCCACGATTGAAAAGGGCGGAAGGGGGGGGGGGGGGGGGTAGGTTTCACGACCTCTTAGGAGTCAGGAAAAGGTTGGAGGCTGTTGCCTAATGTTTTTTCTGATGCCGGGGGGAATAAGGATGTTAAAACCTCTTGGGTTATCCTTATGAGCATTGATTCCTGGAAGTTTTCTATTTCCAGATCCCTTCCACGCTCCGGGCAGCTAAGGAGACAGCGTTCCCGCCGGGGAGGGGAGAGAGTGACCATGCCTCTGTTCTCAACTTGTTCGATGCCTACGTGCCTCTTGGTACCAGTAGCGGCGCACAGGCTCTGTATTCGATGTGTCAAGTGTTTAGACAAATCCTCTTTTTTATGGACCTCACGGAAATGTCCGGTGTGCTCTGACCTGTTTGAGGAATGGCTGGCAAACCAAGACATGTCGTGTTTGTTAACTATTATAGAAATTAAGAACAAATTTTGTGGCGTACGCCTCACGGGTAGCAAACGCAGAATTGTCTTGTGATAATGCTGAACTATTACGATTAATTCATCTTTATTCATTTGACGACACCTCAGTCTCTCAGGCACAGGTCCACATGAGACCAAACACGAACTTGGTGACATCTGAACAGGGCTCCCCTCCCCACGCCAAGCAGATTCGCTTAGAGTCACCGGAGTGTGTGCAGTCACCCCAGCCGGAAACATCCGCGGGACTGTGGCAGAGGTCGTCCAGCTTGGAGTTCTTCACTGACCAGCAACGCAAGCTATCTAGCCCAAGGCTTAATGAGAGATATGTAATAGATCACTTTAGCTCTAGCTCCCAGTTTTATCAATCTGATGCACAGCCGGTTGCCTTGACTTCCACTTCGGAAATGCCGGGGGGTTTCCCCGGTCTTTTCGAAACGGATGCCGAGCGACCTCATACTGCAATGAGGATTAGGAAGAATGTCAAGGTGAGACTCCAAGGCTCTAAACTCGTGGTGATTAAGGGTTATCTCATGGAGTCCAGTATGGGACTAAATATATCTCACACGCCGGAGGCCCAAGGCCTTAGTGGCGTTACAAGTCCTACGGCTCAAGCGCTGAAAGCGGGAGAGACAGACGCAAAGGTTTCAAGGTCTCTTACTATGCCGGAGGCGGTCACTGCACAAAGGTCTAACCCCAGAGTAGACCCTACATCGACGGGTCACTCCGTACGGGCAACTCCTATGACATCAGTCCCACGGGACATAAGTCTACAAGCCTCTAGGGAATCCACTGAGTCGCCGGAGGGGCTAGTAAAAGAGTCGCCAGCAAAAGGACCCCTCTCATCGATTAAACCTAGTGGTGATGGGGTACTAGCTAAGTCAAGGCCCCTAGTACAAGTAGATGAACATCAATTAGGGGAGAAAGGTTCAAAGTCTCTGAAGCGGCCAAAACATCAAAACAATTAGATGATCTGTTGCATAGAGTGTTACAACAATGTTACATTTCAAAAAGACTTCAGGAAGCCCCGACAGAGGCTACGGTACCTCCGCCGGTAGACGCTGTGCCCACCTCCTCTAGGGATGATAAGGTTTTGCCTCTTAACTCAGTTCCTCCCTCGACAGGGACGTTGCCAGAACAAGTTTCCATCCGCCCGTTGTTACCAGCCAAAATTAATATTATTGCGGACCCGGATGTCATCAGGGCCCCGACAATACCAAACTTATCTCTCCCGAATGCTGCTAGGTAGGGGCAAGACTTACCGGCCAACAGCCAGGTTCACACCCGGCGGGTGGGTGAGTCTCTTTTTAAAGGAGAAGGATCTAGTACTTCCTTGCTAACTGACAAGCAGGTATCTGGCACTAATGTGTCTTCCGCGGGCAGGAAGGAAACTAATTCTGGCCCGCTAACTCATGTTGATAGTGCGAGATGTGCCGTACACCATAAGACTAAGTCCCTTACAGTTGATCCGGCTATAAAACTAACGTTGCGTTAGCAACGTTTTTTATGGGGGGGGCGGGAGAGAAGGAAGGTGGTAGGGGTGGTAGGGAGGGGGTGGTAGGGGGGGGGGGGGGGCGGGAGGGGGCAGGGGGTGCGGGGAAGGAAGGAGGGTGGGGGTGGAGGGATGTTAACCAACAACGAGCCCCCCTACCACCCTACCCCCCCTAACTCCCCGCCTCCCCCTAACCCCGGCTACCACCCCCCCCCCCTCCCCCCCCCTCCCTACCCTCCTTCCTTCCCTTCCCCCCTCCCCCCTCCCGCCCCCCACCCCCTCCCTACCACCCCATCCCTATCTCCCCCACCCCCCTCCTTCCCTCCCCCCCCTCCCAGCTCCGCCCCCCGTCTCAAGATCCGGCGGGTCTCCCGCCGGATCTCGAGGAACCCATGGACTCTCGGTCCGTCACTCAACCTCACAAATCTTGGTCAAAATCTGAGGACCAACCTCGGACTCAGAAAGAGCCGGGCAGGTTGTGGCTCCCAGTAATCGCATTAACTAGAGGTGAGGGGCACAAGTCAATACAGGGGGAGGTTCCGGTGCCAAAGGAATGGGCTATAGAAGTGAACCGGAAACAGGTCTTCAGGGCAAAAGACGCACATGGCAAGGTATTAGAAGTGCAGGTTCAGGCAGTGCCCGACCCGGCAAATTTTCGATACTTTGTGTACAACCCTAGTCATTTGACCCATTCTCCGCCGGGTGACCCTAGTCCTTCCCCTCCTCTCCCAGATGTCCCAGTTTGCCCCGATTGCTCTCAACGTTGTGGCATCAATGGGTGCCATTCTATACAGTACGACGAGCCTAGCGTAACCTTTCATCGTTGTAATCCTCATCAAGAGCGAAGGGAATTAAATCTGGGTGAGGTGGGGCATGGGCCTTGTGTGACATGGGATCAGGAGGTCCAACATTTGCTATTGATATGACATCCAATACCTTGTTACCGGTTCCCCCACCGCAGCATACTGAGTTTGACTGCCTAAAGCAACAGCCCGGTGGAGACCCCAGGGCTATTTTTGAATTTCTTATCGCTCCCCAATTCGAGGCCAAAGATTTTCTGCCCCCTTTTATCGTCCCAGATCGTATGGAACTCCAGAGGAAATTCCTAGTCAGAGATAACGCCCATCGAAAATTTATTAGTTTTCTCCTCACCAGAGATACGGCTCAGGCCATTGCTAAACCAATCCCCAATCCACCAAGGCAGAGGGCAGAAATAGTCAAAGCTTTTAGCAATATCTTCTACCGCATCCGGCACAATCCGTGTTAGACATCCGGACAGCCTTATTTGAGGCAATCTGAGCGAGGCAGCGACTCAGACTCAGTATGGTATAGGGGTTACCGGTGAACGTTTACTATAGAGTTGTGTTCTCTCCGGTTCTGACGGCAACTACAGTTAATCCTCAGACACAGAGAGACGTAAGAATGATGCTTCAAGGGAGCAAAGGGTCTTCCAAGTGTGACGTCTACCAGCGTTGGCAGAATCGCCTCTCGTTAGCCACTAGCACTCGCCAGGGACATCGAAATGGGCTACAGTTATCAGAGAATGTTGTTCTTTCTTTCCTAGTAATCGCATTGTCACAGCCAGTCCAGTGGTGGTCTTTGTTTTCGTCTGTGACAACGGGTTATATTTTATATCAACAGTAGTGATAATAGTACCAGCGTGTGAATGAGAAAGACTTTCAGAGCGAGGAGGTAGTAAGTGTCTGTATGTACGGGTGCATTCCTGCCTCTCGCTCGCCATTGGACGGCGTGTCTTGCTGTGTCATATGACGCCTGCTGTCTTGTGACGTCTCGGCCCGTGATTGGCCGACCATCGCGCCTTTGCGGTCTCCTGTGTAACTTACCTCCTCCATGAGGGTCCCCAGGAGCTGTCCTCGTCAAGACAGGCTTGGCGCCCGTGCTTCTAACATCCCCTTGCGTACTCTCTCCCGATCACCACCTTTATCACTGTTTCTCTCACTCGATTCTCTCTTTCCATACTCTAACCTTGATTAACTGCACAACACTCCCCTTGGGTTCTGCATACAGTTTTCATAGCCGGCCCATTGTATTGCATGCGCCGTCCTCAGAGATATTTACATGTACTTAGAATAGGTTTGAGGGTTCTTAGTTAGTATAGGTTAAGAACTTTGTGTGTCTCCATTATTGATTTAGTGTTTCTGCTCTTTTATTTAATGCTAGACTGGGATAAGGTAACTGTCGTCGTTGTCTCCGATGTGTGTACGGTTTGCTTATACCTACACGACTTCGACCGGTCCTGTGGTAGCCTGGGTTGTCTTTTCGGTTGCGTCCTTTGCGAGTGCAGCATTGTGTTGACTGAGGGTTTTGGCCTGTACCAGTTCCACACTTTACTGCCTCTTTGCTTGGCTTTAGAGGGTCGCCAGGATAGAACCAGATACTTGTGATCTGGATCTATCGAGAGAGCCCCCTAGTCAATTAACGTAACTTAAAGGATGCAGTCTTAAGGACATCGCTAGGCTACGAGCCTGTCTTGCTCAACCCCAGACACTTGTTAGTATTTAATATAAGCTCTTTGATATGTGCGCATTATTATTCACAGCATTTATTAGTCTAGGTTGTTGCTGAGCCGCACAACCATAGCATACTGTTTCGTTGATGAGGAAGTACTTCTTTTAGTGTCGAGCATTGCTACCGTTGCGCATTTATAGTATTCTCGTGTCAGTTAACATTATATGTCCTATCTTTTAGTGTATTCGATTTACACGTGTGGTGTCCTGCTTCCTGCCTTTATATAGTTCTAAATCAGTACGAGCATCTTATGAGCATCAGACTTCTTCAGAAGTTTCCAGATCTATGCTGTAGGACTATACTTCACTTTCTTTCAGATAGGAGTGAAGAGTTTATTGTTGTTTAGAGTAACTGTATTGAAGCATCTTTTTATTGTATTAAATTTTGTAGTGATTTAATTGATCTTTCCATAGATTCCTTTTTATGCATTTTAACGTAACTTGCATCTTGTTTGTTATCAGGCTATACCAGTGCAGGTTAGCCTGAAGTAGAGTACATTTATGCCCAGTTAAGGATACCCCGCTATCAGAGATTAACCCTGGAGGATATAGGTGTTTTGTTCGCCGGCATATAAGTTTGAGGGTTTGGATCTAGCGTACCGTTGTTGCATACTGCCCTTTTACTAGTCCAATCATTGAGTGCCCTTGTTTTATTCGTAGTCCCGGTCGTAACAAATGGCGACCTTAGTCTAGGATTTAGTGAACTAAGAAATAATTGCAGGATTTTTTTGGTGGAGAATTTTTGTTTTAATCACCGTTTGGGGGTCGATTGTTATTTCTCACAGTTTGGCAGTGGACATTTGTTTTTGAGGAATATTTTGGACACGTTGGAATTTGTTTTGGCAACGTAGTATAGCACTTGTGTTGTCTTCAAGCATTTTTTGAGTGAATAGTGCTACATGAGAGTTTATTTTTATTTTTTTTGTATAAACGTTGAGGATTTCCGGTGGACATTATGTCGAACGACGGATCAGTGCACAGTGAGGACACAGTGCGGGAAGCAGGATCTGAGGTGCAGAAGCTGGGTTTGTTAGATGGCATTAGTGTAGTAACTAGTGAGGAGGATGCAAGGAAGTTTCTGGAGATGCCTATTACTGTTGACTGGGTGTCGGGGATTGATCGGTATGGTCTCCAGTGTTTGGCCACGGTCATGTTGGCATGTTGGCACTAGCAGCATGACGAGAAGTGACCTGGTGGCATGTATGCTGGGCGGGGTGCGTGGTGCACAGGGTGGAGCGGGTGCTTTGGCACCTTCGGCCAAGCCCCCCCTCCACTCTACTCACATCATGCCCTCTAGAACACCGAATCCGAGTACGTTCCCGCAGGCCTATAGTCACTGGCAGCGTGGTTTGCCCCTGGGTGGATCACTGGGTGGGTCTCCAATTGTTGCATCTCCTCCTCCTCAAGGTTTAACTCCAGATATGCTCTTCCAGCTTGAGATGGCTAAGATTCAGCAGTAGCAGCTTAGGATTCAGGCTGAGGAGAGAAAGGCCATACGTGAGACTGAGCTTCAGGTTGAGGCTACGAAGTACTGTGCAGACATAGAGCTTGAGAAGTCTCGGGTGGAGTCGACAGTGCAGCGTCTCGGTTCTGGGAATCGAGGTCTTGATCAGTCTTTATCGCACCTTCTTAAGTTAGTCCCTGCATTTGACGAGTCGGGTGTCACCAAGTTTTTCCTGCATTTCGAGAAGAAGTGCCGGGAGCACCAATGGCCCGAGGTTAAGTGGGCAGCCCTTGTTTCCTCTAGGTTGGTTGGCAAAGGACTCAAGGCATATGATGCGTTGCCCTTGGAGTCTTGCATCGATTATGAGGTATTGAAGGAAGCTGTTCTGCGGGTGTACAAATTACAACCAGAGACATATAGGTTGAAGTTTCGGGGTGTTACGAAGGGTAGTGAGTGCACTTTTCTAGAAAATGTCTGGGAACTGTCTGATGCTTTGAGAAATTGGCTGAGGTCAGAGAAGGTGACGACGTTCGAAGAGCTTGAGCAGTTATTCCTTCTAGAGCAATTTTTTAAATGCACAGGCGGTGACCTGACTTTGAACCTCAAAGAGAAACATCCTAAAACTCTACAAGAGGCAGCTGAGTTGGCTGCCCTGAGATTATCGCTGATTCGTGGGTGCGGGTCTGCACAACGGACCGATGCAGTTAACAAGGGGCGCAACACTCCACCCCCCCGAGTCAGTGATGCAACATTTAATAACAAAAGTAAGAGCAATGATACTAATTTTGATCACAAACCAAAAACCGTCCCGTTTAAGAAAGGTCAGGGCCCTTCCCCACCTCAGGGGAAGTCCAAGGGTGAAGTAGAGTGTTTTAAGTGTCATAAAAAGGGGCATTTTGAAACGTTCCTGCCCTAGTAACCAACCTGCAGCAGTCGTGTATTTGGCTAGCAACATTGGGGTGTCTCTGAGGTCTTCTGCATTTACCCGGGGTGATATGTCAGATGCGGGGGCACAGCCAGTGAAGGAGTGTCCGGAAGGCTCGAAACCTGTCCGCGATGCTTTTTGCGACCATAGAGGGCGTGGCTGCGTGAGTTGGGCTGGTTGCAAGCATGGGTTGGAGTTGTTGCGTGATACAGGTGCATCCCAGACTCTGATGAAAAACTTTACAGGCCAACCTATAAACGCGGCACGGGTAGTTGTGGTGCAGGGTATTAATGCTACACGGTCATACCTGTTGGTTCGAGTGGAGCTGGAGGTTGATGGTGTGACACGAGAGATAGATGTTGGAATCGTAGAGAAACTGCCAGTAGAGGGCGTCGACCTTCTTCTCGGCAACGACTTTGCGGTGCCTACTTCTGAGGTTCCACCCTTAGTCGTTGCCGAGAGGGCGGCCGACGTGAGTAGGGAGGGGCAGGAGTTGGTCGAGAGGTGTCAATTACAGCAGATGGCGTGTGTTGTCACCCGATCTCGTGCATCTAAGGTGTCACAGCCTATTCCTCAGTCTCTAGACCAGCGGAGGAACGGTCGGAAGGAGAAAGCTAAAGTTGGGAGAAGTTTTGTGAGTTTTGATCCAGCGGCTCTTCTTGGTGACTCAGTATTAGCACCAATGTTTAGGCCCGGAGTGGCCCCAGAACCTGTCACACGTGGTGAGGAAGTAGGGCCTGAGAAAACTCCGAGACAGCAACGTTACACACTTAAGCAAGATAGATCGAACAGTCCAGTATCGGGGGAGGCCATAAGTCACAGTTGCCCTCTGACCCTTGACCAGTGCGGACGTCCCCAGTGACCGCTAGTGTACTGTTTACCCTTAGTGAGGTCCTAGTGAACTTTCTTAGTGATGGCTGTTGTTGATGAGTCTGCTGTCTCCTCCCATACTCTCCAGCTTTGTTTTCCTTTGCAAGAAAGACTGGAGAGTGTGGAGCAGGAGATTCAGTGTCTCAAAGATGAAAATTTGGCCTTGAGACTAGCTATGGCGGAGAAGAAGTGTGAGGCTACCGGAAGTGTTCCCAGGGATCGTGAAGCCCCTTGGAAAGTGGTGTCAACAAGTGCAACGGCCTACCAGCTGAAAAGGCAGCCACTCAAGACCCACAACAACTTTAGCACCTTGGCTGATGAGAGTGATGGCGAGGAAGTGGCGATCATCGAGGCAGTGAGAGGGGAGGGGGGGGGGGAGTCTGCTGCTGTTGCTGCAACAACTGCTGCTACAACTCCTGCTACACGCCGACAACGGAAAAAAGCTAAGTTCATTGTCAGTGATTCAATGGTTAGGTACCTTGACGGGGCTACTAACACTCATGTTAGTAAAGTTGTCTGCCTACCTGGAGCCGGAGTCAGGAGGGTGGCAGAGAAGATGGATGGTGTCCTAGAAGTGGGTGGGGAGGACCCCATCATCTTCATCAATGCGAGGTCCAATGACATATGGAGATGCAGGACTGAGGAGTTGCTGACCAAGTACCAGGAAATGCTGGAGAGGATCAAGGAGAAGGGTGGATTTCCTGTGGTGCACAGTATCCTGCCAAGAAGAGGGGTACGGAAGGAATGGTCCTCCTAGAGTAGTGGGGTTTCTGAAAAATGTGAATGTTAGGAGCATTTTTAGGTAAAAGTTGGGAACAAGACTTTTTAGCATATTTCAGGTATGCTGAATTCGATAAACCCGGTTCCCAAGCGAAATTTTGAATTTTTGACCATCTAATTTGCATAAACAAAATGGCCACCAAATTGGAAATTTTTGACACTTCATAAACCATTTTCTCCAATATCTCTCTAACTAGGCAAGCAAAAATGACAAATAAAGTGTCTATACTTATGTTTTGAGGGTCAGAGAATGTGATTAAGGCATCTTTAAAGTGATTAGTGATAAGCCTTCACGTAAATGTGCAAATTAGTGGCTGCAATAATAGAAAAATCAATTTCTCCAATATCTAATGCTAATACTAATACTAATTGTTTCTTTTATTTGCAGACTACAATGGATCCAGTAGTTACTTTGAAGAGGCCTTCACCTGTAGATTACAGCTTGTGCATCTTCTGCCAAACTCACACAGCCAGTGTTATTCCTAGTAATGCAAGTTACTAGTTCCTCCTGTTGTTCTCAAAAACTGTGCTTCCGTGCTGACTCCCTGCCTAGGCAAACTCTTTCGTCTCTGTCTATCCTCTAACGTCTTCCCTTCATGCTGGAAGTTTGCTCACATTCAACCTGTCCCAAAGAAGGGTGACCGCTCTCAACCCTCCAACTATCGTCCAATTGCTCTTATCTCTTGTCTTTCTTAAGTTTTTGAAACTATTCTTGCTTCCAAATTTCTTAAGCATTTCTCTTCTCATAATCTGCTCTCAGATCGCCAGTATGGCTTCTTTAACACCTTACGAGCGGCCTATGCGGTTTATTTATGTGTACCGCACAGCGGGGTGTTTTTAGCCAAAATAGGGCTGTTTACGTGATCATTTTCATGCCTAAATAAGACCCAGAACGTAAAACAAGTACCTATCCCTGAAAGGGCATAAACAGAGCTTTCGAATGACACCATAACGATCCTTGTATGATGGATAGTTTTCTTGCAATAACCGTGCAACGCGAGTGCAAAAAGCAGGTAATTCGGTACTTTCAGTACATAATTGAGTATGTAGCGAGTGAGAGAGGGAGGAGGGAGCTGAGATTTGTGTCAGTAGGTTCGCCGCGGTGGTCTGGAGCAGTCATACGCTCGCTAGTCTCCTGCCACCACTTGTCTCTCTCTCTCAGCCACATTACGTGCTGAAATTGCCACTCGACCTATGTCGAGCGCCGCCACATAGTCCAGCTTTTTTTAACTCGACTTATGTTGCTCGCCGCTAATAAAGGGTTAAGGGTCGCTCTACTGGTGATCTTCTTTCATATCTTACTAACTCTTGGTCATCCTCCTTTCGGGACTTCGGTGAGACTTTTTCTATTGCACTAGACATATCGAAAGCCTTCGATAGAGTCTGGCATAAATCTTTAATTTCTAAACTACCCTCCTTCGGTTTCTATCCCCATCTGTGCCTTTGTCTCTAATTCCTTTCCGGCCGTTCCATAGCCGCGGTTGTGGACGGCCATTGTTCACTTCCTCACCCTATAAACTCCGGTGTTCCTCAGGGCTCTGTCCTATCTCCTATTCTCTTTCTAATTTTTATAAATGATCTCCTTAACTGTACCTTAATTCCCATCCATTCATACGCAGACGACTCAACCTTACACTACTCCATTAGTTTTTCAGAACGCCCCAGCCAGCAATCCCTCAACGACAAACGTAATGAAGCCATAGAACTCTTAAATTCTGATCTAAATACTATTTCCAATTGGGGCAGAGAAAACCTTGTTAACTTTAATGCTTCCAAAACCCAATTTCTCCATCTATCTAACCGTCAGGATCTCCCAGCGGACTATCCCTTATTCTTCAACAATACAAAAATCAACCCTTCATCTTCTCTCAATATTCTTGGTGTCTCTTTTTCTTCTGCTCTCATTTGGAAGGACCATATTACCAGTCTTGCTAAGGCAGCCTCCCAGAAGCTGGGTGTGCTCAACCGCCTTAGGGGGTTCTTTTCCCCTGCACAGCTTCTTGCTCTGCTCATAGTGCGCCCTTGTATTGAGTATTGTTCACATGTGTGGGGAGGTTCCTCTCACACCGCTCTCCTAGACAAAGTTGAATGGAAGGCCTTTCGTATCATTAACTCCCGTCCACTCACCAACTCTCTGCAATCTCTCTCTCCGCCGCAATGTTGCATCTCTCTCGCTATTCTATCGCTACTATAATAATCAGTGTTCCTCAGAGCTATCCCAGTGCATACCACCTCCTTTATGTAGGGCACGTGGTACCCGTCTTGCAACTCAATCCCACCCCTACTCTGTGCAACTCTCCAACCCAAGAGTGAAACGTTACTGTCAAACTTTCTTCTACTCAACAGCTGAGCTCTGGAACTCTCTCCCAGAATCAGTCTTTCCCTCTTCCTATGACTTAAATTGCTTCAAACTCTGTGTGTCCAGGCATTTTGGCTCTAACGTCCCTTGATTTTGGCCCTGTCACTCTTTCAACTATGGGGGAGGCACTCGCTATAGGCAGTTATGCCTTTTGCCTCCCTCAATCACATAGAAAAAAAAAAAAAAAAAAAAAAAAAAAAAAAAAAAAAAAAAACATGGACTCGCAAAAGTCAGGGATGCTGCCAGTACCAGAAGAAAGCTTAGAGACACTAAGAATATCGATGTGATTGACCGTCTTGAGAATGTCTTGGATTCTGCTGAAGCCGAAACTCTTGTGTGGCACAAAATGTGCTATGCCCACTTCACAGACAAAAGTAAACTTGAACGTTTGCGGAAGATGCAGGCAGTGGATTCAAAACAAGAAGCAAGTTGCAGCAGCAGTGGTAACAGATGTTCATTGCGAAGGCACGTGGAACCAGTAAACTGGAACTTATGCATTTTCTGTCAAACTGTTGTTTTGAAGGCACGGTTGATCTCAGTAATGACAAAACAAATGAGTGATCAGATAATTGAAGCTTCCCCTCTCGACTACAAAATTGGCCTTCGATTGGCTGGAGTGATTGACTTAATTGCAGCTGAAGCCAAATACCACTTGAAGTGTCTAAGAGCATTCACCAGATCTACCAATAAAACAAAGCTGGACTCAGACAATACAGACCTTGCGATGGTATGGCTATGCAAAGAGTTGCAACAATCTGCAGACAGAGGGCACGTTATCCTGCTGAATGATGTCTGGGAACGGTATAAGGAGCTTGCTGAAGAATCGTCAACCATAATTCAACCGTCTTACTACAGTAGAAGGACAACCTTCAAGGAAAAGTTGCAGTCACAGCTGGGAGACATTTTCAACTTCTTCCAACCTCTTGACAGGAGCACATCCGAGAGAAAAACCATGCTGATTCCCACAAAGTATCAGCATACTGCAGTTTTGGAAATGACAGAAATTGAGGAGACTGAGAAAATGTTGCCTCAATATGTGCCTCAGGATGACATTTTCCTATCACTTGTACATGTAGCGCTGAGAATTCGTGGAGACATGATGGAATTTCTGGGTCACAAAGGTTTCTCTGTAAGTGAAGATGAAGCGATTCAATGCATTCCAGATAGTTTATATATGCTATTGAGACTAATCTTTGGTGGTCAAGAGGTGCTAGAAGATGATAGTTCTGAAAAAAATGAAGATCTTGTCCAAGGCAGAGTTCTGAGTGTAGCACAGGATCTAGTTTACTGTATGAGCGGCGGCAGAAAATGGACTCCCAAACATATTGGTCTTGCCAATACACTACATCAAGCCACACGATCAAAAGATCTGGTGGAGTTGTTCCACAAGGCAGGCCACTGTTTGAGCTATGAACAGGTGTTGCAAGTAGACACTTCCTTAGCTGAGAGCACTCTGAAATCTATGGACCAAGCAACCGGGGCCATTATTCCACCAAACATTGTAGCCAATGAATTTATCCACTACACTGCAGATAACATTGACATTCTTGATGAGACACTTGATGGAAAAAATACTTTCCATGCAACTCAAATGGCAACATGGCAGCGGGGACAGAAAGCCGATGCTGAGCCATGTTAGAGCCATCTGCTAGACATACGCTGATCGTGCCAGATGTCCTAGAGAACCTGTATCCTGTCAATATAAATCCTGCCACAAGTGAGCCAGTATTCACAGCCCCTGTTGACAAGGTATGGTTCATGAAACCTGAAGGAGACAGTGATTGTGTAAAAGAAGCACAAGCATCGAACATGACTTTTTTCCTGCGACGTCAAGATTCTGCCACAAAACCTTCTTGGACAGTATTCAATCAGTCAGTCTCAACAGAGGAACCAGAGAAGACAGCAGTAGGGTATTTACCCATAATTCTTGCTCCTGCTCACGAGTTAGATACGCTAAATACAGTTGTGAAGAGGTGCATGGCGATATCTTCACATTTCGGACAGCAGCATACAGTCCTTACAGTGGACCAAGCCTTATACTGCAAACTCATGGAACTGAAGTGGTCTGTGGAAGAATATCGGGATAAATTAATCCCTCGCCTTGGTGGACTTCATACCGCGATGAACTTCCTGAAGGCTATAGGAGATCACATGGCTGGATCTGGTTTAGCTGAAGTGTGGCTAGAGAGTGGACTGCTTGGGGAGGGTGCTGTGCAGCTTGTCCTGTCAGGAAAAGCGTACAATAAGGCTATGAGAGCTCACAAACTTACTTTGCAAGCTCTTTGGCGGCTTTTGTTACCAACATTTCTCCTGTTTGCTGCAGAGTCAGACAAGGAATACCATGATGAAGTTTCTGAGATAGCTGCTGATGACAATCCCGAAAGAATTCCAGAGCTGATAAGATTTCTGAAGCAGGAACGGTTTCACAATCTTCTGAAAGGTTTCATAGCAAGTAAATCTGATGATGTGAACTTTGTCTTCTGGTGGAACTATATGGACATTGTCTCAATACTGTTGCAGTTCACTCGAGCTCAGCATGAAGGAATCTGGGACCTTCATCTCCACTCCTTCAGTCTGATGTTGCCATACTTCATGCGGTATGACCACCTGAACTATGCAAGATGGGGTACAGTGTATATAGCCGAGATGAACCAACTACCAGAATCCGTGTTATCAGAGTTTCAAAGGGGCAACTTTGTTGTAAAACGTTCTGTTCAAAAGTTCAACCAAGTAGATCCAGACCAAGCCATGGAGTGGATAAATGGTACAGGAAAGAAAGCAGGTGGAATCATTGGCATCACAAAGACAACATCAGCGCTTTGTAGATGGACCCTTTCGTATAATATGAGGTCTCACATTGCAGCTGAAACGCATGCAATGTACAACAACTGTCCTGGTAGTGCACGTGTTCACAATGAAGCTACCAAATCACGGCAAAAGCGGGACAACGATGACGAGATGGCATTGCTCTCGGCCTTCCAGGGATTCAAGGTTTTTGCATCGGTTTCACCAGCGTCATTGCAGAGTCTGGCCACAAAAGACCTAGCAACAGAGGCAATCCAAAACTCATTACTTTGTGCCAAAGAACTCGGACAAGAAAAAGTGAATACATTCGTTGAGGAGAGGATGATTGTACCTGAGCAAGGTGACAAGCCAGATGTCAGAATCCATGCACCCCTACACAGGAGTAATGCCAAAACGTTTGCATCTCTGTATGAAGTGGTCAAAGACAATAAAGAGAAAGACAAGAGAACTATCCTGAAGGCAGATAGAAACGTGCTTCAACGCCTTCTTACTTTCTATGAGGCAGGTCGTCCAGTTGACTTGCCAGCTGTCCTAAAGCACGAGCTTCTGCCAGTTCCTGTATCACTCGCTGAAATGAATCGTACACTCCGCACTGGAAATAAGTCCATACTGGCAGATAAGTTAACGGAAGACATAATCTGCCCTGAAGCTATTGAACTTCACGACTCATCATCCTGCCTAATCATTGATGGACAAGCACTGGTGGTTGCTCTGGGAAAGCCTGACAATGCAATGACCTTTGGGGATTTGGCCGACACATACGTAAGAGCAGTATTAAAGGCAGGTTCTAACTATCAACGGGTAGACATTGTGTTCGACAGATATAGAGAAGAGACAATCAAGGGTGGTACGAGGACACGACGCACGAAAGCAGATCGACCAATCAGACGAATTGTTGAGGGACGTGATGTGCCTCTTCCCAAAAAAGTGGACTAACTTTGTGTCGCTCCCTGCTAATAAAGCTGATCTTGCAAATTTCCTGTCTGAGGAACTGTGTTCTCAGGCACCTGATGATAAGGAGATTGTAGTTGCCGGGGGTTTCAGAGAAGAAATTGAGGTTAGGTCATCAAAGACAATCACTGATTTGACTCAACTGAGAGCCACACATGAAGAAGCTGACACTAGGTTGGTGTTACATGCTGTGCACAGCCAGTTCAATACAGTTGTTGTGTCATCAAGGGACACTGATGTTCTCGTGCTTTTGGTTTCCCACTTCCCACGTGTACAATGTGAACACCTCTGGATGATGTCTGGTACCACCAAGAAAAGGCGATATATACCCATTGATGCAGTTTTCAACAACCTACCAAGAGATTCAACAACAACTCTTTTACCATTTCATGCATTAACCGGGTGCGACACCACCTCCTACATCGCAAATCACACCAAAAGGTCATCATGGAAAGTCTTCAAACAGCACCATCAATTGCTCATAAACTTGGGAATCGGTGAACTCACAGAGGAGACCATTCGATCTTCAGAAACGTTTGTCTGCAGAATATATGATGTGCACAAAACAGACTCTGTTGATGCAGCAAGGCATATACTGTTCTCAAAGACTGCCAAACCAGAAGCAATGCCACCAACACGTGATGTTCTCCGCTTCCATTTGATGCGAGTACACTATCAAGCAATGATTTGGAGAAATGCTCACTGTGCTGTACCTGAGCTTCCTGCACCCACAGACATGGGATGGAAACATGGCGATTCAGGACTACAACCCATTCTGATCTCATTGAGTCCGATCCCACAAAGTTGCCTGGAAATTATTTCATGTGCCTGCCAGAAACAATGCAGGACGCGTCGGTGCAAATGCCGCAAATCCGGGTTACGATGCACAGCAATGTGTGCATGTCAGCAACAGAGTGATGATCAAACTCCTTGTATTGCATGAATATGGTCTACTCCAATAAATAGTTCAGGTGAGTGACAGATATTGCCCTGATTTGCCTGCATAAGCATCAAGGAGTATCTTGGGGTAAAGTTGGGAACCATTGATTTTTCTCTAATGACAGCCGCTAATATGTATATTAAAGTCTAGGCTTATTACTGATTCCTTTAAAAATGCCTCAGTGACATTCCATGACCCTCAAAACATAGGTATAGATGCTTCACTTGTGATATTTGCTTGCCTAGTTAGAGAGATATTGGAGAATATGGTTCAAGAAGTATAATAAAGATGAATGGAGATATAACACCAGTACTCTTCAATCCTTTATTGGCTAGGGTTGAGTACAGGAGCGCCGAGACGCTGGTTGGTTATGTGAGAGTCTGGTGTGAACTGAAGGACTTGCTGCCTCCACAGGCCTGGGTGCCAGAGGCGCCCGCAAGTCTAAAGTGTCTGTGGTGCCATATGGTGTTGGACAATAGTGGTGTATACATTATTATTATATCTCCCCCCCCCCTATTGGCGTCCGACGAGGCGATGGTGGAGTCGGGCGGTGTAGGTTGAGTGGAGGGCGGTAGACGAAGCTGTCGTAGGAAGCGGCGGTTGCGGAGTGTGGCTCGCCCCGACCCATCCACCCGGATGGTATACTGGCGGTGTGGATGCACCTCCACTACAGTGCCAGTCTTGTTCCACCGTGTCGGGTTGTTGCCCCCCTGGTTCTGGACGGAGACCCGGTCACCGACGTGGAGTGGTGATAAAGGCCGGGCTGAAGCATTATAGTATGTGGCTAGGGCAGCGTTACGGTGAAAAAGGGCTGCCTCACGAGCTTCGGCCGAGAGAAGCCAGTGGGGGTGGAGGTGGAGAAGTGCAGGATTGCAGGGGACGTGGTCCCGTAGGGTCCTGCCGAAGAGAAGTTGAGCTGGTGACTTGTCAATGGTCGAGAGGGGTGTGTTCCTGTATTGGAGGAGGGCGCGGGCTGCGGCGTTGTTGTCTAGAGAGCCAGTGGGGGATGTACAGTCCGCGATGATGCGGCGGGCTGCTTTAACAGCCAGCTCGGCGCGGCCATTAGACTGAGGGTAGAACGCAGAGCTGACCCGCTGTGACACACCCCAATGTGCCAGGAATTCTTGGAAGTCCCCGGCTGTTAACTGGGGCCCACCATCGCTCGCCAGTACCCGGGGTGCTCCGTAGTGGGTGAAGAGGGTACGGCACGCCGAGATGAGGTGGTGAGCATCACATTTACCTGGTGGCAGGTAGAAGATGTGGACATTGCTGGAGAAGCGATCGACGTAGACCAGGTAGTGTTTGCCCTGGTGCTGAAAAAAATCGGCGGCTACCTGGTCGTATGGCCATTGGGGGGGGTCAGATGACATGAGTGGCTCTTTCGGCTGGGACGGGGCGTGGGCGCGGAAGTAGTGGCAGGTATCCAGGCAGTTGCGTAGGGCCTTGTCAATACCTGGCCAGTAAACACTCGCACGTGCACGGGCCTTCATGCCAGTCATACCCTGATGAGCTGAGTGAAGGGCCTCGAGAACTCTGGACCGAAGATGATGGGGGATGACTGGTTGTTGATCCATGAGGGCTACCCCGTCGACGGAAGTGAGGCGGTCTTCTCTAACACCCCAGAACTGTCGTAGTTGTGGGGCGGTCGCCTCTCTGGAGTCCGGGAAGCCCTCGGGGATGGTCTGAAGAAGGGAGGTATACTCGCTGTCTTGTTGGCCGGCAGATTTAAGGTCAGACCATGATACAACAGGGTCAGGTATGGCGGCGAGCATGGTGAGGGAGGCCAAGGCAACTGAGTGGATATCGAGCTCGCTGGCGGCCGCACTATGCACATCATGGGCGTCCGCGGAGGGCCTGGTCGGGTAGCGGGAGACAGCGTCAGGGCCGCGGTGCCATTTGCCAGGCGTATGTTGAATGGTGAACTGGTATCGTAGGGTACGTTCCTTAATCTTGAACAGGCGAGGGTTTGGTATGTTGTCAAGGGACCGGTCGTTAAGGATGTGCAGTAGAGGTCTGTGGTCCACGACGACGACGAGGTCAGGGCAGCCCAGGACAAACATTCTGCATCTGTCAAGGGCGTCAGCCACTGCTAAAGCCTCGCCTTCGACGGGTGCGTAGTGGGACTCCGCAGGTGTGGTAAAACGGGAGCCGGCGAAGACAAGTTTCCAACCGACCTTGCAACAGGTGGGGGCAGATGCGGTGGGGCAGGAACAATGTTGTTGGAGTAGGAGGAAGCCAAGGCCGGTTTTGCTCCATTCTGTGGCGAGGCACGTGGGTCTGCCGATCTCGAAGGAGCAGACCCCTTCCTCAACCAGGTGTGTGATGTGGTCCTTAGATGTGGCAAAGGTACGGTCGAGTGCCTCATCCCAGTGGAAGGGGGTTTTGGACTGCACAAGTTCCCGGAAGGGCGCCATTTCCGGTTTGATGCTAAAGGCCCAGGCGACCTGTTCAACGAGACCAAACCACGACCGGGCTCCCGTGATGTCTGTGGGCGTGGGAAAGTCACGGATGGCCTTAATCATGGACGTGCATGGCTTAATTCCAGTGTCTGTGATGGTGAGTCCGGCGAAGTCAACTGAAGGGGCGGCGAAGGTAAACTTGTCAGGGTTGAAAGTGACACCGTTGGTTGCACAGAGGGCCAGGTAATCAAAAGTGTGCCAAAATGCCTCCTCGACTGAAGAGTCCCACAAAAGGGAGTCGTCGACACACTTCACCTTACGAGGGACAGCCTGAATGATTGCGTCGAAGCGTCGGGTATAGGCATCGCCAGCTGCCAAGTAACCTTGAGGGGCCCTGATATACCTGTAACGGCCAAATTCCGTGATAAAAGCGGGGAGGGTGTGTAAGGGGATTAGTCATGTTCATATGTAATAAAGACATGTGGGGAATAACTGGCATATGGTGGGGCACTGAGACATGGGTAACTGGCATATGGTGGGGCACTGAGACATGGGTAGCTGGCATATGGTGGGGCACTGAGACATGGGGAGATGTATGAGGTGTGGGTGTCTGTGTAGAGGGATGAATAAGTGTATCACTGGTGGGGCGTGAGGCAAAGGATGGGTCAGCCTGGTGGGTAACATTACTGGCCTGGGGCTGATGTTGTAGAGGCTGGTGGGGCTGGAGATCCTGGCGGGGCGGTGGTGGAGCTGTCGCGGGGCGATGTTGTAGATCCTGGCGGGGCGGTGGTGGAGCTGTCGCGGGGCGATGTTGTAGTTGTAGATGCTGCTGGTCCTGGTGATGCTGTAGAAAGGTGGCGATACTCGATTGGAGGGCGTCGATCCTTTCATTCAAGTAGATGATGGATGGGTATGGAGACAGGGCATCGGGCAATGAAGGCTCGACCGTTTGGGAGGTAGATGTAGCCGGGTAGGGACCGCATGGCGGCAAAGCCGGCTTCCACAGCAGCTGCAGCCTCAGCTAGGTAGTGCAGGTTCTCCATGTAGGTTCAGATACTGATATACACTGCGCCATATAATAAAGATGAATGGAGATATAACACCAGTACTCTTCAATCCTTTATTGGCTAGGGTTGAGTACAGGAGCGCCGAGACGCTGGTTGGTTATGTGAGAGTCTGGTGTGAACTGAAGGACTTGCTGCCTCCACAGGCCTGGGTGCCAGAGGCGCCCGCAAGTCTAAAGTGTCTGTGGTGCCATACGGTGTTGGACAATAGTGGTGTATACATTATTATTATAAGAAGTGTCAAAAATTTCGAATTTGGCGGCCATTTTGTTTATGCAAATTAGACGGTCAAAACTCAAAATTTCGCTTGGGAACCGGGTTTATCGAATTCGGCATGCCTGAATTATGCTAAAAAGTCTGGTTCCCAACTTTTACCCAAAAATGCTCCTTGATTCTTATAGAGGGCCTTTTTTAGTAAATCCCACTATACTATCCAGGGCTATTGGTGTAATTAGCCGGCTGGAGAAGTATTGCAAGGCAAAGTCAATACCATTCCTAGATAACTGGACCCACTTCTATGGTAAGGATGAACTGTATGCCCAGGATGGAGTACATCTTTCTCAACTAGGAGTTTCGACCTTAGCCAGCTCACTGGACAAGATTGTTGCGGGGTTTCGTTAAAAAAAAACTGGGCGTGAAAGTAAAATACTGTCTCCATATGGAGCAGGTACTTCATGTGACAAACCAGTGAGTAAAATATAAATAATCAGTCAAGATAGTGCGGATATAGTGATGTGTAATAGTAGTATCGACAACACTACACATGTAACTGATAGTAAAGATGAGAATACTGATAGAGTAGAATTTCTGTCTAGAGCTAGTAGTTCAACAGGAAATAATAAGTTAGCTAAACACAATAGCAAATTAGTTGCAAATAAAAGTAATAGGTTGAGGATATATTATACAAATTGTAGGAGTTTATGTAACAAAATTAACGAACTTAGAGCACTCGTTAGCACAGAAAATATAGACATAATAGCGCTAACTGAAACGTGGATTAATACAGAATCTAGGCATTTTTAGCAGAATTTGATATTCCAGGATATAGTTTGTTTAAATATGACCGAACAAGTAGGAGGGGCGGGGGTATAGCAGTGTTTGTCAGGAGTACATTAAAAAGCTGTATTAAATCAGGTATTAGACTAAATAATGATAATGAAAGTGTTTGGGTAGAGGTTAACGAAGGTAGTGAGACCATAGTTATTGGAGTTATATATAGATCGCCTAATATGAGTAGAAATGGCGGAACATCGTTATGGGAAGAAATTAAAATAGCATCAAGGTTTAGCAATGTGTGCATTATGGGGGATTTTAATTTTCCGAACATTGATTGGCAGCACCAAATAGGCGACTCTGATTCAGTAGAGTTTATTGAGGTAGTACAAGATAGGTTTTTATTTCAATTCATAGATAGGCTGACTAGAGGTAATAATATTCTTGATTTAGTTTTCAGTAACAATGAACATATGATAAATGATGTAGAGATTGGTGACCACCTAGGAAATAGCGATCATAAATCTATTTATTTTAATATACAATGGACAGGGAATGCAAAAGAGAATACGACACTTATCCCAGATTTCAGAAAAGCCGATTATGGTGGGCTAAGAAGAGACTTAAGGGTGGACCCTATTGTTAAGCAATTAAGTCAGGATATGCCAGAGTTAAACTTGCCACCTACATATTACCAGTTTATTGCTTCACTCCACAATGCTCAAAATAAATATATCCCTAAAAGAAGATTTAGATCGACGCAGAACCAACCAAAATGGATGACTAATCAGCTAATAGATCTTATAGGAAAAAAGAAAGGAATATATAGAAAAATAAAGAAAGGCGAAAATCATCTACATACTGTATATACGATCAGACTCTATCAAGACAGGTCAAAAAGGAAATCAGGAAAGCAAAAAGAAATTATGAAACAAGGATAGCCAGTGACAAAAAATAACCCTAAAGCTCTTTACCAACTATATAAATCTAAAGTTAGAGATGTAATAAGCCCCCTAAAAAAAACTTCAATAGGAGAAATAACAGAAAATGATTTAGAAATGTGCAGTACATTAAATAGTCAGTTTCTTTCCGTTTTCACTAATGAAAATTTGGCACAGATTCCAGAAGTCAATATGGTATATAGTGATAGTATAGAAAATATGTTAAGTACAGTTAGTATAAGTAGAAATGATGTGCTTAAGGAAATTGACAGACTGAAACCTCAAAAATCGCCTGGTCCTGACGAGGTATATGCTAGAGTATTAAAAGAATGCAGAGATGAGTTAAGTAGTCCATTAGCATTTTTATTTAACAAGTCATTAGAAACAGGTTTAGTTCCAGAAGCTTGGAAACTTGCAAATGTAGTTCCGATCTTCAAAAAAAGTGATAAATCGATAGCATCCAATTACCGTCCCATTAGTCTCACATCAATCATAGGAAAGTTGCTAGAGTCTATTATTGCTAGGAAAATTAGAAGCCACTTAGACAAATTTAACTTAATAAATTCTTCTCAGCATGGATTCACTCAGGGACGTTCTTGCCTTACTAATTTGCTTAGCTTTTTCTCAGAGGTATATGAAGCAGTAGATAGTGACAAGTCATATGATATTATTTATTTAGATTTCAGTAAAGCTTTCGACAGAGTCCCTCATGAGAGATTGGTGAGAAAGGTTGAGGCACATGGAATAGGAGGATCGTTGTTGGGATGGATTAGGTCATGGCTAATTGGTAGGAAACAGAGAGTCAGCATAAATGGTACCAAGTCAGAGTGGGGAGCAGTCAAAAGTGGTGTCCCCCAGGGATCGGTATTAGGTCCCCTGTTGTTTCTTATATACATAAATGACCTAGATTTAGGTATAACTAGTAGGATAAGTAAATTCGCAGATGATACTAAAATGGGGAGATCAATTGATTCAGATAGAGATATAGAGTGCCTCCAAAGGGATCTAGATACCTTACATGAATGGTCAGTAAATTGGCAGATGAAGTTTAACATTGACAAATGCAAGGTATTAAAGATAGGGAAGATGCAAACAAATGTTAAATATAAACTAGCTAATTTAGAATTAGAAAATTCAGACTGCGAGAAAGATCTAGGTGTGTTTGTTAGCAATGATTTGAAAGAAAACAGTGTATAAGCGTTCGTAATAAGGCAAACAGGATTCTCGGGTTCATCTCTAGGAGTGTGAGTAACAGAACTGCTGATGTTATCTTAAAACTTTACTTGTCATTAGTGAGACCCCATATGGATTATGCTGTCCAATTTTGGTGTCCATATTACAGAATGGACATAGATTCATTGGAGAGAGTACAGCGTAGAATGACAAAAATGATCCATAATATTAGAAATCTTCCGTATGAAGAAAGGTTGAAGAAATTAGGTTTACATTCGTTAGAGAGACGCAGAGTTAGAGGGGATATGATAGAGGTGTTCAAGTGGGTTAGTGGGATTAACAAAGGGGACATGACAAATGTACTAAAGCTCAGTGATAGCGAAAGAACTCAAGGAAATGGGTGCAAGAATTGCTCACAAGGTGATACAAGCATGAAACTTCCCGGAAATGTTCACAAGGACCTACTTTACAATTTCAGAGCAGGAGCCACCGAGATTTCTGTATTGCATAGCAACGGTTGCTAGGCAAAGAATTTTCCTTAGCAACCGGCAGCAACGATGCAGTTTCTGAACTACTATGAAGTGTTATGACTTTGTACTTTTATTTATTTTCCTATATTCACTCCTAAAATGGTTCAAAAGATGTATAAAAGCATATATATCTATATAAGAGAGTGAATGTCAGCACACAACCAGGGCACACTGGTGACATCACTGCTGTGTAACTCAGCATGGGGTTCAGTGCCAGCTGATCTAGATATACTAGTACTTTAATAAGTACTAGTATATCTAGATCAGTGTCCCAAATGCTATCTAACAGCCCCAAATCCACTAGCTACTAAACTGTAGTTTGTAGTTGGTAGATGTAGTTAGATAGCCGCGCCTGAATTGACAGGATGTGCCAGCGCGGGAGAGCCGAGCCAAGGGTAACGGGGCTTCTTACCCGGAAGGTGTACAGATCGCACGGGACTTAAATGGCACTGGATGAACGATCGGGCTAGGTGTAGGGAAACTGAACCTAGTTGTATCCCATAAAGGAATGTGTGCAACAGATGTATTTGATAAAGGTGGTAAAAGGATAAACCCTCGGCCTTAATCATATTTTGTTTCCAGTTTCAGCAAGTTTGATATATTTGATCTGCGCACAGTGATAGTCAAGACGTACTGAATATTCACAGAAATGGCCAGTGCCTCATCTTCATCTGTTCAAGCGACTGATTGGACTATCAGTGTTTTTTGTCAACTGGACACCAAAGAGTCTCTCATATCACCAACTGACAGAGGCTATGAAACCATAGTAGACAACATCACACAGTTTAGTAACCTTGGCTCAATGCCAATCAAAATCAATCTGGCACGACTTGACCATGGGAATGGTATTCAATTAACATTGAAGGAACAAAATGCAAAGTGGCACAAATCTTGTTATCAGAAGTTTTCACATACCAAACTGGAACGCGCAAAACGAAAGCACAAGTCTGAGGAAGATGGGACTGCTTCAAAAAAAAATGTCACACATAGCACTAGCAGTGGTGGTGATACTGCCTCAAGTGGAACAGTTGGCAGCAATTGTCCCAAATGCTTCTTTTGTTCCCAGCAGCAAACAAAGGAGAACCTCCGCGAAGTCTGTACATTTCAACTAGATTTTCGTGTGAGTAAATGCGCACATGATCTACAAGATGAAAATCTTCTTGCAAAATTAAGTGCAGGAGACCTTATTGCCCAGGAGGCAAAGTATCATGCAAACTGCCTTACAAACCTGTACAATAGAGCACGTGCAAAGGTATCACAGGATCAGGATGCCTCAGATGACCAGACATGTAAAGGAATTGCTTTGGCTCAGCTGATTTCCTACATTGAGGAGAAGAGGCAAGATGAGGATGTGAAGGTGTTCAGACTTGCAGATCTTGTGAAGCTCTACACTGACAGGCTAAATCAACTTGGAGTGGATGTTACTGCACGAGTAAACAGTAAGCATCTGAAAGACCGCATTCTCATGCATCTCCCAAGGATGAAAGCTTACAAAGAAGGACGAGATGTGTTCATGGCTTGTGAAGAAGATGTTGGCTCTATTCTCCGAGAAGGATACCAGACTGATCGAGACGAGCAGAGTGTCATGATGACTCAAATTGCTGAAATGATCCGACAGGACATCTTCGCACACAAAATAACATTCTCTGGATCGTTTGGCCATAACAGCCAAGTGGAGTCTGTTCCATGGTCCCTTTTGTCACTGGTCAGCATGCTTATCAATGGTTCAAACATCACAGATCAAACATCCAACACAACTATCAGCCAACCAATACTATCCATTGCTCAGCTGTGGTGTACAACAGCATCAAGAGACGCAGGGATTCTGTGAGAAATCCACAAGTATTTCACAGCAAAGATCGTGAAACGCCACTACCCGTCTATGTAGGTCTTAAGGCTCATGCACTAACCAGAGATAGAAAGTTGATTGAGAGTCTATATACTCTTGGTATGTCGGCATCATACAACCGCACAATGGACTTGATCACATCATTGGGTAATAACGTCTGTGACTATTAGCATCAGATTGGCACAGTCTGTCCTCCTCAACTTCGCAAAGGGCATTTCATCACCAGTGCTGCAGACAACATCGACCACAACCCTAGCTCTGCGACATCTACAAGTTCATTCCATGGCACCAGCTTGTCCTTGTTCCAGAATCTCACTCCGCGAGATGTCTGTGAAGATGAAGACAATGGCCAAGGATTCACTAATTCAATAACTCAAGAGAGGGGGTTGAGGAAAATGAGCGACTTGCCCCTTTCGTACACTGAACTGAAACCAACACGGTTGCCAAAAATGACGTCTTTGTCCCACCCATCCCTGCAGACCTGGCTTCTTCCAACACCCCTTTGACCAAGGACATGGACAAGGAATATGACTGGCTGAGTCATGTTGAGAAACATCATGCAGATGACATATCAGCAGAGGCGACTTTGTCTTGGGCAGCATACCATGCCAGCAGAGTGCCAGACCCAGACATTCTGCCATCTGTGAATGCCATGATGCCTCTCTTTGTTGAGGAAGCCAGCTCACCATCTATGCTTCGGCATTGCATGGAAGTGGTGAAGTCAGCAGTTCATCACCTCAACCCTGGCCAGACTCCAGTGATTAGTGGGGACCAACCTCTGTATGCTACACTGAAGAAGCTGCAATGGAATATGTCCGAACTGTATGGGGAGGACAAGTTTGTAATGCTTATGGGGGGTCTACACACTGAAATGACAGGCTTGAAAGCTTTGCGTCATTGGCTTGATGGAAGTGGTTGGGTGGAAGTTCTCCAGGAAGCTGATGTTGCCACACCAGGCATTGCTGAGTCCTTCCTGAAGGCATCACATGTGACTCGAACCCGTCATGCTCACCAAGTCACTGCATGTGCATTGTACATCCTTCTCAAGAAGGCTTATGATGGATATGTTGCAAACAATTCCGAAGAATCTACAGACACTTTCAGCACATGGTGTGAACGGCGAAAAGCTGAAAGTCCTCAGTTCATGTACTGGCATACGAGTCTAGAGCTGGAACTTCTCTTGTTCACATTTGTGCGATCACTACGTACTGGTGACTTTGATTTGTATGTGGATACATTGAAGAAATTGACACCTTGGTTCTTCAGTCTCAACCACACCCACTACACACGTTGGATGTCCGTACATGTGCGTGACATGAGCAGTCTATCTCACACTCATCCAGATGTTGCCAAAGAATTTCAGCAAGGCAAGTTTGTTGTGGCAAAATCCCAGAGAAAATTCTCCCTCATTGCTGTCGATCACTGCCATGAACAAAACAATGGAGTAATGAAGGATGAAGGCGGAATCATCGGGCTTACCCAGGATGCAAACTCCCTCTTGAGATGGGCAGTGGCAGGACCAGAACTTGTCAGAGTAATTTCTGAGTTTGAAGCGACCATGGTAGGGAAACAACAAAGTTCTGGGCAAAGAAACCATTATGAACAAACCCGGTCAACCCAGAAGTTGTTTGCTGAACAGGTTCAGGCGGTAGTTAGTGTAATGGAGGACATGGGGAGCCCATTTGAGGAGGAAGGGCAGGACCTTCTCAGACTCCATACAAAGGACATCATGGATGAGCAGTCAGTCGAGTGTCTAACCACTCTCGCATCAAAGGGTCAGGAGCAGTATGCAACATTTGCGGAAGAGCGGCTCAGAACAAATACTAAGCCAATCACAGCAACAATTACCAGGAACAAGGTAATTCTTGTATATGATCTCCAAATGCAATGCTACATGTTTTTTAGAACAAGGAGTTGAGAAAAAACCATAGCACCTCACAGTTTTCCAGAAACTGCATTGTTGCTGCCGGTTGCTAAGGAAAATGATTTTCCTAGCAACCGTTGCTATGCAACACTGAAATCTCGGTGGCTCCTGCCCTGAAATTGTAAAATAGGTCTTTGTGAACTATTTTGGAAAGTTTTATGCTTGTATCACGTTGTGAGCAATTCTTGTCCTATTTAGTACCGATTGCCCTCACTTATCATACCAATGGTTTCAAATTAGATAAATTTCATTTCAGAAAAGATATAGGCAAATATTGGTTTGGTAACAGAGTTGTAGATGGGTGGAATGGACTACCAAGTGCTATAGTGGGGTCTACACGATAGGGAGCTTTAAGATAAAATTGGATAATCATATGGACGAAAAGGGTTAGGTGTGAAGGGGGATCAGCCGGGTTGGGCCAATCAGCGCTCTGCAGACCCCCATAATCCTGCGTTAATCTCTAACCGTTTTGGTAAGATGATCCTCAGGGTATTAGAGTGTTGAGCCTATAATTGGGCTTTGTAATTGAATTGGGGTTGTGTGGGACAGGGATCTGCCTTGCTTGGGCCAATCGGCTTTCTGCAGACTCCCATTTTCTTATGTTCTTATGTTCTTATAAGTTGCTCCGGGAGCAGTTAGATAGATTGGCTCCTTCGGATGTCTGTCGGCTGCAGATAGATGATCCTGAGCTTCAGAAGTGTAGTAACGGTGCGATTGAACTTGATGAGGACGGGGATGCAAAGCCGGGGGACTTCTTTCGTGTGGAGGGCATATTGTACAGGCGTTTTCTAGATCCCAGACGGAGTTGGGAGGGTGGGTCGAGAGTGGTTGACCAGTTGGTAGTGCCTAGTGTGTGCCCTGATAGCCTACTGAGGTTGGCGCATGATGTACCGTTGGCAGGGCATTTGGGTGTACGTAAGACGGTAGCAGCATTGGCGAAATTGTTTTGGTGGCCAGGTATGAAGGCACATGTGGCGTCATGGGTGGCAATGTGCAGAACCTGCCAGACAGTAGGTAAACCAAACCAGTGTATTCCCAAGGCTCCGTTACACCCTATTCCTGTAATTGGACCACCATTCAGTAAGGTTATAATCGGCATGGTTGGCCCTCTACCTCCTACTAGTGCAGGCAACAAGTTCCTCCTCACAATCATGGATGTTGCCACTCATTATCCGGATGCATACCCCATGCGAAATGGTACTGCTAAGACTGTTGTTCGTAACTTGCTATTGTACTGTTCTAGGTACGGGTACCCGCAGGAATTGCAGTCAGACCAAGGGTCCAACTTTTCTTCTAACCTTTTCAAACAGACCATGCAGCAGCACGGTATCAGTACAGTTGTCTCTTCAGCCTATCACCCAGAGAGTCAAGAGGTGTTGGAGAGGTGGCACTCGACTCTGAAAAGCATGCTGCGTTGTTACTGTGTTGAGAATGGCAAGGATTGGGATCTTGGGTTGCCCTATGTATTATTCGCTGCTCGGAAGGTACCTGGTGAAAGCCTAGGGTTCAGTCCCAATGAGTTAGTTTTCGGACATCAGGTCAGTGGCCCCCTCAACATGGTTAGATAAATCTGGGAGGGCACAGCAAAACCATGTTCCATGTTAAAGTATGTCCTCGAGATTAGAGAGAGAATGCTGAGAAGCCTAGAGTTGGCAGGTAAGAATTTGGTAGGGTCGCAAGCACTTATAAAGGACAGGTACGATGAGAAGACAAAACTCCGGGAGTTTAAGGTTGGGCAGGAGGTGTTGATTCTGTTACCTCTGCCAGGTCATCCGTTGTCTGCCAAGTACGCTGGTCCTTATAAGGTGGTAAAAAAGATCTCTGACCTAGACTATCTTGTGGCTACTCCAGATAGGCGTAAAAAGAATCAGCTGTGCCATGTGAATCTGGTGAAAGTGTTTGTGAGGCACCCCCCTGAGCCTCTCGCTGTCCCTGTGTTGACCTGCAGAGGTCATGGAGGAGAAGGAGTGAGGGACAGTGAAGCCCAGGTGGAGGATAACTGGGAGTGTCATGTCTCTGCTGACTAGTGGGCGGGGAACTCCAGACAGGTGGCTGACGATGCTCTAGTGCACCTGCCTGAGCAACAGCGTGCAGCTATGCAGCGCCTGTTTGCTTCATACCCCACTGTGTTTGCAGAGCATCCAGGCCTCACAACTCGAGTGGTGCATGACGTGGACGTGGGAGATCACCCCCCCTTTAAATCAGTACCCTACAGAATTCCACCCATTAAACTCCCAGCCCTCAGAGCGGAGTTAGAGTATATGTTGGAACGGGGGTTGATTGAGAAGGGGGCAGTTAGGTGGACATCTCCTGTCACTCTGCAGCCCAAACCTGACGGGAAGGTTCGCTTTTGCATTGACTTTCGGAGATTGAACGGGTTGACTCCCACCAATGCTTATCCCCTTCCCCGTGTTGACGATAGTGTAGACACAATCGGTAAGGCACAGTTTCTAACTAAGGTAGACCTAGTGAAAGGCTACTGGCAGGTGCCCTTGTCTGAGCAGGCGAAGGGGGTATGCGGGTTTGTGGTTGATGGGAACACCTACCGTTGCAATGTGATGCCGTATGGCCTTAAAAATGCCCCAGCAACCTTCCAGAGTCTTATGAATGAGTTAGTAGCTGACATCCCTAACTGCACTGTCTACCTAGATGACGTTATAATCTACGATGACAACTTTGAGAGTCACTGTGAGCACATAGAAGCCTTGTTTTGGAAGCTCAGTGAGGCCAGCTTGGTGGTCAATCTGGGCAAGTGCGACTTTGTCTGGGCAACTGTGCAGTATCTTGGGTTTGTGGTCGGTTTAGGCCAGGTGTGCCCCCCCCAAAACAAGATACAGGCTATTAACCAGTTCCCCAGGCCGTCCACCAAGCGGCAGATCATGAGATTTTTGGGCATGATCGGTTACTATCGCCGCTTCATTCGGGGTTATTCTACTGTGATAGCTCCCCTGACAGATTTGCTAGCAAAAGAGAAAAAGTTCAAGTGGGCACCTGAGTGTGAAAGGGCTTTTACGCTGGTCAAGCACCTACTATGCACTCACCCAATCCTCAGGGCCCCTGACTTTGAAAGACCGTTCCAGCTGGTAACAGATGCCAGCGGTGTAGGGGCTGGTGCCGTCTTAATGCAAACAGACGAGGAAGGTTTGGAGCATCCAGTCAGTTTCTTTTCCAAGAAGTTTAATTCCGCTCAGAAAAACTACTCTGTGGTGGAGAAAGAACTGCTGGCAATAGTGTTGGCGCTCAGGCACTTTGAAGTATATGTTCCTGCCTACGGGCCAGTCGTGGTGATTTACACCGACCACCACCCTCTTAAATTTCTGAACCAATTCCACAACCGGAATATGAGGCTGACACGTTGGTCACTCATGTTGCAAGAATACAATCTAGACATTCGCCATATTGCCGGTTGTGAGAATGTGATTGCAGACTGTTTGTCGAGGGTGGAGGATCCGGCGTAGATCACCACAGGTGTGTGGATTTGAGTGGAGAAAAAACCAGGCTTGCCCCTGTAGAGCAGCTGTCAAAAACAACATTTAAAATTAAATAAATAATCACATAAAAATTCTTTCTTTTTGATAGTTAATTGTAAGTTGCCAATGTTATAGCTAAAGTCCTAAGTTGAACCTGTCTTTCACTTAGTAGGCTGGGCTCTGTGAAGCTCGCTCAGGGATCATAGCAGGCTAAATTATACTATTGTGTTTGGGAGGGGTTGTAAGATTTTCTTTATGCTAATATGTTGTTTTATTTAAGATTGAGCTTTGCATTTCATTTCTGGTGGAGTGGCTAGGTGTGGCGGGTCTTGTCGGCATTCTGCCTTGTCAGATATGGTGCTCGCCTAATGTTGAACGTCCCATATCTTGGGCGGGGTGTAACGTCTACCAGCGTTGGCAGAATCGCCTCTCGTTAGCCACTAGCGCTCGCCAGGGACATCGAAATGGGCTACAGTTATCAGAGAATGTTGTTCTTTCTTTCCTAGTAATCGCATTGTCACAGACAGTCCAGTGGTGGTCTTTGTTTTCGTCTGTGACAACGGGTTATATTTTATATCAACAGTAGTGATAATAGTACCAGCGTGTGAATGAGAAAGACTTTCAGAGCGAGGAAATAGTAAGTGTCTGTATGTACGGGTGCATTCCTGCCTCTCGCTCGCCATTGGACGGCGTGTCTTGCTGTGTCATATGACACCTGCTGTCTTGTGACGTCTCGGTCCGTGATTGGCCGACCATCGCGCCTTTGCGGTCTCCTGTGTAACTTACCTCCTCCATGAGGGTCCCCAGGAGTTGTCCTCGTCAGGACAGGCTTTGGCGCGCGTGCTTCTAACATCCCTTTGCATACTCTCTCCCGATCACCACCTTTATCACTGTTTCTCTCACTCGATTCTCTCTTTCCATACTCTAACCTTTATTAACTGCACAACACTCCCCTTGGGTTCTGCATACAGTTTACATAGCCGGCCCATTGTATTGCATGCGCCGTCCTCAGAGATATTTACATGTACTTAGAATAGGTTTGAGGGTTCTTAGTTAGTATAGGTTAAGAACTTTGTGTGTCTCCATTATTGATTTAGTGTTTCTGCTCTTTTATTTAATGCTAGACTGGGGTAAGGTAACTGTAGTCTTTATCTCCGATGTGTGTACGGTTTGCTTATACCTACACGACTTCGACCGATCCTGTGGTAGCCTGGGTTATCTTTTCGGTTGCCTCCTTTGCGAGTGCAGCATTGTGTTGATTGAGGGTTTTGGCCTGTACCAGTTCTACACTTTGCTGCCTCTTTACTTGGCTTTAGAGGGTCGCCAGGATAGAACCAGATACTTGTGATCTGGATCTATTGAGAGAGCCCCCTAATCAATTAACGTAACTTAAAGGATGCAGTCTTAAGGACATCGCTAGGCTACGAGCCTGTCTTGCTCAAACCCAGTTCCTTACCTAGAGTATCCCAGCTAGACATTATTAATCGAGTAGACACTTGTTAGTATTTAATATAAGCTCTTTGATATGTGCGCATTATTATTCACAGCATTATTAGTCTAGGTTGTTGCTGAGCCGCACAACCATAGCAGACTGTTTCGTTGATGAGGAAGTACTTCTTTTAGTGTCGAGCATTGCTACCGTTGCGCATTTATAGTATTCTCGTGTCAGTTAACATTATATGTCCTATCTTTTAGTGTATTCGATTTACACGTGTGGTGTCCTGCCTCCTGCCTTTATATAGTTCTAAATCAGTACGAGCATCTTATGAGCATCAGACTTCTTCAGAAGTTTCCAGGTCTATGCTGTAGGACTATACTTCACTTTCTTTCAGATAGGAGTGAAGAGTTTATTGATGTTTAGAGTAACTGTATTGAAGCATCTTTTTATTGTATTAAATCTTGCAGTGATTTAATTGATCTTTCCATAGATTCCTTTTTATGCATTTTAACGTAACTTGCATCTTGTTTGTTATCAGGCTATACCAGTGTCGGTTAGCCTGAAGTAGAGTACATCTATGCTCAGTTAAGGATACCCCGCTATCGCAGATTAACATTGGAGGGTATAGGTGTTTTGTTCGCCGGCATATAAGTTTGAGGGTTTGGATCTAGCGTACCGGTGTTGCATAGTGCCCTATTACTAGTCCAATCATTGAGTGCCCTTGTTTTATTCGTAGTCCCGGTCATAACACTAGTTAATAACTCTCGATTTTACATGCACTTGATGGCCGGCGATCGCCGGACGTTGGATTTTTAAAAATCACTAGAGTTACCATTCCTCGAGTCTTTTTTTCCTATTGGGGGTCGGTTTTCCCATTTTCAAGAAATTCCTGTTTTCTCCTCCTCTCTCCTTAAGACCTGGCTGGGGCACAAGGTATCGAGGGAGGATTGTGTTTACCGCACTTAGGCCGCGCCTAAAAAAACTCTCTGCTCTCATTCAAAGTCCGGACTGCGTCCCAGCGGACGGTTACCAGACCATGCTGGTCATAAGGATCCTCCGAAGCCGGATCAGACAACCAAGGATGAAGCAAGTAAACCTTCAATAGAGGTTGACCTGGAAGTTCACAATGCGGAAACACTAGGAAGCTCATCAGACATTTTGTGCCAAAACTCAGACCACTCCAGAAAGGTTTTGGTTAAGACCCCACTCGAAACCTTACACGGGTAGGTCATTCCCAGACAAGACGAAGAGCTAGACGTCCGCCGGTGGCTGGCTATCAGCTATTGGGGGTTAATAGTGATTAGGGCTCACTCAAACAACTGTCCCTAATCTTAGCCATTATTACCTCTCTGATGATGTACATTGCTTTATGCTAGGGGGCACATATCAAGGGGGACACTAACTACTCCTGTTGGGGAGCCAGATAGTTGCTGGTTCACCTAGGTCTGAACTGTGATGTTTCCTCCCAATTAAGTACATATTAATCTTATTTGTTTACTCGTAAACACAACAAGGGCAAGTCAGGCCCCGTTGGATGTTTTTTTTTACCATAAGTGATTTATTTTTTCTGCTTACCAGTTTGCTCTGGACTCCAGGCCGGAACGCCATGGCGGATTGGCCTGGATCTCACAAGCTTATCGGAAGAAATTTTGTGTTGCTCTCGCCTAGACGAGAAGACTCGGTTGTACTCCATTAGCAGGGGACTGGTGTCTTAGTCCCCCCTTAAATTTTGTCCCTGGAGGCCTGACTAGTTGACTTGTGCGTACGTGGGTAAGAGGTTTTTTGTTCCTGTCACCAGCAGCATGAGTAGCTCAGGTCGATTCTAGGAAACTACCAATTTACAAAACTAAGCTCTCCTGAAAAATGTTGAACCCTTAGCCAGTCTCACGTATGGGTTCATGTGCCGGCGCACACCCCACCCCCTCACGCAGTATGTGAAATAGACTAGCAACCGATCGACGTTTTTTCTCCGCCGCTAACTTCCAGTTATTCCATGGCTTCGGCCCACATAGGACACCACCGTCAAAGGGACCCGGCGAGAGGGCCCTCTTGAAGGTTTTAAGTTCTCAATTACAGTTTTTTCATACTACCAATTAGTCATACAAGGAAGGGCGTACTACTTGCCTCGGGTTACCCCTAGCAAGGTACGAACCGGTCTCAGATCAAATCCGTTCTTCCGAGAAGGGCAGATTTTGTCAGCACAGCCCTTCCCCTTTTTCCGAGCTTCAAATTATTGTTCTACACCCGGCAGACTATTACCTATCCCTTTCAGGAAGTAAGAGTGGCAGCGACCACAGAAAACATACGCGGAGACCGCATTTCTCTAATGGGTAATTGTTGTTTTCAGTCATGTTTGTTTCAGACCCGGGATTACTAAGCTGCTCATGCCCCGAGAATTGTTTCAGGATAATAACATGTACTTGGTAGGCGACACTCCGTCTCAAGTTTGGTTAACGCCGGCGGACCTCACTCCCCCGGCATGTAGTGGCCGGCGAGTTGCGGTACATTATAGTGGCAGGTGAGCTCCTCCGGCGTATTACCGTGTTTTTTTCTAACAAACACAATATGACAGTCCTTAGGTACTATTTGATCCATAATTGGAAGTTCAGCAAACTTCTTTATCTTTTGTATCTATTTAGCCACTCTCAGGTTTTTCAACCTGAGCGATTTTCTTAGTGAAAAGAGAGTGAACTCTACCCCGCCTTGGTAATGATAACTTCGGTACTTTTCCAAAACGACCTCATAGGAGGTTACTCTTTTTTGTTCTCTTAGACACATTCTCGTGACACTCTCTCTTCACTACTTTTGTTATTGGGGTAGGGTTTTTCACGGCACTTGGGCTGTTTAGGTTATGTGATAGTTCGGCCCATATATGGGCTAAGAAAAGGGGGGGATGGGGATGAGGGTATCCCAGTACACCCTAAGGTTAAAGCCCCCCTCGCCGGAATCACACTGCTACGCCAGGTAGAAGTCCAGGCGGTGCTTCCGCCGGGCAGAAGCCTGAGCATGACGTAGTTAAGAGCTAAAAGCTCTAGATTTTACGTTAATTTAAGAGCTAGAGCTCTAGATTTTATGTTATTTTGAATCTGTAATTATTTTAAGAGATAAATATAAGAAGCTCCCTTAAGTAAGGTGTGGAGCTAAGTTACGTTTAGAAACAAGCTGTGTAAAGCTAGTCAGATTATGTTTTATATATAATTGAAGGTTGGCTATCCGAGAGGCATCGGGATAGCTGGGTGAGTGTTAAAGCTGGTCAAGGGACTCGGTTATCTTATTTTACCAGATGATAAACTATGTATATTGTATAGTGTAAAATCTGAAAAGAGTGATAGGGAGTTTTGTATTAGCTCCTCTTATCACGATTTCCAACAGTATCTCATGTAAGAGAACCTGTTTTGAGCAGGTCTTCTTCGAAGCAACACACTGCTCACACGCTTTAAAAAATTGTACTTTTTTATATTGTATGTAAACAATAAAATAGCTATTCTGTTATACGAATTCTTGACTATACCTTGCGGGTTTGAGGTTTTGAGATATTGATGCGATTGTCCACCTCCAGTCTTGGGAATTCAGGCAACATCGTCAATGATGGAGGGGCCACTATTAAATTATAGGTTTGATTCCCGGAGGGAAGTAGAGAAAACCTAATATTTAGTAGGGGCCCCGGAATCATTGACGATGAAGGCCCACCCAGCCATCCCCTTCCCATTCGCTTAATATCTTGAGTAATATCTTGATATATCAGTGAAGGACGAATGGTGCGCTTGGCGAGAGGCGGCAAGAAGCCACAACGCAAGAAATCCACCGAAGTGGGATGGGAAGTGTGTTATAACTTTGATTAGAATATTTAATCTTTTCCTTTTTTCTTCTCTTATTTTTACGAAGTTTTTTCGTACTGGGTACCCAATCTATGACGATACCATAAGAGAAGTAGCGTTGCACTTATGATGAATATCTCTGTTCTTCCTCACGGCGGTTGATTAAAACGACTGTACGTGGGTGTTGAATGGAGACTATTATACTAATAGGCAACATCGTCAATGATTCCGGGGCCCCTACTAAATATTAGGTTTTCTCTACTTCCCTCCGGGACTCAAACCTATAATATTTAACTAAAAACAAAGTTGCATGAGCTACCTGTGTAACAAATCTGATAACAGATATACTCAAATTTCGGGAACCACGTTTAATACTATTTTGGACATAAATAGATATTTGTATTCAGGTTAGGAAGGATAATGAGAGAATGGGTATTCGTAGAGATCATTAATACTTCAAATGGCGACAATTCAAAAGAGAGCAAATACAGTGAATTTAACATTAGCCAGAATGAACCTAATATGGCACCATCCAATTGAAGGAGGTAAGAGAGAAGCCACACAGGTGATCTATATATTCCTATAAACACAATAATTATCATGTTCTCTCCACTAACCAACTTTACTCCTAAACTTGATTAATGAAATCAACAAACACATGTGGCAGTCCCAGGATTCGAACTCAGGACACTCACACCGAAAATCAACACACTTATGCATTGCACCACGAAGGCAGTTAAAGAATGTTGCACAAGCCTACGATTGATTATGCAGTTTCGAATCCTGCATACCAATCTTAGCATGTACAATCATTCCAACTGCACTATCGGAGGCTATGAGTATGTGAATAAATACTTCACGCTAAATAAATGTAAGTGTTACTCGATTTCGTTTTTAACCTGTGCAATGTTTAATCCCCTAGCAGTTGATTTATTGAGTCATTAACGCCAAATTCAGTAGCATTAGAATTTCCTAGAACTGACATACATTGCGTTACTTACAAATGCATATGGTTGTATACTGACTATGGTTCGTGTACATATCTCTTAATATATGAAATAATCTATAGATCTACCAACATAAAGGTAAATCATTAGCAACAGTGATTTACCGTATATGAGCCCCATGTATGAAGTGAATATAGATGGATGGCCCCGACCCCGCTCATCCTTCACCCTAATGGTGGGTTCACACATTCACGTATATTGCTCCCGTCCGGCGTATCGCCAATTTATGTAAAGACGCGAGTAGTTTCTGCCGTTGAACGCCCGTTCTTCCACGTCTATTGCACTTCCCGACAGACTTAGCGTAACGGGGCCAGCGTTACGTCAGACGTAATGGAGTCGTATTGAACTACGTACGTGTTTGCGACGTGCGTAAGCATAGCCCCGTTCGACCTCATGGGCTGCACGATTTGCGGGAACACAGGCCACGCCCATGCCACGCCCCTCAAGACCGGCGTAGATGAGGCCGCATGTCTTGGGATTTGTTAGGTCGTACCTGGACCGGTTCTGGCCAATCGTAGGCACACCCCGTCTGACCAAACACAGACAAAGACAGTCTTTGTCAACCACGTAGGTCTGGGTTGGAATCTGGGAACTACAAAAGGGCAGGAATGGCCACACCATTCCCATTCCCAGTCCTTCATCGGCACCATGAACAACATCGAGGAATTCATCCTGGAGGAGTAACATCGAGGAATTCATCCTGGAGGAGTAACCCGCTGAGTGCCAGCCAATTTTGACGGTGTGCTTCTGCCAGTGCCATATTTTTTTTTTTTTTTTTTGGCTAAATCTATTAAGTTGGGAGAGAAATGGTAAAAAAAACACTCCCCTGCCAGAAATCAGGTCCCTGATGGTCCCGAAAGTAGCTGAAAAGACACTATAGACTACAGAGACTTTTATGGTATCGGAATGTATGGGTGGGAGGGTGGTTTTGGGGTTGGTTGGGGGAAGGTAGAAGGGTAATTGACTTGTGTTACACATATGAAGCCGATTGGTGAGGTAGTTTCGCCACCACGGATTTTCCTTTTTTTCCTTTCCTTCGTACGGATACGCTAGAAGTGGGTGGTGGGAGGAGGTTGGGGGTGTGGTGGGGGGAAGGCAGAAGGGTAAGAGACTTGTCACACAAATATGGAACCGATTGGTGCAGTCGTTTCGCCGCCACAGATTTTCCTTTTTTTTCCTTTTCTTCGTACGGATACGCTAGAAGTGGGTGGTGGGAGGAGGTTGGGGGTGTGGTGGGGGGAAGGCAGAAGGGTAAGAGACTTGTCACACAAATATGGAACCGATTGGTGCAGTCGTTTCGCCGCCACAGATTTTCCTTTTTTTTCCTTCTGACGGGACCGACAGTCAGCGAGTGGGTGGGAGGAGGGATTTGGGATTTTTGTGGTGGGTAGCCTAAAGGGTAAGGTACATGTGGTAAAAATATAAAAGCCATAGGTGCAGTCGTTTCGCTGCTACGATTTGTTTTCGGCAGGGTGCAGAGGGTGGCAGGGTTGGCTTGTTGGTTGCTGCTCCGGTGTGGTGAGAGGTGTGACTGGAGGGTCCCTCGCTGGTCCCGTTGTCCCCTCGTACAACGATGCCGCGTCTTCCAGCCAACCCGCAGTGCGGCGGTTCTGCCAGATGCGGCCTAACTAACGTATACTTCCATGTTCGACTGGAACTTTCTACGATTTGACGAGAGCAGCTCTCGTCTCACGTGGTAGCTGCTACGTCCGACGAGGATGCTCTGGTCAGACGACCGTGGTGGCCTGGTCGGTCGTAAGTTTCCCCGTCTTTTGACATACGTGAGGGCGAGCCACGTTCCTGATTCGACTCGAATCAGCAACCGCGCGGCCTTGGCCGCACCCACAACATTCCCGACCCACGTGGGCTACTCGTTTCTACTCGCGCCATGCGAGAGTACCCCCCGACTGGCCGTAATTTCATTAAAGTTTTGCGTATTATGCCATTACGTTTTACGTAATCGGTTGCCAACTACCAATATACCTTCGTTTACAACAGACGGGAGCTGACGGGAGCAATATACGTGAATGTGTGAACCCACCATAACATGACGGATGAATGCAACAAACACTGTACCACTTGTGAGCAGTGCCGGGTCTAGGATATATTTATGGCAACCCAGTTCTGATCAAATATATGTATGGTAATATGTATACTATTTATATAGCAAAACTTACCCCTACCTAGATTTTCTTAATTTGTACAGAACGAAACATTTCGTACCCTGTCAACCATCATGACATCTGACGAATAGCAATACCTTACATCTACACCATTTCTATTATCACCTATTAGGCATCCACTACAGAAACGGCTTGTTTGATTGTGCTGTTTTTCAGTGTGTATGAAGGGGGCAGAAGGCAAAGCTGCTTGTAGCAAGTGCCCGCCTCCCTCCCACCACCCAAATTGAAACAATGACAGAGTCAAATTGAAGGTATGTTAAGAGTACTTCACACACGCACGAAAACCGTCATGAGGAACAATGATGGTGAAATTCGTTGATGTGACAAATAACCACGCAACGAGGTAAGGAGACAGCAATGAGACGGTAGCGAAAAGGTACATGACGGCGCCACAACAACAATGACGAGATACAGTCATTACCTCACGATGACATGTGGAATGGGCCATGCCACCCTCCTAGAATATATAAAAAAAGGCATACATACCCGATTCCCTGGCATGGCAGAGAAGTGGATGGAGGTGGCACAGCAATTTGCAACCCAATGGATCTTTCACCTCACCATCGGTGCCTTGGATCGGAAGCATGTGGCCATCAGATATCCACCACAGAGGGGATCCATGTTCTTTAATTACAAGGGGTTCCACTCCATTGTACTCATGGCGATAATGGACGCGGACTACTGTATGTGGACGTTGGGATAAATATATTAGCCCATATTATAAGATGTTTAGCAGTGTATCTTCCTCTCATAGTAATAGTCTTTACAATGCCACATGTTATTAACCCATTAGCTGCGGGGAATGTTCTTGAATGCCATGGCAATTTATAGAAATTTACAGGCCTGTGGAAACAAGTGTGAGTGAGCGGGAGCGCGGCAGGCCCGCGTCAGCTCTCCAGCCCAGCGGCCGGGACACTGAGGGCTCTCAACCATGTCTCACTAAACATATGCAGCGCTGCCAAATGCAAATGTAGCGCAAAATTAGCTTCTAGTCTTTTACTGAATATATTTAATCTAATTCAGACACTTTCTTAATCATTCAGGAGTGCCTGAATAAGCCCTAATATAGCGGAAATATGCCTATGTAAAGATAAAATTGTAGTTTATAGTCCAAATTATGTCTTTGAATTTGATATAATGGCCATACTAATGCTATTTCATGTTAATTTTCATATATTCCTTCTCATAATCATTTAAGTCTTCAAACAAAATTGCTCTGGTTTGACACTGGTACTACATAACTTTGAGCTTTTCAATATCTATTTCCTTTCATAATGTTATTATTATTATTTATCATGTGTAATGCCATATGTACCTTTACCTTATATTATTTCAGTTTACTGTTGGAACAGTATTGTTAGTATATATAATTATTATATATATTATTATATATATATATATATATATATATATATATATATGTTTCTAATCTCTCACTGAGAGATTAGAAACATTTAGTGGCTCACGTGTATTTGTGATATATACCGGTACTCAATATACAGTATATATATATATATGTATATATATAGGGGTTAGGGGTTTCTACATTAGCTAGTTCTTTAGATAGGGTGGTTGTGGGGTTTTGAACAGAAATATTGAGAGTGTAAATGAGAGGTTAAATGGAACAATTTTAGCGTCAGGCGAAAGCGATAAGGATGTTCAGTCTCATGCTAAAAATGATGACTATAATGCAAATGATAGTAGTGATGGTGCAACGGAAGATGGAAATGTCGCTAAAAACAAAGGTAAATTAGGTATAAAGAAAATAAGTAAATTGAGAGTATATTACACAAACTGTAGGAGTCTATGTAAGAAAATGAACGAACTTAGAGCCCTTGTTAGCAAAGAAAATATAGACATAATAGCGCTTACTGAAACGTGGATTAATACAGAAACAAGGCATTTTTTAGCAGAATTTGATATACCAGGATATAGTTTGTTTAAATATGACCGAACAAGTAAGAGGGGTGGCGGTATAGCAGTGTTTGTCAGGAGTACATTAAAAAGCTGTATTAAATCAGGTATTAGACTAAATAACGATACCGGTAATGAAAGTGTTTGGGTAGAGGTTAACGAAGGTAGTGAGACCATAGTTATTGGAGTTATGTATAGACCGCCAAATATGAGTAGAAATGACGGAACGTCATTATGGGAGGAAATTAAAATGGCATCAAGGTTTAGCAATGTGTGCATTATGGGGGATTTTAATTTTCCGAATATAGATTGGCAGCATCAAATAGGAGACTCTGATTCTGAGGAGTTTATAGAGGTAGTACAAGATAGTTTTTTTATTTCAATTCATAGATACGCCGACTAGAGGTAATAATATTCTCGATTTAGTTTTCAGTAACAATGAACATATGGTAAATAATGTAGAGATAGGGGACCACCTAGGAAATAGTGACCACAATTCTGTGTATTTTAATATACAATGGAAAGGTAATACCAGAGAGAATACAACATTAATACCTGACTTTAGAAAAGCCAATTATGGTGGGTTAAGAAGAGCCCTATTAGCGGACCCTATGGTCAAAAAATTAAGTCGATCCAGGTGTCCAAATGAGTGTACCCCTTCTCAGGCACCTGTCATCTTAAGTCAGGAAGAGACGTCAACCTTGGTAGATACATACGATAATTTTATCAAGTCAGTATTCAATGCACAAAATAAATACATCCCCAAAAGAAACTTTAGATCAACACAGAACCAACCCAAATGGATGAATAATAGACTATTAGATCTTCTAGGACAAAAGAGAGGAATATATAGAAAAATTAGAAAAGGCGAAATTCACCTACTTGCTTACTATCAGAATCTATCAAGACAGGTAAAAAAGGATATTAGGAATGAAAAAATAAATTATGAAATTAAGGTTGCCAATGACTCAAAAAATAATCCTAAAGCTTTTTACCAACTATATAAATCCAAGGTTAGAGATGTAATTGGTCCCCTTAAAACTTCGATAGGAGAAATGACAGAAAATGATTTAGAAATGTGCAGTACATTAAATAGTCAATTTCTTTCCGTTTTCACTAATGAAAATTTGGCACAGTTTCCAGAAGTCCGTAAGGTATATAGCGATAGTATAGAAAATAGGTTAAGTACGGTTACTATAAGTTGTTGTTGTTGTTGTTGTTCCCTAAGCTGCCTGGCCGAACAGCCCCGAGTCCCTGAGAAAGGCCATGGCCACGATCGGGCTTTCCCACAGAGCTCTCATTGAGTGTAGATTGTGTTGTTGGCGTAAGTGGTTGTGTGAAATGCAGTCTTCTATGATGTGTTTAATGGTATGGGGTGCTGTGTTACATCCCGGGCAGGCGTCGACAACGGAGTCATCCAGTCTCTTCTGATAGCTCAGGAGAGCTGGATGGTGTCCGCATCTCAGCCTGGCCAGGTGGACTCTGTCCTCGCGAGGAAGGGAGGATTCGGAAGGATGGATTTCGGGAGGTCGTGCATGCAGCTGCGTGGTGTCTGTGAGTGAGTGGATGGATCGGTGAGAGATATGAGTATGGATGTGCTTCTGGAAGTTGGTTCGGGGTGGGCAGGGAGGGAGAGAGGACAATAATTGTGTGTGATACCGTGTGCTGGGTGTTGTTTTGATATTTCTTGGTGTCTGTGGGTGTGTTGCCATGTAGTTTAGTGGGTGGTCTTGGTTCGTGGAGGCTGCTGCCAGGAATTGAGTGCCTCTCATGTCCAGATGGTCTTTGACTTTGAGAATTTTGGTTTCTTGATGTAGGTGATCTGTGGGTGAAGTAGCTGTGCAGCCTGTAATGATCTTCAGGGCTTTGTTTTGAATAGTCTGTAAGGTCTTATGATGTGTTTCAGCTAGGTTAGAAGCCCAGGCTGGGCTTGCGTATTCCATCACTGATCTTATGTATTGTTTATATACTGTGGTGGTAGTTTCTTTGTTGTGTCCAAATTTTGTGTGAGCAAGTGACCTGAGGGCGTTAAGTCTGGGTGTCAGTTTCTTTTTAATGTTTGTGGTGTGCTGTTTGAATGTCATATGAGTATCATATGTTACTCCTAGGATTTTGGGTGTGTGTGTATGTGTTAGGGGTGTGTTGTTTATGGTGAGTTGAGGGATGTATTCGTGTTCTCCTGTCCAACTTGTGAGCAGGGTTGCGGTGGATTTGGCTGGGGCTAGATCCACCGCAACCCTGCTCACAAGTTGGACAGGAGAACACGAATACATCCCTCAACTCACCATAAACATTTCCACGGTTACTATAAGTAGAAATGATGTGCTTAAGGAAATTGACAGACTGAAACCTCATAAATCGCCTGGTCCTGATGAGGTATATGCTAGAGTATTAAGAGAATGTAGGGATGAGTTAAGTTACCCATTAACATTTTTATTTAACAAGTCATTGGAGACAGGTATAGTTCCAGAAGCTTGGAAGCTTGCAAACGTAGTTCCGATCTTCAAAAAAGGTGACAAATCAATAGCATCCAATTACCGTCCCATTAGTCTTACATCAATCATAGGAAAGCTATTAGAGTCAATTATTGCTAGTAAAATTAGAAACCACTTAGATACATTTAATTTAATAAATTCTTCTCAGCATGGATTCACTCAGGGACGTTCTTGCCTTACTAATTTGCTTAGTTTTTTCTCTGAGGTATATGAAGCAGTAGATAATGACAAGTCATATGATATAATATATTTAGATTTCAGTAAAGCTTTCGACAGAGTCCCCCATGAGAGATTGATGAGAAAGGTTGAGGCACATGGAATAGGTGGGGCGTTGTTGAGATGGATTAGGTCATGGCTAATTGGTAGGAAGCAGAGAGGCAGCATAAATGGTACCAAGTCAGAATGGGGAGCAGTCAAAAGTGGTGTCCCCCAGGGATCTGTATTAGGTCCTCTGTTGTTTGTTATATACATAAATGACCTTGATTTAGGTATAACTAGTAGGATAAGTAAATTTGCAGACGATACCAAAATGGGGAGAACAATTGATTCAGATAGAGATATAGAGTGCCTCCAAAGGGATAGAGATACCTTACACGAATGGTCAGTAAATTGGCAGATGAAGTTTAACATTGACAAATGCAAGGTATTAAAGATAGGGAAGATGCATACAAATGTTAAATATAAACTAGCTAATGTGGAATTAGAAAACTCGAATTGTGAGAAAGATCTAGGTGTGTTTGTTAGCAATGATTTGAAGCCTAGACAACAGTGTATAAGCGTTCGAAACAAGGCAAACAGGATTCTCGGGTTAATCTCAAGGAGTGTGAGTAACAGAACTGCTGATGTTATCTTAAAACTTTACTTGTCATTAGTGAGACCCCATATGGATTATGCTGTTCAATTTTGGTGGCCTTATTACAGAATGGACATAGATTCATTGGAGAGAGTACAACGTAGAATGACAAAAATGATCCATAATATTAGAAATCTTCCGTATAAAGAAAGGTTGAAGAAATTAGGCTTACATTCGTTAGAGAGACGCAGAGTTAGAGGGGATATGATAGAGGTGTTCAAGTGAGTTAGTGGGATTAACAAAGGGGACATGACAAATGTACTAAAGCTCAGTGATAGCGAAAGAACTCGTACCAATGGTTTCAAATTAGATAAATTTCGTTTCAGAAAAGATATAGGCAAATATTGGTTTGGTAACAGAGTTGTAGATGGGTGGAATGGACTACCAAGTGCTATAGTGCGATTAAAAACGATAGGGAGCTTTAAGATAAAATTGGATAAGCATATGGACGAGAAGGGTTGGGTGTGAAGGGGGATCAGCAGGGTTGGGCCAATCAGCGCTCTGCAGACCCCGTAATCCTGCGTTAATCTCTAACCGTTTTGGTAAGATGATCCTCAGGGTATTAGAGTGTTGAGCCTATAATTGGGCTTTGTAATTGGGGTTGTGTGGGACAGGGATCTGCCTTGCTTAGGCCAATCGGCTTTCTGCAGACTCCCATTTTCTTATGTTCTTATATAACCAAGTATTATTATGTTCTATTATATGAGTTATTAAATTATCTAATTTATGTTTCTACACTCATTGGAGAGTTTGATACTGTGATATTATGTATACATATTATGTATTGTATATAGTAACATTGACATTGTTGTCATGTTTATTACATTGTTTATTTCATAATATATATATTATTAAGTTTTGTATTTCCTGTATTTCATATGTTTTCAAGAAGTTTCTATTATCCTGCTTCAGTGATATGTCCATATATGTACAATTTTATTCAATAATGTTTATATACATTTCATTTAATAAGCATGCGATGATGTCAGGATTCATAGCAATGGCCAGGCGATTGCATTGTGAAATAGAAGACGGTAATGCGAACGCAATGCAATGTTGCTGGATTGGCAATGAGGCGTTTTATGGCTAACGAACGTCGCATTCAAATTATGCGGGATTTGACATTTTCTGGCCTGCAGACGACACGCGTGGATTATGTTGTGATGCCGCTAGTCTTGCACAAGACCCCTCTGCGAGTACCACGATTGCCTAGACGATTTTGCCATGTTTGCTTAATCGTGCCTTCGCATGACACTTTTTGTTTTTATGTGTGAAGTACCCTTTAGAGTCAAAATATCCAGACCTGCAGAGCTTGAAGTAGTTTCAATCGTAAGATGAGGCAAAGCTAGATTGCAGAAGACAACAGCAAAGTTTACTTGTTGAGTGAAAGAAAAACTTTGAAAATTGGTTCACTCATGAGTAAGACAATTGGACACAGTAAGGGTGGGAATGTGTTTAGGGGAGGTGCGGTGAAGTGGTCTTGCCACTGGACTGGTAATCAAATGGGCCTGGGTTCGAATCCCGATATATCAATGGGAAAATATTATTGTGATGAAATTTGTGCTGCATCTAGTATCAGTGCATTACCACAAAGCCCACCGAAATGCCAAAAAAAAAACTCATTGTTCCCTGATTAAATAGCATTATATGAATATTCCCATATTCAAAATATGCTACAGTGGGGCAATGCCTAGTGAGTTCACTGGTCAATAGGTGGCATTCTGAGAGTGAGGGTCCGAGCCTAGGAGGTGAGAAAGTGAAGCACTAGAGCGAGTCAGCTTCAGAGATGAGGCTGCTTCGAGCCTTGAGTGAGCAACTAAGCCCCATGCATCCTGCGAAGGCATTATGGCAGGGGCTGGTTGCAGCTAAAAGTGCTTCACATGTCTCACCCACTAGACTGGAACGAGACCTCACAGGCTTCACCGTTCCATGGTTAACGGTTGAATGTACAGGCTCTCAGCCTATGCCCGAGAGGGTGTAGTTGGAATATATATAAAAAAACAAAATGCCACCTACTCTCTGTAAGGGAGGAGGTATACACTGAGAAAGCTCTGAAGAACAATAAGTTTTGTAATACTGGTAGAAAAGAGAGATGCAACACTGACACATTTAGACATATATTGCAGAGATTAGGTGAGTTGTTAAGATGGAATGCTTTTGACTTTACTCTTTCAAGAAGTGCAAATGAGCGGAACGTCCCCACACATGTGAACAATACTCAATACATGCGGTCACAGTGACCCTGTACAGAACAAGAAGCAGCTGTGTAGGGGTAAAGAACCCACGGAGTTAGTTGAGCACACCAAACTTCTGGGTAGCTGTTTCAGCAAAAGAGGTCATATTTTGTTCCAAGAAATGTCAGAAGAATAGTAGATACCAAGAATATTGAGAGAGGACGAAGGTTTGATTTTAGTGTTGTTAAAGTGCAATGGATAGTCGTGTGGAAGATTATCATGGGTAGATAGATGAACAAATTTGATTTTTGGAAGCATTGAAATCAAAATGGTTACCGGGTATCTCTGCACTAATTGGAAATATTTGATAGATCAGAATATATACCGGTAATTATGTGCTGTGTATGTTATGTGTGATTTGAAGTAACTGCATAGATGATCGTTGCAGAAAGATAGTTGAATAGTGAAAAGGAGAGTCATCGGCATATAAATGGATAGGATAATGGTAGAGCTGAGTTAATAAATTAACACTCAAGCCGCGGCTCTCGACATAAGTCGAGTGAGAGAACCACGGCCTATCCAGCGGGTCACGACTTATGTAGCAAGGGATATTGAGCACATTATTGGCTCTGAGAGAGAGTCCACGCGGTGGGAGGACCGCAAGCGGGCTCTGACCGCTTGGCCTGGGCCTAGCGAGGTAACTGGCATCCCTACCACACCCCTGCAAATGCCTGGCCTCGCGAGGCAAGGTAATATCTCGGGAATTTACCGTATTTTAGGGTTTTTGCACTGGTGTTGCAACTTCGTTGCAAGCGAACCCGTGGTCGTACAAGGATGATTCAAGTGTCATTGGAAAGCTCTATTATCGTCCTTTCATGGATACCTAATTGTATTACACTCTGGCTCTTGTTTATGCATGAAAAAGAGCATAGAATGATGCTCGTTTAAGGTAAATATGCCCGCCTGGCAGGTAGAAGCTACAAATATCCCCGTCCGTAAGGGGTTAATACTATAAATAAAACTGGAGAAAGGACAGAACCCTGATAAATACCAGAGTGGATAGGTTTAAGAAGTGAGCCATGGTTATCCATAGTCGCAACTATGGAATGGTCAGAAAATATATTGGAGAAATGGGCACAAATCGAGGGATAGTTAACCATAGCATTTTAAAACCAAAAACACATGAGCAACAAATATACAATGTGTGTGAGTGGGTGAGGGGAGTTGCATGTGAAGATTCATACTACACCCCACCAGGATATAATCCATTGAGTGTACTGAACTAACTCTTTCCTTAACCCAAGAACCGTCATAGGCCTCACGGAAGGGTCACCCTAGCGAACGCGATAGGTCTCATGGAAACAAGACCATAAAAATAACCTTCCAAAACACCCCAGGGGCTCTCAAAACAAAGGAATATGTCATTAGGTGAGATAATTCCCCTCTAGTACTTCCTACCAGTCATCCATATGTTCCTCCCTCCCCACCTTATTCCCCCCCCCCCCCCCCCCTCAATTATCACCTATTTTTCCTCTTATTTTAATCCTTTATCGGTTATTTTTCTCTCCTTCGGTAATGTAGCACAAGTGGGTTGCATAAGAGTCGTTATATAACACTGAGACACCTCTCGCTTGGCTCGGTCGAGTCAGAGAGAGAGAGAGAGAGAGGAGGGTGTATGCCTCGCTTCCTCCCGCCTGAGAATACGACCGGGTGGCGAATATTTGCGATTTTCACCACCCAAATGCTTTTCCGACTCATTTTATCGCCCTTCAAGGTCCATATATTCATCATATATGTAAAATAAAAGCATATTGAAAACAAGTAATGCTTTATATCGTGAATATAACAAATTCTGTCAGAATTCAAGGCTAGAGATAAACAAGTACGTACCCTTGCCCTTAGGGCATTTTCGCGTTTAATAGGTTAACATGTTCCATTTCGCTCAGAGAATTAAAGAGTACCTGTGATATGAATCTCCATGCCTCGGTGTGTTCCAGGTAAAATTTGATGGACGTTATTGGTGGGTACTGTGCGGCTGGTGGTATTCTATGAAAATACAATGATGGACATGGTGGACATTTATATCAGGTGGGAGGTGCACTAACATTGCTCTATCTTTGGTATGATTTGGGGCTACATGCTATGGTGGAGGTATTGTCAGGTAGGATCAATTCTGTAACAGTTTTTAAATAGGTGAAGGCCAGGCTACCGGTTTGGTAGAAGGTTATATCAGCTGGCTGGCATTCAAGGTTAGCTATAAGTGCTATAACACAGGTAGGGCATTATTAGTTACTGTGGGGAGCATGGTTAACACCTTACGAGCGGCCTATGCGGTTTATTTATGTGTACCGCACAGCGGGGTGTTTTTAGCCAAAATAGGGCTGTTTACGTGATCATTTTCATGCCTAAATAAGACCCAGAACGTAAAACAAGTACCTATCCCTGAAAGGGCATAAACAGAGCTTTCGAATGACACCATAACGATCCTTGTATGATGGATAGTTTTCTTGCAATAACCGTGCAACGCGAGTGCAAAAAGCAGGTAATTCGGTACTTTCAGTACATAATTGAGTATGTAGCGAGTGAGAGAGGGAGGAGGGAGCTGAGATTTGTGTCAGTAGGTTCGCCGCGGTGGTCTGGAGCAGTCATACGCTCGCTAGTCTCCTGCCACCACTTGTCTCTCTCTCTCAGCCACATTACGTGCTGAAATTGCCACTCGAGTTATGTCGAGCGCCGCCACATAGTCCAGCTTTATTTAACTCGACTTATGTTGCTCGCCGCTAAATAAGGGTTAAGTTAAGGGGAACATCAGCTGAAGACGAAAAGCTGGCATAGGGCCTATATTGTTGAGTACTAGGTTTTGAAGACAAGCTATCATTTCAGAAACACAACATTCTGTGGTGCATTATAATGAAAAAAATATCCTGCATTAGATACCGGTTTTTTCCCATCATTGTTGTCCATTTTTTTATTTTTTCCGGTGAACGCTACTAACATGTTGATAATGGCCATAGCATTGTTGTGAAAGTTTATTTGGGTCACATTTCTTCCAATGTGACACAGTGAAATGTCCTGGGATGGATGTTAGGAATAAATGGAATTTGTCTTTCACTTATCGAAAATGTGAGGAAGAGAATAAAATCCTCCTGCCAGAGCAGTTGGTGCACATTATGATGCATTACAGTGGGCTGGGACTTTGGTCTGGGGTTTGCGAGTGTTACCATCGCAAAAGAGAATTTTACCTAAATCACTTATCACAGCACTAAATGATGTGGATATTCAGATAATGAAGGATATCTGAGAGTGCTTAGTTTATGCTTTGACTTATGTTTTTCTCCTACATTAATTGCTTTATGTAAATGTAAGGTGGATCAAGTACTGTCATGCTAATTTTAACTACCCGGTCTTATCCTACACTGCAAAAACAAAACGATTAATGGAATGTTTCTAATGAAAGTAACAAACATAATTGCATTTTTAGTAATGCTCAGTTATATTGCAAGTTAAATATATATGTGCACCATTTTAGGTACAATACAGTGTAGATCATCTCCTCACATGCTCCCTCTTGCTCTCCGAAAACAACACTTGACCATCGACATATAATTGTATTTCTCGACAGGTCACCTCGCCATAGTTTCAGCTTAATTAAAAGTGAGTAAGCATATCACTCTTCCAAGACCGTTACCTGAGCTGTATAATTAGGACACTGACCCTTCCAGGCGCGGTGGCCGTCAATTAATTAGTTAAGCTTCATAAACTCCAGCATCCCGGGAAGTTTTGCTTAACTTTGGTTAATATATTCCACAACGGGGAAAACATGCAGTATATTAGTAGGCTTGTGTAACATAATGACAGAAGGCAAAGAGTCGGTCAAAAATTCCTTCCTACTTGCATAATTTCATCTTTCTGCATTGCTCATGTAAAACCTCAATACAAGTCCTGAACACAAAGAAGTGGACATTTGTAGTCAAGTTTTCCTCAGTTGCGATGAAAAATAATGTTTCTCTCCTTTCACGAATGGTAAATTAAGATGATATTGTGAGAATGGGACATTATTTTAAGTATGACTGTATTAATAGCAAGTACAACGTACAAATATAAAATGTAATAGATATGTTTCCTGATCACTTACCAAAACATTTTCTGCAAATTAAGCTATAGAAACTTTCAAAAACACTTATTTTTTAATAGAAGTGAAGAGCATGCATGAAGGTGCAAAGGCGTCAGTATGTGTGGAGAATGAACAGAGCTAGTTCTTTGAACTGAATGTTGGGTTAAAGCAAGGGGGTGTGATGTCCCCGTGGTTGTTCAATATATATATGGATGGAGTCATAACAAAAATACAAAAAGAGCAGTGGATGTTGGTCTACCACTGATAAGGAAAGGAAATAAGTGGAAGTTGCCTGTACAGCTGTATGCTGTAGATACAGTTCTGATGAGCAATAGTGACTGGGAGTTACAGGGTCTGCTATATATGTTTGGAACAGTGTTTGAAAAACGGAATCTGAAGGTAAGGGCGGGGAAGAGTAAGGTTATTACCTTTGAAAGGGGTGCAGTAACAGAGTGTGAGTTGAGGTTGAATGGCTAGGCTATGGAGAATGTCAGCTCATTTAAGTACTTGGGCAGTGTGTTTAGTAAAGATGGGAATATGAATGAAGAATTACGAGAGAGGGTACAGGGGAAGAGGGTCGTGAGAACGTTGAAAGCAGTAACAAGAGATAGGGTTGTCACCATGGAAGTAAAGAAGTCTTTGCCTGACAGTGTGGTAGTCCTGATATTGATGTACGGGAGTGAAGCACGGACGTTGTTGGAGACACACAAACCAAGAGTGAGAGGGGTGTAAATGAGTTAGCCTACTTGAGAAATACGTGCAGTGTTACATGGAGGTATAGAACAGATAAATGAGGAAGCACGAGAGTGGTGTGGTGTGGATGTAGATGTGCAGGAAAGTGTGAAACACCTTGAGATGGTTTGGTTATATGGAACATATGGGAAGCGAGATAATGACTAAGAGAGTGTAAGAGAGTGTAAGAGAGTAAAGTGGAAGGACAAAGAGGGAGAGGTAAACCGAGAAAGGTGGAAGAATAGAGTTAACAAGTATATGTGGACAGCCTTGCTAGATGGGAGGAGAGGTGTCAACTGTCTGGGGACAGAGGTGCATGGGGGCGATTCATTCATGGCCAGCCCTTCGGGGATCACAGCGTCCGGCAATAGATAGATAGAATGATTAAAAGACTAGTCAAGTAAACTGGTTTGCTCTATGATAAACATTAAACCCAACAAATCATATTCAACAATACTCTCTCAATACCTTCACTGTAAAGAAACAAAAGTTTCTTAAAATATAAATTAAGTCAAATATGTAAATCAATACTCCGCAATAATGACCATAACATTAAGGACTATGATGATATAATCATAGGAAGTAAGCGGAAACAAGTTGAACTGACGAAGTAGAAAAGAGACCATGTGATGATGGATTGTATTATGATGTATTTGGTTGCATAAATAATCTTGGAATAATTCTAAACTGATGAAATATATAGTTTATAGCCAGGCATTTCTTGTATTGATCAGAGTACACATCAGTGCCAGACAAAGGGGTAATAATTCTAATCATAATCTTGAAGATGCGGTTAGTTAGGGTGTAAAGACGGCCTTTCCTATAGACTTTTTGTCAATGAGAATCTATCTTATTTTATAGCCGTTAATCAGAATTAATGCGGAAAATTTACACATTTGTATGGTACTGTACCAATTGGTGATGTTACAGTATGTGACACCTGGACTAGTCATATATATAAATACATGTTCACACAGTGTTTTTATTGTTAGTTTTGTACAGACCTGTAATCCTCTGATGACTGTGTGACAATCGTCCTGGGAGACTTTATCACTGACCTCCACCACCAAGCCGTCATAAGCACCATCCCGTAGAACTAGGTGGTTGCTGCCAGACCACTTAGTACTCTTGGGTTTGTTCTCCTCAGTTCCCTTCTGTCTTTCCGTTGAATAATGTTGAACCTTTGTGTGTTGTTTTTCCCATCCGAGTTTGGTTGTGTAACTAGTTCTCGCATCCTTTTGCTGCAACTTAGAGGAAGTGTCACTGCCATGCCATTTCTTCAGATCGTTCCCCACACTTCGCCTCGGGATAGTGCGGATATCTGATTTGAATTGCATTGGCTGTTCTTGGAGGTTTTCACCATGCCCGTGTTTATGGTGGTGGGTGGTTGTGAGCTCACTCGAGGTGGTCTGACCCATGACTTGTGCCGCAAACATAATCAGGAATACGAAAAGTGCCAGAGCACAAAGGATTGAATTGAGGATTCTTAGTTTTAGCATAATGATAGTGGAGTTCTAAGATAAGTAAATATGATGTATTTCACACTTTTGCTCATTTGCAAGAATTTGATAGCCCTATCCTGTTCTTTATTTGTATTTGATAAACACAATTGTAGGTATACAATGTAGTAATATCGTATAAAGCTATGTTTCGTCTCTTAATACTATGAAGACATTACCTCATATATTGTTAATTAGTAGATGATATATTTATTTTCTCGTAATTACTGGCAAATAATTTATATTTTCTTATAATATAGTTTCTATTATGTACTAACTACCGTACTCAAATTGCCCATATATCATATATTTTCACAGGGAACTCACCTTGTTCATACAAAACTATCACACACATAATAATTTACTTTAGTCCACATATATTTTTCATAAACCAGATTTTACTGTTTATTCAACTGACATGACGTATTTTCAAGGGCACAATCAATTTTACTCATAGGCAAACTCACATTAGTCAATACATTATTTTCAAAATTATTAAACAATATTCTTGCATATCACTTTACTAAACTTGTATTATTTCACTGCAAGAAGGGCCATCCTACAACAGTATTCTTGATATACTTTAAGGACAATTACTGCGACACTTACAGTTATTAAATTCTTTACTAGCACTTGAACCAGGAACAACTAAACAAAATTCAGTAAGCTCAGGAATATTAACAAATTTGGCAATCAAACGCCGCTTTTGTAGCTGCTGTTTAAGGGATACTTTCATAGGTTATACTTCAACATTAAGACGAACACTTTCAGTAGCCATTGATTAATTGAGATATTGCAAATATATGCAGTGATAAGCAGAATAGTTTTCATTGAATGATTTAGACATGTACAGTATATGTAATACTTGCAAATTCTCCCTATAAACCAATGCCTACAGATAGTGTTTTGCTTCGCATGTTCAATCTATATACAATGACTCATATGTACTAAGTAGCATAGCACCTACTTGTGCACTCGCTTGTACTAGGACCATATATTGAACCAAGTATATATACTAAACTAAACACAGAATTATGAAATAGACTTTCACATATAATTAATAATATCAATATATTGCCACTGTATTTATTTCATGTACACAACATTTTTCAACTGAAGCTGTGTTTTATAAAAAGTTAAAACAATTGTTTAAATCGATCTTTCCTTTCACAACTACACTACTTTCACAACGTCCATTAGTTTATATTTCCTGTTGTTAATGTCCTCATCAACCATTATCTTGCTTTGCATAATTGCTAATACAAATATATGGAAATTCATTCAAAAACACTTGTATTGTATTATTTTGTTTCGTTTCAAAGGAATTATATTATTATGGAAAACTGAAGGTTCCACTAAAAGCACTTCCATATTCCCACTTTGTGCATTTCACATTGCAGAGCATATACACACAATCCTGGCTAAAGGCATATTAACACTACTATTACATCCGGCATTTATAACCTGACACTCAGAATCAAATGTGTATTCATGTAATTGTGCAATATAATTTTCTGTATAAATACAAAAGTAACTCATTACGAAAAATAAAGCATTTGAAACGCTTTACAGTCCATTCTGTATTTGTAATTGATATTACAAAAGGTGAGAGTTTATTATACGGTCCAACGTCCTTCTGCACTTTATACAAATATTAGGCCTAATACTTGTGTCTAAACACTATTAGACTAGTTTCATGTATTTGTCATGCTTTCATTATTGCTACTCCATAGAACACTCGATTAATGAACCACATTCACAAATGTGTTACAAAGTTACAGTAAATATAATGTCCTTGCCGAGTAATGACATAAGCCTTGTAGGTTATCGCGAGGGGTTCCCACTGTATTTATGGAGGGCAGGTACAGATCAATAACGCGAGCGGCGGTACTCCTCACCTCACAACGGTCACACCAACACTGGCACGGTCTGACCGAGTCCTGAGTCCTGACTAGCAGGGTTACCAGCAGGGCCTCCAAATATCCCCAAACTTTACCCCAAACTTTGCTAAACCAGTCATAGGATCAAAGGATAGGTGGTGGGAAAGGTTAGACCAGGGGGGGTGGGCGGTACTTATGCATATTTTATTACTTTAAAGGCTGACTTAATATGAAATTGCACATTTGTACTACTCTACTGGAATACAATATATAGGTTACATATCTGCCATTGATGACCACACCTGTGCAGGTACGTGCACGTTAGGTTACCCGGCGTATGTCTGTGTATCATCACCGCGGTAGGATAACCCAGGCTGGTACACAGTAGACATCCTTTCTATAAGATCCTTAGTACACATACTGTAGGTTACGGCATATTGTCCAGGTTACCTCTGTTTACCTACTGCAGGTGGGAAGTCTCATTCGTCCACTTACACCTGGGTTAGTATTTATTTGTGGTGAACAGATACATAGCATGTGGAGAACTAACTGTATGTTAGTATTTCCGTCTGAAATGTTGCTGTTTGATAACCTGAAATGTACACAAACGTGGGTTGAAGCGAAATATTTTACAAGGTGAAATAATATTAACCGAATGTAGAGAACAATGTTAGGAGGATGAAGACATGCAAAATATGTTCAAATAAATAAAGAATGACAAACACACCTGTCCGTATTTAACTACAACTTAATACATGTCTCTCTCTTAGTGTGTATCTACTTATTCGATAGTTTAGAAAAGTATGCAATGTGTTGGGTAATATAAGAAAAAGTAAGTCAATTTAGCACATAATATGCTCGGACTATTATCGATTAAGAGTATTATTTCGAGGAAAGTAATTTTTAGCATGTATAGGATGAACATACACATTTGTCAGAAATGTTACACTTACTGTATGTGGCAGTTCTTATTCAGCAAGCAAATGCAAGTTAAAGTACGTCAGTATTTGATGCTACCGAATCGAGGCATATAAGGCTATGGCGGTGACTGCACTGCAATAAGTTAGGCCAAATAATAGCCTACCGGTATTGTTTGTGGTGAGAATAATAACTATGAAGCGTCTATTAACCAACCTTTAACTGTCTTCGTGGTGCGATGTATAAGGTGTTGATTTTCGGTGTGAGCATCCTGGGTTCGAGTCCACGGACTGCCACATGTGTTTGTAAATTTCATTAATTGATTTTAGGAGTATTGTTGGTTGTTGGAAGGAACATAATAATTTATATTGGTTCAGGAGTAATTTATCGAGAGGACTTCCCTAAGTGGTTAAAGCCCCATTAATTGATCTTTCCAATCACATATGCATAACCTACGTGAGTTGCAGTTGGGATGTGTGTACATGCTTAGATTGATATGCAGGATTCGAAGTTGCATAATAAATCGTAGGCAGTGTCCACCAACCTTTAACTCTCTTCGTGGTGCAATGTATAAGGTGTTGATTTTCGGTGTGAGCATCCTGCGTTCGAGTCCACGGACTGCCACATGTGTTTGTAAATTTCATTAATCGATTTTAGGAGTATTGTTGGTTGTTGGAAGGAACATAATAATGTGTCATAATGGTGAACAAGTTAGGTCTAATTCGTTGAAGGATCCACGGATGACTGTTCTCGGGTACTTTAAAGTGAATGAACTTAAACAGTATTAATTAAGATACGAGTGATCGATATAGTTTGAAATAGCATAACAAACACAGCCTTTACCTAATGGAATATTACCTATAGTAAGTAAATAGCTGACATGATATTATTCCGAACACACACACACACACTCAAATATTGGTGTACCAACTGCAGTGGTTCTATCACATACCTCGACGTGCATTATTAGTGATTACTCTCTTGGAAATCAATAATATGATATGTTCATCCTAATGCATACTACACCAGCATTGGTTTTCATATACGCATTATGCACTATGACAGTTGTCTGCGACAACAGGTTTAGTTATACATAAACCTGTCTCGCCTACTCCTTGGTCTCGCCGACCATACTACATTCATACTACGATTCATACTACAGAATCTGATATATAAATGACAAAAATACCATTGTTTGTTATTCCCTCCTGTATCTACATTAAACACGGATAGCTATTAAAGAAGTAAGAATTCTAAAGAAACACTACCAAACCGCAGTGAATGAACAAGCTTTCGTTGTGTGTGTGTGTGTGTGTGTGTGTGATTCATCAGGCGTTATCCATAGTAGTTACTATTAAACACATACCAGTACTCACATATAATTCATCCATTTTTTATCATACTATTAACCTTGTTGCACTGTGTAAACATTGCAATATATCACATACTATAATACTAACATCGAAAAGGTATATATAGGCATTGCTAAACGTAATATCACGATACGATGCTTATATAGTCTTTACCCTTTAATGTTATATAAACATTTTACTACATGAATACCTATCAGCGTCCGAAGCTTAACTTATTGTGGTTGTTGTTGTTGTTGTTCCCTAAGCTGCCTGGCCGAACAGCCCCGAGTCCCTGAGGAAGGCCATGGCCACGATCGGGCTTTCCCACAGAGCTCTCATTGAGTGTAGATTGTGTTGTTGGCGTAAGTGGTTGTATGAAATGCAGTCTTCTATGATGTGTTTAATGGTATGGGGTGCTGTGTTACATCCCGGGCAGGCGTCGACAACGGAGTCATCCAGTCCCTTCTGATAGCTCAGGAGAGCTGGATGGTGTCCGCATCTCAGCCTGGCCAGGTGGACTCTGTCCTCGCGAGGGAGGGACATGCAGCTGCGTGTTGGCTGTGAGTGAGTGGATGGATTGGCAGGAAATATGAGTATGGATGTGCTTCTGGAAGTTGGTTCGGGGTGGGCAGGGAGGGAGAGATGATAATAATTGTGTGTGATACCTTGTGCTGGGTGTTGTTTTGATATTTCTTGGTGTCTGTGGGTGTGTTGCCATGTAGTTTAGTGGGTGGTCTTGGTTCGTGGAGGCTGCTGCCAGGAATTGAGTGCCTCTCATGTCCAGATGGTCTTTGACTTTGAGGATTTTGGTTTCTTGATGTAGGTGATCTGTGGGTGCAGTAGCTGTGCAGCCTGTAATGATCTTCAGGGGTTTGTTTTGAATAGTCTGTAAGGTCTTATGATGTGTTTCAGCTAGGTTAGAAGCCCAGGCTGGGCTTGCGTATTCCATCACTGATCTTATGTATTGTTTATATACTGTGGTGGTAGTTTCTTTGTTGTGTCCAAATTTTGTGTGAGCAAGTGACCTGAGGGCGTTAAGTCTGGGTGTCAGTTTCTTTTTAATGTTTGTGGTGTGCTGTTTGAATGTCATATGAGTATCATATGTTACTCCTAGGATTTTGGGTGTGTGTGTATGTGTTAGGGGTGTGTTGTTTATGGTGAGTTGAGGTATATATTCATGTTCTCCTGTCCAGCTTGTGAGCAGGGTTGCGGTGGATTTGGCTGGGGCTAGATTAAGTCTGTTTGTAGTGCACCAGCCATGTAGTGTGTTGAGATAGGGTTGAAGGAGATCTGTTGCTCTTTTTGGGTCATGGTGTGTGCATGTGAGTGTTATGTCATCTGCATAGGAGGCTAAGTTTATTTGGGGCGTATTGGGTGTAGTTATATCGTGCATGTACAGATTGAAGAGTGCGGGCGATAGGACGGATCCTTGTGGGACTCCGTTTGGAAAGTTTCTGATTTTAGATGACTGACCGGCAAAAGATACGTGTGCACATCTGCCTGCTAGGAAGTTGGCCAGCCACCTTTTTGTGTTGTTGTGCATGTTTGTGTTGTAGATTTTGTTTGTTAGGTTGTGGCGGGGGATGGCATCGAAGGCTTTACTAATGTCGAGTGTGGCTAATAGTGATCTGTGTGGTGGTCTAGCTGAGTTGATGCCGTCGAAAGCTCTTTGTGTAAGGTCTGTGAGAAGAGTGTTTGTGGAGTGCAGTGGCCTAAAGCCATGTTGTGTTGGAGCTAGGGGTAGGTCGGGTGTAATTAGTTGTAATGCTAGGCGTTCCATGACTTTGGAGGGGGAGCAAAGGAGTGTGATGGGGCGGTGCGAGGAGGGTAGCGTGGGGTCTTTGGTGGGTTTGGGGAATGTGATGATGATACCATGCTTCCAAATGTCTGGTATTGTGTTGTGTGAATAGCTGTAGTTTGATATGTTAGTGAGTGCTTGTATGCCTTGTGGTCCCAGGTGTCTGAGGTGTATGTTGCTTATGTTGTCTAGGCCACAGGCGGGTGAGTGCTTGAGATTGTTGATGATATGCTTTGTCTGGTGATTGGTGAAGGGTGTATAATCAGGGTCTGTGGGGAATTGTCTCTTACGTCGGATGACACGTCGGTCGTCTTTGTGAGGTTTTAGGTCGCTGACATGTGAGAAGTGATTGATGAGAGTGTTTGCTTGTTGTTTACATGAAGGAGTAGAGTCTGTTGTTGTGATTGCAGCATGTGATTGTGTTGTGTTGCTGTTGGAAACTGTGATGCTGTTTAGTGTTTTGTAGAGTTTTTTGGGGTTTGTTTTGTGATCAAGTGTTTGTAGGAAGTTATTCCAATTTAGTTTTTGTTGTTCTTGTATTTTGTTGTTAGTTTGGGTGTTGAGTGCTTGAATTTATTGTGTGATGTCTTGTGTGTGGGGTGCTGGGGAATGTTTCAGTGTGTCACATTGTCTGATGAGGTTTTGAATTTCTGGTGTGAAGTTGGCGTTGTGTCTTTTTCTGTTACCTCTTGGAATGTGTTTCTTGTCAGCGTTTTGGATAGTTTTATTGAGTATGTGTACAGCATTGTTGATGTTAGTGATGGGTGTACTGTTTAGAGTTGTGAAGTGTTGTTCTGTCTCATTTGTGAATGCTTCCCAGTTAGCTCTTTTATAATTGGTGTATGTGTTTTTGTGGCTAGCTGGGGTGAGTCTGATTTTGGTGGTGATAATGATCGGGAGGTGGTCAGAGCCTAAGGTTCTGACCACCCTCCAGGATGTTGTGGGGGTGAGTTCTGGGGAGCAAATGGTGATGTCTGGAGATGATGGGTTATAGAGGGCTTGGTTATTGTGGTATTACATAATACCCTCATATATCACTACTGATAACTCAACAGGGTATAGTAATCAATGGGGCTGGATACTCCTCACGACATCAATCAACTAATGTTAAGGCAGGTTCTGGACGAATTATCTACAGCATTATCCATTGGAAATTTAAAATCTTTATATTTCATTTGTAGTAACAATTCTGTAATTTATGAACACAGGTACCCTTAGATATCGAAAACGTAACATTTGGAAAATAGCGAGAACCAGCTACAAATTAGCTTTATGTGTTGGCAAAACTGTCCCAGTGTATTAGCACCCTATGACACATTTCACTAGGTTTACTTGGTCATTTTAGTATAGTTCCTCATGGATGTGCGTGGTTTCTGACGCATGACCTTGAGGCTAAAACATGTATGCATAGCCCTGGCTAGTTATTTAGATCTAAAGTTTTTGTTATATTCACTCGAGAAGGAATGTAGTAACTCATTGCTAAAATGTCCATCCAGCACAAGTCACTGGCAACACTGTTGTCTCAGTTGCTCGGGAGGGGAGGGGAGGAGGGCGACCCGAGCTATGCCCGGTATGCCGTGACTCGGTGTCTGTCTAGAGATAATGGAGGGTGTATGTGTGTCGTATGTTCTCGTTGCCATTGTATGTATATTATTTGTTCTCCTATACAGCGAATTACAGCGACTTGCTAGTGAAGCAAAGACACCTAACTGAATGCTTAAAAATAATGTTTAACTATAACAAGGATGAACTAGATGATGATCTATATAAGATGTCACTTACGAATGGTTCGTGTCAATAAATATACTGTGTGTGTGTGTATGTGTATAATATCTATCTATCTCTCTCTCTCTCTCTCTGTCTGTCTCTCTCTCTATCCATATATATATATATATATATATATATATATATATATATATATATATATATATATATATATATATATATATATATATAATGATATACAGTATATACTATGTAGTTATTACAGGCTGACCTTCAGTACAATGATTAGCATGCTTTATTCACGACTTGGAATTTAATTCTCATTACGAAAAACTGTTAGAAAAGTCTTCTTACACCATATATTGTAGAGTATAATGCTCCAGGAGGACACTAAAACCCTTGCAAATCATGTATAGAATGTAATATAGTTGTAATATACCTAATTATACATTGTGAAGATGTTATATTACCTCTCTGACTTGATGTGTTCATGGAGATGATTCTAAAGTAAAATATATGTTTGATGGGCGTTACTGGCAATTTGTTTTTTATGAAATTAAGATAACTTTGTTTAATTACTCCTCCGGGAGTTTTTGCTTGATTTGCTCGATTCTTGTATTTTTATATATCTAATGCTTTCCTCTTTATGAATAGTTACAATTATATATATAAGATGATTTTCTGATTGTCAGTGATTGTTTATGTAACTTGGTGTGTCAAAAAACGCAGTAAATGCAAATCTACATATTTAAAATATTATAGGATAAAAACTATTGGTTCTACACTGATAATTTCAACCAAATAATTATATAATAGTAAGTCTTGTAATTCTCTCTAAAAAAATCAAGGCTCTAACTTCAATAGCTGATGACTAGATACACATTCAATAACGTGATTTTTTGCGCGTATCAAGGTATTTTTTATTTGTTTTCGTAATAATTTATTTTTAAATGGATTTTACTCTAATTTGGTCTACATACTTCTCAAGATGCACACATACCTGTTAACAAATGAGCACCATATATCTCATAGGAAACATGTTGTCCTCTAAGCGTACTCGTGTATATGTATTGGTTGATGAATTAATGATGTATGTAGTTTTCTCTCTCTCTCTCTCTCGCTCGCTCTCTATCTCTCTCTCATGTACATAACTTCAGCATTAAAAAATCCTCTGAACCCAAGCAATCGGACATGGAGATACTTTTAACCAGAGTTTTATCATAGAATACCAGGAAGATTCAGTGTGAGTCTTAGTGCGGTAGTTAAAAGTCTTCCACAAATAACAAAATAACAAAAGGAAATGATAAAGAAAAACAAAAACACATAACTCATCATCATAATTCGAACTGCACACTTTCAGATGAAACAATTTTGGATAAAACTATCTACGTAGCAGAATTATATATTACAGATTATGTCATACTCCAGCAGTTCAAGGGACTGGAATTCTCGAAAAGGGGCTCCAGTCCTGTCACGATTCATGACTTTCAGTGTGCTGGCTTAATAATCCAGAAGAGTTGATAGCCTCTGAAGTCCTATTTTAACTCAATCCAAACTGGAGAAGTGGGTACATGCTCGGTATCCTTTCATATACATGTATGTTTTTTTATTGTTTTTATAACCCCTACTAGATACAAGTGGAGTAACAAATTACCTGTAAGACAGCTAACACTTTTGTTATAACCCCTACTAGATACAAGTGGAGTAACAAATTACCTGTAAGACAGCTAACACTTTTTGTATAACCCCTACTAGATACAAGTGGAGTAACAAATTACCTGTAAGACAGCTAAATGTTTTGTTATAACCCCTACTAGATACAAGTGGAGTAACAAATTACCTGTAAGACAGATAACACTTTTGTAATTGAGGATAGTATTAGAGATGATTGGTAAAATGTGTTAAATCAACAAAATATTATAAATCATCATATCAAAGGTTACAAGAGAAACATTGACGATGTTGAAAGTAGAGTAGTGAGGGAAAAAGTGATGGTGTGAATCCGCCTCTGAATATAATATATTGGGAATGTTTTCTGTACTGTACACGTTTTTCCTCTGCATTTCCTTTCCTTGCATCACCTTCCCCTTCCTCTTCCAGAACCTCATGTCCTTCTCCTATGCCAGCACTCTATCATCAGCTTTGTCTTCTTCCTTCTTTCTTCCTGATTCATTCTCCTGTTTACCATAATCCCACTAACAACCCGAGTGATGGCCAGTCGATGGTGATGTGATTGCACTGCATAAACATTGTTTTTGTTTTCCTTTGCTGTCACCTTTTTCTATATTTCTAGCCAAATGTATCCGAGGCTTGAGGACTATAACTATGCTATGCTATAGCAGAACATGAATCATATATTATGAAAACGCAACTGTGTGCTCACCCAGATTATCTTAAATCAGTAAACGTCTGCACAAAATTAGTGACACAATTAATTAATATATCAATTTATCTCACACAATATAAATGTTTACTAATTTACCAAGCATAATGTGAGATACAGTGTATGCCATTATAAGGAAGCTAAATGATTGGCTGATTATATAGTAAAATTCTGATTGTTAACACTGTAGATCCGACAAGAACCAAAAATATTATTAAAGAGCGTTCCGTGAGTTCTAAAATAACAAGGTTTTCTATGCAAACGCTCGTAGCATACGCAATCAATTTTCAGATTTAGAGGAGCTAGTGTTTACAGAAAATTATGATGTGATTGGCATAACAGAATCTTGGCTCAATACAGAAGATAGAGACTTTTTAGCAGAGTATTCACTTCCCTGTTATGTAATGTTTGAGAAAAGCCGAATAAATCGAAATGGAGGTGGCGTTTTACTTTATATCAAAGAAAGTCTTAACCCTACCCTCTTGTCAAAACCTCAAATTGTGATCGTCGACACATCTTTTGTGCTAATAAAGAATAATAAAGGTACAAAAATAATACTTGCGTTAATATACAGACCTCCAGCTCAATCAGTGCAAACTGACCGAGAAATTTACGAACAAATTGCAGATGTAAGTAACTCACTAGATACCGTAATTTTTGGCGACTTTAATTTACCTGTGACCGAGTGGGGCGATACTCTTACTTCACACTCCGGACATGACTTGTATACGAACTTGCAAGAGAGTTCGCTTTATCAATTTGTTCGAACGCCGACCCGTGGTAATAACGTTCTTGACATTGTACTTGCAACAAAAGCAGAATTAATAGAGAATTTGAATGTTGGTGATGAATTCAGTAACAGCGACCATCGTACGATAACTTTCACTTTAAAGTTTACTAGTAACGAACCAAATAGTAGCATCAGAAAAGTCCCTAATTTCAAAAAAGCAAACTTCCATCAACTTAGAGCTATGTTTAAAGAAACTGAGTGGAGCTTTTTAATTAACAATAACGACATGAATACATCTTGGAAGTTATTCGAAACCACTTACCTAAAAGCAGTGCAAGACTGCATGCCATCGAAAATACGGCATCCAGGCCATAATAATAAGCCCAAATGGTGGAATAAAGATATTTCAAACTGCCTGCTTGCTAACAAATTTGCTAATGATAGATTAATATCCTCACAAAATGACGAAGAACGGGTGAAATTTGTAGAGCTACGACGCAAAGCCAAAAAGTTAATTAAGCAAAGTAAAAAGACCTTAGAGTTACATATTGCGAATCAAAGTAAAACAAACCCGAAAAAATTCTATAGTTATATCAGAAAGAAAAAAGTAGTTACTTCAACTGTTGGACCGTTAGTCGATGAAAATGGAGAATACACCAAAGACGAAGTACAAATGAGTAATGCGCTCAATACCTTCTTTGCATCAGTTTTTACAACAGAAGACCTCAGTGATATCCCTACACCATCGCCGATTCAGATTGATAATTCAGATGTTCTAAGCAATATCACCGTTACAGAGAGAGAAGTATTGAATTGTTTAGATAAATTCAAGGTAAATAAAATGCCTGGACCTGACACAATCTCGCCTAGAGTTCTAAAGGAAGCTAAGGATGAGCTCTCCAAACCACTGACATTACTATTCAATAAATCCTTGCAGTCTGGAACTATGCCTGATCAGTGGAAGCTAGCCAACGTAACACCGATATTCAAAAAATGCAGCAAATCCCTACCCAGTAACTATCGTCCAATTAGCTTAACCTCAGTTGTATGTAAAATGCTAGAAACGGTCATAAGAGACAGACTCGTAAATCACTTAGAGGAAAATAACATACTTAAAGATACTCAACACGGCTTTCGTAAAAAACGTTCCTGTTTAACAAACCTCTTAGACTTCTTCCACGATATCCTCAACCTCTACGATAAGAGTAAAGCTGTAGATAATATATACCTTGATTTTCAAAAGGCCTTTGACAAAGTTCCCCACAAACGTCTACTGCTAAAACTAAAAGCGCATGGAATACAAGATGGTGTGTTGAAATGGATAGAAAATTGGCTCAGCGACAGAAAGCAAAGAGTAGTCATAAACGGTAAGGCATCTAATGGACCAATGTAAGCAGCGGGGTACCCCAGGGATCGGTACTAGGACCAATTATCTTTCTAATTTACATCAACGACATAGATGAGGGTCTCACCTGTACAATCTCAAAATTTGCTGACGATACAAAAATTGCAAATAGCGTACTCTCAAAAGAACAAGTTAACGATATGCAACACAATCTAGATAAATTGTCATGTTGGGCCCAAATTTGGCAAATTAATTTCAATGGGGATAAATGTAAAGTACTACATATCGGATACCTAAATGAGAAAGCAAACTATTCGATGAATGGCATCATCTTAAGAATGTAAACAGAAAAACCGATCTGGGAGTAACAATATCGAGTAACCTAAAGCCGAGTCAACAATGTTCAGAAGTTGTTAAGAAGGCAAACAAAATAATTGGCTTTATAGGCAGGTCATTTGAGCATAAATCCAAAGAAGTTATCCTAACCATATACAATTCCTTAGTCCGCCCTCTTCTGGAATACTGCGTTCAATCCTGGTGCCCTTATTACCAAAAAGATATAAACAAGCTAGAACGTGTTCAACGTAGAGTTACCAAAATGATACCTAGCCTAAAGAACAAACCATACGAAGAGCGTCTTAGAGAATTAAATCTATTTCCTTTAACCCAGCGCAGATTAAGAGGTGACTTAATTTAATTGTTCAAAATCATCAAAGGCATCGACAATATGAACTGTAGTAAGTACTTCACTATCGACCAATCTAATTACACGCGGGGAAACGGTTGCAAAATTATTGGTAAATCTTTTATCTCACACGAATCTAAGAATTTCTTCTTCAAACGAGTTGTCAACTTGTGGAATGGGCTTCCCCGAGACGTTATAGACTACAGCACCATTGATTCATTTAAACTCCGCCTAGACAAATATCTCCCATCAAACCCGCGACTGACTGCGTTTGTAAATGAATAACTTTATTTTATCCCCCCCTCAGTTACTAACCCACTAGATCACTAGATCTGTTGTTGCTTGATTTCCTTTGTACTCCTTTGTACTCCTTTGTACTGTGTGTATGATTGATGCATATCTTCATATCCTTTGATGATTATGATTAGCCTAGTAAGGACCTGTAATGAAACAAGTTTAACACCTTTGTATCCATAAAGTCGACGATAGCCGTGTAGTATATTTTAATGTTAGCCAGCCATCAATTGAAAGGTTGCCAAGTTGTTTAAGGTGTAAAATGTAGGAAGAGTCTGCGATTATATTTCAATTTACTCTTTGAACATGAACATATACATTTAATTTTACACATACATGCTTTCATTAATTTCATTGGAGGTGTTTGGTGTTGTGGCGAAATTAATAAAACAAACATATAGATTTATTGTTCAGTTAAAGATTTTAATCAGTTTAAGCGCTTGTGAATCCTCGAAGGAGGAGAACGGGCGCTATATCGTAGCCAGACGATTATTATTATTATTATTATTATTATTATGGGGGAAGATCGGGGTAAACTATCCCACAAGGCCTCCCGCAATCCCGTAACATCATCTATCGGTAACGATGATATTGATAACAATAATAATTATCACATTGAAGAGGCCTATACATTTGTAATTACATTTGAGATTACCAATAATCTAGACCTTAACTTTCTACCCTGTAGTCTCAGATGCTCAATGATCTTAGCCTGGCAGTGGTCTAATTAAAACGCCTAGTTTTTTTCTGTTGGTTCAATGTCTGCCCTCCCACTTCCTGACAGAGAATGTAATTGATGAGAATCTGGATCTGCAAATACGGAAAATAATGAGGAGGAAATGTGAAAACGAGATGTGGCCCTCAATTAGAGCTGAAGGATTATATTTTCGCTGTGTGAATATTGACCCAGGATTTTGAGAATTCCTGTTTACTTTTACCTCCTTTTACTGTTGACGATTGGTTTAATAATAATTGGATTATCACAATCGTATTCTTAATATAATTTGACGCTAAACAAATATTTTACTTTCAATATGTATTCCATTAATACATGGAATACATGCTTCAGTGAAGCAAAATCCAAGAAACTCAGCATATATTTAAAGAGGTTTCATTAATTTAGTCGAAGAAACAACTCAATAATCTTAAGAATTTGCTAACCAAGGCCAGATTCAATACGATACAAAACCAAGGAGTGACAAAATGTGGTAACCCAAGATACAAATTATGCACACAAATAATAGAAGTGAATCAATTCAAATGTGTTGTTGTTGTTGTTCCCTAAGCTGCCTGGCCGAACAGCCCCGAGTCCCTGAGAAAGGCCATGGCCACGATCGGGCTTTCCCACAGAGCTCTCATTGAGTGTAGATTGTGTTGTTGGCGTAAGGGGTTGTGTGAAATGCAGTCTTCTATGATGTGTTTAATGGTATGGGGTGCTGTGTTACATCCCGGGCAGGCGTCGACAACGGAGTCATCCAGTCTCTTCTGATAGATCAGGAGAGCTGGATGGTGTCCGCATCTCAGCCTGGCCAGGTGGACTCTGTCCTCGCGAGGAAGGGAGGATTCGGAAGGATGGATTTCGGGAGGTCGTGCATGCAGCTGCGTGTTGTCTGTGAGTGAGTGGATGGATCGGTGAGAGATATGAGTATGGATGTGCTTTTGGAAGTTGGTTCGGGGTGGGCAGGGAGAGAGAGAGGACAATAATTGTGTGTGATACCGTGTGCTGGGTGTTGTTTTGATATTTCTTGGTGTCTGTGGGTGTGTTGCCATGTAGTTTAGTGGGTGGTCTTGGTTCGTAGAGGCTGCTGCCAGGAATTGAGTGCCTCTCATGTCCAGATGGTCTTTGACTTTGAGGATTTTGGTTTCTTGATGTAGGTGATCTGTGGGTGGTAGCTGTGCAACCTGTAATGATCTTCAGGGCTTTGTTTTGAATAGTCTGTAAGGTCTTATGATGTGTTTCAGCTAGGTTAGAAGCCCAGGCTGGGCTTGCGTATTCCATCACTGATCTTATGTATTGTTTATATACTGTGGTGGTAGTTTCTTTGTTGTGTCCACATTTTGTGTGAGCAAGTGACCTGAGGGCGTTAAGTCTGGGTGTCAGTTTCTTTTTAATTTTTGTGGTGTGCTGTTTGAATGTCATATGAGTATCATATGTTACTCCTAGGATTTTGGGTGTGTGTGTATGTGTTAGGGGTGTGTTGTTTATGGTGAGTTGAGGGATGTATTCGTGTTCTCCTGTCCAACTTGTGAGCAGGGTTGCGGTGGATTTGGCTGGGGCTAGATTAAGTCTGTTTGTAGTGCACCAGCCATGTAGTGTGTTGAAATAGGGTTGAAGGAGATCTGTTGCTCTTTTTGGGTCATGGTGTGTGCATGTGAGTGTTATGTTATCTGCATAGGAGGCTAAGTTTATTTGGGGCGTATTGGGTGTAGTTATATCGTGCATGTACAGATTGAAGAGTGCGGGCGATAGGACGGATCCTTGTGGGAGTCCGTTTGGAAAGTTTCTGATTTTAGATGACTGACCGGCAAAAGATACGTGTGCACATCTGCCTGCTAGGAAGTTGGCCAGCCACCTTTTTGTGTTGTTGTGCATGTTTGTGTTGTAGATTTTGTTTGTTAGGTTGTGGCGGGGGATGGCATCAAAGGCTTTACTAATGTCGAGTGTGGCTAATAGTGATCTGTGTGGTGGTCTAGCTGAGTTGATGCCGTCGAAAGCTCTTTGTGTAAGGTCTGTGAGAAGAGTGTTTGTGGAGTGCATTGGCCTAAAGCCATGTTGTGTTGGAGCTAGGGGTAGGTCGGGTGTAATTAGTTGTAATACTAGGCGTTCCATGACTTTGGAGGGGGAGCAAAGGAGTGTGATGGGGCGGTGCGAGGAGGGTAGCGTGGGGTCTTTGTTGGGTTTGGGGAATGTGATGATGATACCATGCTTCCAAATGTCTGGTATTGTGTTGTGTGAATAGCTGTAGTTTGATATGTTAGTGAGTGCTTGTATGCCTTGTGGTCCCAGGTGTCTGAGGTGTATGTTGCTTATGTTCAAATGTGTAGATACTAATTACACATTTGAAATTACTAATAATATGAAGTGCTCCACGCTCAATTATTGTATCTACGTAATTCGTTGTAATGGCTGTAATTCCATCTGCATTGGCGGGACTTCAAATCTTCGACTTAGACCAAACCCATAGAGTACAGATTGGATAGAAGCGAAAGCGTGACGTCACACGGTTATTTTGTCGCGCGTCCTAGGGATTTGGTGGCAGGACTGTTGTAGGCCATACAACCAAAACACCTTAGTTGTTTTACCTTAATAGATACTCCTTGATATCTGTGCGCCTGGCTTGTTTGCAGTGTTACCAAAGTTAAGGGAAATTCCGCAAAATGAGGGGGCAATAGATTAAAGAGGGAACGTCTTTAAGAGTGATTTAATGTTAGTAATAACACTTGTAAGTTATTTAAAATAAAATAGATATGTAAAAGCAAGAGGAATATATTAGGAATACATATACCTTATAAACACATACTTACATATGATGTAAACTGTATAACTACAAGCAACACAACAAGAATAAAAATGTCATTGTGAATATATATTATTAGTTACATGTTATGTAGATGTTAATTTATAAAGTTGCACTAAAACAGGACTTTTCACGAAATACGTTCATAGGTTATACTTATAACATCTAGGGATATTTTGTCCCAGCATGTTTGACGTTGGCAACTCCCCACTCTCACAACAACAATGGTGGGGGTAGAAGAGACGTGGCTGTGAACCTCCTTATAATTACGACACTTCACGATGATCTGGCCTGTACAGTAGCCTTTACTCATGTCTATTTAACTCTGTCATGTCTATAGAGTCTCTGGATAGCGTAGAATTGATTATTTAATAGCGTTATTAGTACAAGGTAGGGATTATTACGAATTAATGGGGACCCTACCGTTTTCCTTTGCGATCGTGCTGCCATCTCTCGAACGAGCGGCTCGCTATTTTCAGATTTGTAGCGTCTTTCTTTCCTATGTATCCAATATGTACTCTATGACCAAACCTGCACAGGGTCCATACAAGACATAATACAGGGCTATATGTAAATACTCACATATCAAAAGTTGCTAAACATAAATCTCCTAATTTTAATATAATGCCCTTTTAGAAAGTTAAGAAAGATGACGTTGTTTTGAGGAAGAGTAAGAAAATGTATTTCATAAATACATTCAAGCCTCATTTGAATAAGGAATTATAAACAGACTCTGAACGAAAAATAATATTGGAATAAATACGAAGTTAATATAACTGTCATAACCTTAAGCCAAAATATTACTGTCAAAACCAGTGTCTGGTAATCCGCAGTATAGTGCAGACCAACCACCCGACTCTGAAACCAGCCACGCTTGTACATTTTTAGTAACTGAAGATCTACGAAAGTAGATAAATGCATGTTAACACTTTTATGACATAAACATGTTTAATATAAACAGAACAGTTTGAGCCTTCTAATAAAATATTCGGACGTACTTTTTAAACCCTTATTTTTCCATGCAATATATTTGAAATGCAATTTAAAATTAGCACTAAATTTGTTTAAGCTTTGTACAGTGAACCTCCCCTTTTCTACACATCTTTAGTGTGGAAAAATATATTCGTATATATACAGTATATATAATATACATATATATATATATATGTGTACCAGTATATATATATATATATATATATGCAAATGGAACATGACTTTTCGCCATGTCTGTACACTGGCCTAGGATAAGGGCAGGTGCTGGTAAAGGGGGCGAGATATACACCACAAAATGTGGGACAGGGTTGGCATTTTAATTGTGTTCCCTTCCCTGCACTCCAACACATTTTATGCAACCGGCTACAGGCAGGTTGCACAGTTGAGGGCTGATATTCGCGGAAAACTGGCGTTACTATACAAATGAGACAGTGAACCCTGACTAATGAAACAATCTGTTTCGCAAAGTGGACCAAAATATAAATTCAAAGCAATACTGCACCTATTCTGAATTGATATTCATAATGTGTAGCGTGAACTTTTGGCCGTGGTGGTAGCGTGTGGATGTTAATGTTAGGATGTTGTGCAACAACATCCTAGTGCACGGATGTGCATCCTTGGTATTCGTCGGTGGGGTCGAGGGTCGGACGCACAGGTGTTGGTGGTGCACCCATGTTCCGACGTTGCCAGGGCCAGGTATAGCCCCATTGTACACACCTCTGAGGGCGTCGTGTATTGCACTAACGGCAGACGCACGAATCAGTATCCCATTTTCAAAATTCCTCTTCTTAGAAATTATATAGACCTGTAAAATGAAGATATATTATGTTCTAAGCGCACATCTCAGCGGCCATGAGGTGGACCTTTGACCGTAACAGCTTCAAAACAAAAGATAGTAAGGGGAAATTAATATTTATTTGTGTGTATCTGTTCATATATATATATATATAATTATATACATACATATATATATATATATATATATATATATATATATATTTATATATATATATCGGAGAGAGGAGTGTTCCTTGGGAACCGTATCTTCATGGTACCGCGATGGGCTCCCCCTTATCCCCTACCTTAGCTGACGTATTTTTATGCTATTGGGAACAAATTTGGCTTGATCAATGCCCATCTAATTTTAAACCCTTATTGTACCGGAGGTACGTTGATGATACGCTAGTAATATTCAAGGATCCCAGTCACGCCCAACTCTTTTTTGATTATATAAATGCAAAACATAAGAATATAAAGTTCACAATGGAAACCGAATCCGAAAATAAACTTGCTTTTTTAGATATACTAATCACGAAAATCAATGGTAAACTTTGCTTCTCAATTTTCCGTAAAGGTACGTTTTCGGGACTAGGGACGAGTTTTTTTTAGCTATTGTCAAAATAAATTCAAGATTAATGCGATAAAGACACTGCTTCACAGAGCCTACTCACTCACATCCAGTTACCAATTATTTCATAAGGAAATTATGTTTCTAAAAGACTTTTTTGTTAAGAATGGTTATAGCACCAACATCTTTTATAAAATTGTAAATAATTATTTGTGTAGAATTTACCAACCAAAACATAGTATTCCGACAGTTAGAAAGGAGGAGATATTTTTAGTCATTCCTTACCTAGGCGAAGTCTCGAGTAAAATAGAAAATAATTTAAGAAGATATTTGCTCAAATTTTACCCGCAAATTACTTTCAGCTTCATTCATAAGAATACATTTAAAATTGGTTCATTTTTTAAGTTTAAAGATCGACTACCCACTGACCTTCGTTCGTCAATTATTTACAAGTTCGCTTGCCCTAGCTGCCAGGCAGGGTATATTGGAAGCTCATACCGAGCTTTCAAAACACGAATTGACGAGCACATAGGTCAGTCTAGTAGAACAGGTCTGCCTTTCAAGTCGCCTTCTTACTCAGCTGTACGGGAACACGCTATATCTTGTGGTTTTGGTGTGAAACAGGATCATTTTGATATTTTGGATTCCTGTCAACGTGTTGATATTAGAGTTTTAGAATCCCTCTATATTTCAAAATTAAAACCCTCCCTTAACTCTACTGTATCATCGCACCCGCTTAACTTTGTTTAAATTACCCCTCCTTTGTATTAACCCTATCATTCTGCCCCATATATATATTTTGTTTTTGTTTTTGTTATGTTCTAATTATTTTCAATAAGCTTTTAAGCTTTCATATTTGTAATATTATCTTTTGATTTGTAGACCACTGAAGATGACACCAGTGTGATGTCGAAACGTTTGATAATAAAGAATGGAACTGCTCGTAGCGTACTTTGTTCTTCTATTCCTGCTGAAGATACGGTTCCCAAGGAACACTCCTCTCTCCGATGTACTACGAAGAAGGTATGGACAGCCGGCACTACAGAAATTTAGAAAATATGAAAGATCCTCCAAAAAACTAGCAAAACTGAGACTTGATTGGAAATTCTTAATATCATGTAAAACGTACAATGTATTCCCTAAGTTTTTGTCATTTAAACTGTACCGAAAAACTTTGTGTAATTTAGATCTGTATAAATCATGGCAGAAAAAGCTCTTGGATTTAGAAATTCAATCGAAAGTTAAACTTATAGCTGAACAGGAGCAACACTTAATCAATTTAAATGCCTCTCTGTGTGAGTCAGTGTCTAGATTAGATTACTATTGTTTAAAAACTTATGTACGAAGAGAAAAGGAAAAACTAACCAAAACTGTGACCATTAATCATGAACGTAAATTACACAAATTAGGAGCCACTTATGAGTTCAAGTCTTGCGATCCTAAAGATGTTATATTCAACTTTTCTAATGTATGTTTGTCCCATAGAGAGAAATATCTACTTTCTTTTGGATTAGAATTTGGCCTCCCGATATATAAACCTTCATTTTATAAATATTTCTTAACGTTTGAAAGCCTCGCAAATAGACTTAAACATTGCAAAATCACTAACGGATTCTCATTCAACAATGTCATTACTTCGATCCGCAATGTAGTTTGTAAAGAATTTTATGGATTTAAAAGTAATAAAGTGTTCTCTCCCATCTTTACGAAAGCTGATTTTAATGTTCTGAAAAAATTAGGTAGTAATAATGATTTGGTAATTTGCAGACCCGACAAGGGCAAGGGAGTTGTATTACTTAATAAGTGTGATTATGTTTCAAAAATGAAAGATTTGCTTACGGACTTCACCAAGTTCACTAAACTCGATAACGTCAATATATATAAAGCTGCTTTAAAAATTGAAGACAAGGTCATTAGATTAAATAAATTAGTCTCCTTAGGCACAATAACGGATGAGACTGCTAAGACCCTAAAACTATCAGGATCCTCCCCAGGAATAATGTACGGCCTTCCTAAGATACACAAACCCTCCGTCCCTCTTCGACCTATTATGGCTGCATATAACACTGCCTCATTCAACATTTCTAAATTCTTAGTCCCTTTACTCTCGAGTCTCACAAAAAACGAGTTTACTGTTAAGAACTCTTATGAACTGGTGAATTCCTTATCTAATCTTGAATTTTCAGAGAATTCTTACATGTGTAGCTTCGACATAAAGTCTTTGTTCACTAACATTCCTGTAAACGAAACTGTTGATATTTGTACAAACTTAATTTTTGAAGGCGTAGATACATTCATGTGTATGAGTAAACGTATTTTTACAAATTTAATCTCATTGTGTGTTAAAGACGGTCTTTTTATATTTAACGGTGAGCTCTATAAACAAATTGATGGTACCGCGATGGGCTCCCCCTTATCCCCTACCTTAGCTGACGTATTTTTATGCTATTGGGAACAAATTTGGCTTGATCAATGCCCATCTAATTTTAAACCCTTATTGTACCGGAGGTACGTTGATGATACGCTAGTAATATTCAAGGATCCCAGTCACGCCCAACTCTTTTTTGATTATATAAATGCAAACATAAGAATATAAAGTTCACAATGGAAACCGAATCCGAAAATAAACTTGCTTTTTTAGATATACTAATCACGAAAATCAATGGTAAACTTTGCTTCTCAATTTTCCGTAAAGGTACGTTTTCGGGACTAGGGACGAGTTTTTTTAGCTATTGTCAAAATAAATTCAAGATTAATGCGATAAAGACACTGCTTCACAGAGCCTACTCACTCACATCCAGTTACCAATTATTTCATAAGGAAATTATGTTTCTAAAAGACTTTTTTGTTAAGAATGGTTATAGCACCAACATCTTTTATAAAATTGTAAATAATTATTTGTGTAGAATTTACCAACCAAAACATAGTATTCCGACAGTTAGAAAGGAGGAGATATTTTTAGTCATTCCTTACCTAGGCGAAGTCTCGAGTAAAATAGAAAATAATTTAAGAAGATATTTGCTCAAATTTTACCCGCAAATTACTTTCAGCTTCATTCATAAGAATACATTTAAAATTGGTTCATTTTTTAAGTTTAAAGATCGACTACCCACTGACCTTCGTTCGTCAATTATTTACAAGTTCGCTTGCCCTAGCTGCCAGGCAGGCTATATTGGAAGCTCATACCGAGCTTTCAAAACACGAATTGACGAGCACATAGGTCAGTCTAGTAGAACAGGTCTGCCTTTCAAGTCGCCTTCTTACTCAGCTGTACGGGAACACGCTATATCTTGTGGTTTTGGTGTGAAACAGGATCATTTTGATATTTTGGATTCCTGTCAACGTGTTGATATTAGAGTTTTAGAATCCCTCTATATTTCAAAATTAAAACCCTCCCTTAACTCTACTGTATCATCGCACCCGCTTAACTTTGTTTAAATTACCCCTCCTTTGTATTAACCCTATCATTCTGCCCCATATATATATTTTGTTTTTGTTTTTGTTATGTTCTAATTATTTTCAATAAGCTTTTAAGCTTTCATATTTGTAATATTATCTTTTGATTTGTAGACCACTGAAGATGACACCAGTGTGATGTCGAAACGTTTGATAATAAAGAATGGAACTGCTCGTAGCGTACTTTGTTCTTCTATTCCTGCTATATATATATATATATATATATATATATATAATTTCTGCAATGGAGCTTCCTCTCGGGAATCGAAATATCACAAGGAAAAGGAGAACCAGCGTAGTAGCGAACATCTTTATATCTTTATTGGGTACCAAACGTTTCGGATAAATCAGTCTCCATCTTTAGTGAATCTAAAATAGATGAAAGTTTACATAAGAAACAAAACAAATAATTATCTATGGATATGAAATATCAAACAATACGGTTCTAATGAATATGAACCGTTAAGAGCTAAACATAATTAAACAAAAACAAACGATATATTAACCCTCTCCGACATATGACACGATTGTGAGCCTATTGGGGATACTTTAAAGCCTTTGTTACCATCAGGGGTATTTAGAAACCTTTAGTTTAGTTACTTCAACCTCTGCAGTTGTCTTTGAGTTAGCTGTGGGCAGAAAACTAATTTTGGAGAGGTAATTATAAGAGTGAGAGAACTGTATTTCTTATTGCTAATCTGGCAACCTCTGCATCATAAATGCGTGAAAGGTTAAGAGAACACCGTTAAGCCAAACTTAAGCAAATTAGAGAGGGTATACAATAAAGTACGAACAGAAAATGGAAGGATATTTACTGATTGAAAAGCGGTGTTGCAGTGGCCGTGTTATTCAGGCAGGGCTTTAATTTATTTATATAGATACTGTAGATTCCGAGATGATTAGGTCACAGCGTGAATGGCATGTGATTAGTATCTGGTATTCTGTGAAAGAGAAAGGGTGATCAAACTGGTGAGAGTAAATCGCGGATAGCAGAAGAGGAAGGTTTAGAATTCAACCTGCCTGTCCGAATGGGCTTAATAAGCAATCATTCCATACCCTATTGGAAATCGCTGCCCACCAATCACTTTTCTCTTACAATGACAAGTTGTTCACCCAAACCGATGGTGTAGCGATGGCGTCACCCTTGGGTACCTCATACGCAAATGCCTTCCTTTGCCACCACAAACAGGTTTGGTTGAATAACTGTCCTCCAGATTTTAAACCCATATTCTACCGTAGGTACTACATGGACGACACCTTCTTGATTTTTAAGCACCCCACTCACATCGAACAGTTTCTGTTATACTTAAACTCACAACATCCCAGTATCAGATTCACACATGAAGTAGAAGACAATCATAAACATCCTTTCCTTGATACTCTTGTCACCAAACACCCTACTTCCCTATCCGCTAGTGTTTATCGTAAGCCCACTTTTACCGGTCATGGTACAAGTTTCTTAAGTTTTATACCTCTTAAATATAAAACTAACAGTATCATGACTCTACTTAACAGAGAATACAATTCCTGTTCATCTTGGCTTTCGTTTCACTCTGAAACCTGTTTCCTTCTTAACTTCTTTACTAATAATAAATACCAAACCCATATGTTTAACACATTTCTAAACAACTTTCTTAACTCTAAGCTCTGCCCACCCACTCCAGTTCAAACCGTACAAAAGGACACTAGATATTTTAAAGTTCCATATTTAGGGCCACTTAACTATGAATTTAGGAAATCGCTCCACAAACCTCTTCGCAACTGCTACCCACATATCAATTTCAAATTCGTTTTTACTAATAACACTAGGAAATTTCCTCAAACCTACTTCTTCTCTTCCTACAAACCTCCATTCCAATGTGGTTTACCAGTTCACCTGTTCTAGCTGTACTGCTACATACGGGGGTTCCACCTCACGTAGTTTGCTTCACCGTATCCGGGAGCACCAAGGTAAATCCTTTCGGACAGGCAGGTTGATTTCTAAGCCTTCCTCTTCTGCTATCCGCGATCACTCTCACCAGTTTGAATACCCTTTCTCTTCCACAGACTTCCAGATACTAACCACATGCCATTCACGCTGTGACCTAGTCACCTCAGAATCTATCTATATACATTACTTAAACCCCAGCCTGAACAACACGGCCACTGCAACACCACTTTTCACTCAGTAAATATCCTTCCATTTTCTGTTCGTACTTTATTGACTATACCCTCTCTGATTTGTTTAAGTTTGGCTTAACGTTGTTCTCTTAATATATCGTGTTTTAATTATGTTTAGCTCTTAACAGTTCATATTCATTCGAACCTTATTGTTTGATATTTCATATCCATAAATAATTATTTGTGTTGTCTCTTATGTAAACTTTCATCTATTTTAGATTCACTAAAGATGGAGACTGATTTCTCCGAAACGTTTGGTACCCAATAAAGATATAAAGATGTTCGCTACTACGCTGGTTCTCCTTATATATATATATATATATATATATATATATATATATATATATATATATATATATATATATATATATTTATTTATTTATGAATTATTTTTAGTTGGCTCGCAAGACCTCCATCAAGCTATACAAAATACCCTCAAGACTCTCCTTCAAGATAAATGTTTAAATTTTTTGATAGAAAAGGGTACCAGCCAAAGGCCGCCGCTCGCCACGAAAATAATCGACAACTCTCATTCTCTCTCATTTAACTTGGGTGATGTAACCTTGCATAGTATTTTCTTCTTATGTTCCATCATGTGTAATTATTGTTTTGCTTCCCCTCAACATGTTTACCTCCAGGCTGTCGCTATATCTTCTATTTAGCTTACTGTTCCCAGGTCAGCAATTTCTTCCGGTTTGTGTTATCCCGTGTCTGATACTTTGTCCATTGTTTGTATTTGCCATTCCACGTAAGGCCTAATGCCCTGAGAGTGCTGTTGCAGAAGGCTGTAATGGCAGTGCATGCAAATAAACAACAGTGCATCTTTAATTATGCATGTCCGTCAATTAGCCTTTATGTATTTTAATCTAATCTGTATTCTGCTTTCCATTTTCGGGTGTTTTGTTTTTCATCTAGCTTAAGTTTGATTTAATCTACCTCATACTGTTTCCTTCAGTCTTAGTTCCCATATTTGTTCTTAATTCCATGATTTCGTTTACGTTTGTTATAACTTCACTCTCCATATATTATGCATCCTATATACAACGTTTGTAAGTGGTTGTTTGTTATTCTATCAGCCGGTTCGTTTGTTCGCTAAACTTGGCCACTTACTGCATTTCAAATATAAAAGCCGAATTTTGTTAGGACATTAATGACTCTTGGATAATAATTGACCCCCCCCCCCCCCCCTTACCAGTCACCCCTCCCTCCCTATAAACAATCAATTGTCCACAAAGGACTATGACACTTTCCATAAAGGGTAATGGAACCACATGCAATTGTGAGGCATGCCACTATCAAATCTCCTTTGTGTTTCAAAGGATGCTGTGATCCCTGGATCCGTTAATCTATTTGCCTTACAAATTTAATGATGCAAATACTAGATTCTGCTTTCTTGTGCATTATACAATAATGATGAATATATCATTCCAAAATTAGCTTGAGCTGGGCCAATTAGAACAAAATTTATGTATTTCCTTACATACATAAATAAGCAGCTAATGTTTAAAGCGGATATGAATATATCCCGGAAGCTGATCACGAATAGCAACCTGGCGGCTGCATGAGGCCGGTATATTACAGTGTCACCAGTTAGCCATATTTAGCTTCAATTCGGACAAAATGTGTTATATCTAGCATATAAAGGGGAGTGAAGGGCACTGCATGGTGGACTGAAGAGGTAAAACTAGCAGTTGAAGATAAGAAGAAAGCATATATAAAGCCATGGTTGGGTAGTAGAGGGCATGATTATTTGGAGAGACAGAAAAAAGGAAGGTACTTGGAGAAAAAGAGAGCTGTGAAGAGAGCAGTGATGGAAAGTAAGAGAAGAGTAGATGAGGAATTTGGAAGGAATTTAAGTATAAAGTGGAGGGAGTGTAAGAAATTGTTCTGTTCATACTTTGTTATATCTACCATATAAAGTATAATTGATTTATCCATGTGCACTTATTTTACGTAAATGATGAACATATGAACCTACGAAATTGATAATATTGTCATTGTATTGAAAAGATTAAGTAGCTAGCTGCAATAAACAGCAAACTATACTCGACCCATACCATAAGCAACATGGACCCCCACACCCCTCTTCGGTAAGAGGGCAGGGCTGGGGGGTGGGGTGATTAGGACTACTGTTCGCATGTGTTGGGAGATTCCACCAATGCCACACTTTTCAAAAAATCACCTCTACAATCTATCTCTACTGTAGATGCCGCAATGTAGTATCTCTCCTATCGCAACAGCTATGACAATAATCAATGTTCTTCAGAGCTTTCTCATTGTACACAACCTCCCTTATGGAGAGTAGGTGCTGCCCGCCTCTTAACATATTCCCACTCATTTTCTGTTCAACTTACTAACGCAAGAGTAAACCAATTTTCACAGTCTTTCTTCTACTCAACAAGTCTATCTTAACGACTTAAACCATTCAGTGCGGCGAATGTTCTTGTATGTCCTATGTAAATAATATGTTGCTGCGACCGACTTCCCCTGACGTCTTGGTATTCAGTTGAATTTGCTAGTATCCTCACCACAAGGAAAAATCTTTGATTTGATTTAGCGCAGTATAATTTTGACATCAGGCAGGATTAAGTCACACTATATTTGACATTAGTTATCCCGGGCTAATTCAGCCGTAAGAGAGAAACCTTTTTCAGTATGGTATTTTATATACTTTTAAATGTCAGTACTGTTGTTATGAACACTAGAAGTTGTTCTCAGGATATCAAATTTGGCTTTCTTCACTATAAAACCATTTGCTCAATTCCCCCAACGTTTTGGAGCATAACATTTGTCTCTGTCTGTCTGCTAAAGTCTCCGCAATCTCCATGAAATTCCCTTCCCCTACTTTGTCTTGAAGTCCCTCACCTCGCCTTCAAGAAAAAAATCAATAACTTCTCTGATTCTCCTTCACTCATCAAGACGTTCATTAACCGCACTTTGTTGGTGTGTAATTATGCCTTTTGGAAGATTTCATCAGCTCCCCATGTGGTGTGTTCATGTTTATAATTACATGTCCAATTTTGTTGTTAATGTTCCCCGTACAGGACCATATACTCATACACACATATCTACAAAATAACGCACACACATACACTGAGCTGGCAGGGTATAATTCGAGGGCCAGTTATGCATACTGTATAATCACTGGTAAAAAAAAAAAAAAAAAATCTGGCATGGAATCTTAGAGCAGTTTTAGACTAATTTTGGGGTGCTGAATCCAAATCTGATCTCAGAAATGCTTTATCACATCACAGTTTTGTGCTAGTGGTATACCCCCTTTTCATGGAGTTTATCAAAAATTAACTTTTAGTCACTCATTGCAGTGAATACTTTATTGTTAGAATATGGTGTTTTATTTTTAGGATAGTGTGTTTATAATAGTGAGGGTTCAATCCCAATAGGACACTCTGTAAAAATGAAAGAAGAGTATGCCAACCCCAAGGTTGTTCTGGAGAGGTTGCAATACCATGTTCATGGATGGGTAACTTGTGTGGATTTGAAAATGGTGAACTTTCTGCTGGGCCAGCAAGGAAGTTACACAAAATACACCTGTTTCCTGTGCTACTGGGAGAGTAGGGCTACAGTAGACCACTGGGTGAAAAAGAAATGTCCACCAAGAAACAGTTTGACGCCTGGTAACAAGAACATCATTAATGACCCTCTGGTTGATAGGAAAAACATTGTCTTTCCCCCACTGCACATAAAACTTGGTTTGATGAAGCAATTCGTCAAAGCTCTTGATCACAGTGAAGACTGCTTCAGCTATATATGTTCAACCTTTCCAAGTCTCAGTGACGAGAAGAAAAAGGCAGGAATATTTGATGCGGCAAAGCCTGGAGCTTGGAATGCATTCTCTGATGTGGTGCAGAATTTCCTTGGGAACAGGAAAGCTGACAACTATCAAGAGATTGTGGAGGAGCTGCTCTTGAGTTTGCAAGCACTTAGATGTAGAATGAGCATCAAGGTGCACTACTTACATTGTCATGTTTGGGTGATGTGAGCGAAGAGCAAGGTGAACGCTTTCATCAAAACATTAAAGTAATGGAAGAACGTTACCAAGGCCGATGGGACTCAAACATGATGGCAGATTACTGCTGGAGCTTGATGAGAGACATTCCAGAAGCTGTACATCAGAGATCGTCAAAGAAGAGGAAGTTTATGCAGTTGTAACATGACCACAATGAAGACTTTTTGTAAATAGATTTGATATCTTCACACTTAATTCTTACATGCTAATGTGCATTCACTCTCACAACTTTGTGCTACGACTCATTACATTTTTGTATCTATGTATGTTTAATTCTTCCATTATGAACATAAATTGCTGTTTCTTGCGAAAATGCAAGATTTTATATCTCGAAAACCTGATGTGATAGAAAAACTGATGACAGATTTGGATTCAGCACACCAAAATTAGCTAAAATCCATTGGAATACCTTGTACCAGAAAAATCGTGTTGACAATACTATGGTAATAGAAGGTGTTAACAAACATAAGTTAGTTGTAATGAGGTATGTATATTAACATAATATTTTTAACTGGATGTAGTCAAATACGAATATTAGGCGAGCAATATTTACTTACAATTGTAGTTTATTACATATTTAATGTATCTGATTAAGCACCCACAGTACTTCATAATATAATACACTAGCAAGAGATTCTTCATAATATTAGTAACCTCTCTGAAATATAATATGTGGACGCGAATTTTTGGAAGCGAATAGAACTCCTGAACATATCCGAGCAGCCCATACAAACAACTGGCTTGCCCAAGTGAAATATATGATGTTGTTATATGTTATAATCTAGTCGGTTATACTTCATCCGACGGTAAATGTTGTCCCCTACTTACTGATGTGTCAGTAGTTCATGGAAATATATGAAACTACTATCTCTCTGCGTCATATTCCGCTACCAAACTACTATCTCTCTGCGTCATATTCCGCTACCAAACTACTATCTCTCTGCGTCATATTCCGCTACCAAACTACTATCTCTCTGCGTCATATTCCGCTACCAAACTACTATCTCTCTGCGTCATATTCCGCTACCAAACTACTATCTCTCTGCGTCATATTCCGCTACCAAACTACTATCTCTCTGCGTCATATTCCGCTACCAAACTACTATCTCTCTGCGTCATATTCCGCTACCAAACTACTATCTCTCTGCGTCATATTCCGCTACCAAACTACTATCTCTCTGCGTCATATTCCGCTACCAAACTACTATCTCTCTGCGTCATATTCCGCTACCAAACTACTATCTCTCTGCGTCATATTCCGCTACCAAACCTTCCTAATAGCAAAGTAATCCTGATGGGAATATGGCAATTTACCGTCAGATGGAAATACATCAGACTTAGTTGGTACAGTTTTAAGGTCGAAGATGCACTCATTTGATGGTCATGCTGTATTTATTAGAGTATTTTGTTTATACTGTACTATAGACAAGGGTTGAACCTTTATTAAGTCATCTAAGTATATGTGTTCTTATTTAATTAAATGTCTTAGATAACATGGCAATGAAAATGTGTATAGTATATACAAAGTTGGTTAGAATAATCTGCATTAAACATTTAGTAAACGCTTGACTTATGTATCATTCAAATGAGAAAATAGGAATGTATAGGCTATCCTTCAGAAATATTAACTCGGTGAGTGCTGGTGATGTCCTTTTTCATTATATTCTGGCAACTATCAGACGATGTTATTCAGCTTAGGGAAGGACCTATAACAATTAAAAGGCTACAGACTATCTCGATATATCATTTGAGCTAATCTAATTTTTAAATTTCACTCTCAACACCAAAACCCCTCCCAATGAAATTAATGAAAGTATGTGATCCTCCCGATTCTTCCTAAGCTGAATGTAATCGTCTAATAGTTTCCAGAATATGGATTGTCACGGCCCCGCGATGTACACTGAATGCCTACAAACACCATTCTCTCTCATTGGGCACTCTCTCACACACCAAACTTAGCAAAATTGCCAATAATTAACCAATTTTGCCCTTCGGTTGCACAACCGTTGCAAGATAACCAGATGTCGTACAAGGATGATTTAGGTATCATCGTCCTTTCACGGATTCATAATTGTATTATGCTCTGGCTCTTGCATATGCGTGAAAAAGAGTATGGAATGAAGGTAATTTTCGAGGAATATAGCCGCCTGGCGCTACGGTGATATATACACGACACCCCACTCTTTGAGAGTTAATATTCAATCTAATTGATTATATTACCAACGAGAGGTGGTATAACCTTTTACTCTTCTACTTTGCTGTCTCTTGTTGGAAGTCAGAACATGCAATACGTGTTTTTATTAATGTTCTAATACTGTTCAGGAGAAGGATTATTATTAATAAAAGGATATTCGGTTTTCATAATATACATTATATATATTAATGTAACTACATAATTGTAATGCATCGTTATTTTGCATAGAGTGATGAGATATCAGCCTTAAGTATATTGACATTATTTTTCTGATGTAATTATATCATCCTCTATTGGATTTTGATAGGTATGAATATTAACAGTGGTTAAATAGAAAGTGACAATATGCGAGACACTATTCAAGATGTTATTTTTTTTTTTTTTTTTTTTTTTTTAAGAGACAATGAATGGAGGAAGGAAAAACACAGATAAAACAAAAAGGTCCATGTGCCTAAAGGCATCCTCCATTCATAAAATGTTTGTAACAACTGGATTTAAACATTTGTTGATTGTAAGTTTGTGGAAAGCAATTCGAGGGAAGTGAATTCCAAAGAGTAGTAGCTCTGGGGATAAATGAATTCTGATAAGCAGAAGTTCTGCATTGTGGAGGAGAAAGTGTAAATTCATGGGCGCTCTCAACTGCCCTAGTTCTACGGGGAAAGATGTGGAGAGGCGGCACAATTGAAGCAAGTTCCTCGGAACAATTGCTGTGAAAATATCTGTAGAATAATGCAAGGGATGCAACGTTTCTTCGTATGGCTAATGTAGGAAGGTCCTGTGTGATTGCAGGGTTATTGATTAATCTAATAGCTTTATTTGAATTTTGTCCAACTGCCTCAATGCAACCACTCCACTTCAACCCCACAGAGGTGAACAGTAATCCATCTGAGAGCGCACATGACTTTTATATATTACGGCCAACTGCTCGTCAGTGAAGAATTCTCGAACTCTGTACAGGAGTCCCAGTTTTTTAGAGGCATTCTTAGCAATGCTTCTAACATAATGTGTCCAGCTCAAGTTAGTAGTTAATGTTACACCGAGAATGTCAATACTAGGGGAAGTGGGAATATTTACATCATTAAAAAATATATGGGAGTCAGTGAGATTCTGTCGGTTAGAAAATTGAATGTACTTGGTTTTCTGTGCATTAAAGGAAACTAGATTCTCTTGTCCCCATTCATTAATTCTAGAAAGGTCCTGGTTCAGAGAAATTGCAGTGTTTATTTTTGAATTTATAAGATCGGGTTGGGTGAAAGAATTGGTAAATGTGAAGGAACTGTGGAGTGTTGAGTCATCTGCGTAGGAATGTATTGGATTATGAGTGGTAGATATGAGATCATTGATATGAATGAGGAACAGAGTTGGGGCCAAAACTGACCGGGTTTAGGTTTTGCTAGGCTAGGTTGACGATCACCGATTATGTACAACCCTGTTGCAATTAATAAACTTACAATACGTTGGTCAGTGTGTGCGTTGCAGCCTAAAATACCGTGGCGTGACCTGGCGTCCAGAAAGACCTTCAAGGTATCCGGCCCAAACTATAAGCTCAATCCAAGGGGTTGGATTGTGAGTGTAACATCGCCTTCCCAAGTAGATGGTACAGTACGCTGTTTTACGAAAAGATTGATCTAGTGAAAATCAAATGTGAGAGCCACTGATATGGACATTATGTTTTCAGGGAATATTTCAAAATCAAAAGTGGAGGTGATTGTAAGTATGACATCACCTCATCCAATCTGATTAAATCTATACATTTTATACACAAACTATAGTTTTGTTATTCACTATTTTTGCTGATTCATTGCACTTACGTTATACAGATATGTAATAGGTTGGAGTACATTAGACTATGCATGGTGTCAGCTAACTTGGCAAAAATTATGATCCATAGCTTCTTCACATCTCAGAAACGGCCATAGCAAACAGGCTGTATTTTCAGACATCAATGTACCGGTCTACCCTTACAAAATAATATAAATACCAGCTATATTGTCTTCAATATTATTAAGCTATAAGGATGTTAAGGGGTCAAGATGTGTGCCAGGTTCCCTGACGCGGGGTTTAGGTTTTGCTAGGCTAGGTTGACGATCACCGATTATGTACAACCCTGTTGCAATTAATAAACTTGCAGGCGGCAGCCAATGCATCATTACACCCACTAATTATCATAGGGAATTACTACCACGAACATTACGGGTAATTACACTTAATTATATTGTCAGGTGGTTATGATAATGACGTGATGAGTCGTTATAGCATCACCGTAACTATATCACCACAACATTACCTGGGGATTGATCAGGTATAATTGGTAAATAATCATATAGTTAACCCTTTCAGTACCAGTGATGTGCTCTCCTTCTTATTATGACTAGCATTAGACGATGTTATTCATTTTAGAAAGGACCTCTAGCAATTACTTGACCACAAACTATCGTAAAGCACCGGTCTGACCAGCATATTCCCTTCCTAGTTTGCTCTAGGCCCTTTTGAGTTACAGAGAGATCAAGGATCAAGATTATCGTCAAGTTCGTTGGCGCTACCCTATAGTTACATGAAATTACATATTTACACTGACTACACAGACCTAGTGGTTCCCGAGAGGCAGTCCATAATTAATTATAAATTGTCCCAGTACTACTGAGCAAACAGGATAGACCAGAATGGCGGGTGGCATTCACCGTGGGAATAATTGATTGTGTTTTCCTTTACTCTTTATAATGCTAAGGCACATGTCCGTATGAACGTCGTGTCATGACATTCAACATCGTTAATTCTCATAATAATAACGTTTGTCTTGAGTATATCAGCGTTTGCAAGACAACAACGTAATGTTCGTCTTAATCTAATTTGCATTAGCATATTTGCTTCAACTTATAATCTACCTCTAGACTCAAAGAGGTAAATACTATTTCAATAAATCATCTAAACGATATAGGACTGTTTTAAATTGCATGCAATCTTCTAATTTTAGCCAAATCATAAGGAGAAATGTGTGTCGTCGTGCTGAAGGGGTTATTTGAATACTCCCCAACTATGCTGGGTATTGCCAGGTTATGATGTCAACAAATAATAAGCTGATGCGTTATAAGTCTCTCACACTATCGTAAATAATAAAACAAAACAAATTAAGTACCTAGCTAGTCCCTGCTTGTTTGGTCTGTACGAACGTTGATCAATCTATCTCTGGTATTTATATCTCTCCCAGATATTAGTGGCCTGGGGGGACGTGGAAAACATGAATAAGTCCAATTGTGATGCTTTCTCTCTCTCTATTGTCATGTCTAAGTGTGTATGTGTTCTTACTATGCCCATATGTTGCTATTCAGTACAGTGTGAGCAGAATTGAATGGAATACCTAGGCACATCTTATAGCGCTGCCCTGCCAACATATTTGAAACAAAAAATACTGTGTTCAATCCAAGCTAATTGCGATTACAAATGCCTAAAGTCCATGTTCACCACAAATCATTAACAATAAAAAGCAACTTGTAAAGTTGTTAATTATTGTTGTACTTGCATGGTAATGTATTTACATCATGTTGGGCGGTACTTGAAAAGTAGACAGAATGAAAAAAAAAATCATCGGAGGAGGAGCACTTAATTGACAACGTTTCACAGATAGCTTCTGTAGGTCACTGTTTCACACTTCGTAGAATGACTGCATCAGTCCTATAAAACGTGTAATGAGTAAATAACCGCTTCTTCTTAACACCCCACTAGCCTAGAGACCTTGTTTATGCTATTCCCTAAGTCTAGCATAATGCTCTAAAGAAGCAAGTATCTGTTTGCTTTATATATTAATTATCTTATATTTCTTTCTCTATAAATTCCAAGCCAGAGTTTGTTCATACTGTCATAAAAGACCTTCGCACTTTGCACTGTAGGAATAGGTGAGTGAGGGTATCCATATTATAGATCCATTTTTCACTTTCGCATAATTGAAGTAGATTAGTGATCGAAACAATTTATCGATGATTATTAACTATGAATTGATTATTTTTGTTAATACGCATATGCCTAAATGTATACATGCAAGACCATACTGACATTTCATTTACAGCTATATATAATTTTTAGAGTGAGTTTGAAGATGATCGTATGAAAGGGAGGAGTCATTACTAAGCCGTCTTTCAGTATATCCTTCCATTATCTTGAGTGGTTTCCTTACCTTTACATCCAGCCTGTGAACATGTTGGTCCGGGATCATCATACTCCCCGGACTCCTTGTACTGGTAGGCTAGGCACGGTGAGGGCCGATAATCATTCCCTCACTTCTCTACAGTTGTATTCTGTAAACTATACCCTGTTTACTTTCATGTGACAGTTAATTTCCATGTCCCCGTCTTGATTATTCAGCTATTACGATATTTGTCTGCCGAAACAATGATGTTAGTAATGAATACTTGGCATAATCATGACTCAGCGACATACTAGTTTCATATGTGTCCATTAATTATCGAGAAACTAATTGTCAAGGGATTCAATTTACTGCCCGCTGGAAAACTAACTATATTTTACCTATACAAAAAAAAACATTATTCAAAGTCAATGTTAGACCCTATCTTGAATATGGCGTTCAGTTCTGGTCCCTGTATCTCAAGAAAGATGTTAAAAAACTCGAATCTGTGCAGCGTAGAGCAAGTAAACTAATTCCCTCTCTGAAAAACAAGTCATATTATGAAAGGTTAAAGAAACATATTTGTTCTCGTTAAAGAAAAGGAGTTTGCAAGGCCAATTTATCGAGAGTTTTAAGATACTTAAAGGAATTGATAGAGTAGATATCAGTGTACTGTTCATGGTAAATAATAATGCTGCATCCCGAGGTAATGGAGTGAAATAAAATAGAAAAAAGCCATCCTTAGATATGACACAACATTTACTCACATACGATATGGTTAAATAGTGAAATAGTTTACCAAAGAGGTGGTAGACAGTAATTTTATTGATACGTTTAACCCTTCATGGAGGACTATGCCGTCGAACACGTGGCACTGTAACCACTCGGCCATGAGCGGATATAAGGAAAGCAACCTTAGTTCTTATTTGAGGAACCAGGTTTTTAGTCTCGTGGAGGATTATACCTTCGAACACGTGTTCGAAGGCATAGTCCTCCACGAGACTAAAAACCTGGTTCCTCAAATAAGAACTAAGGTTGCTTTCCTTATATCCGCTCATGGCCGAGTGGTTACGGTACCCGACTCTCCCAAATATACCTGGAGTGAGTGGGTTCGAATCCTGGTGAGGATACCTCTTACCCAACCTGTCGTACTTAATCGTACATCATTGATAAATGAAACTTAATTGAACTATAAGCAAATTAAGTATTAAAAGGGATATAATCTGACGAAATTAATTATAACATACAGTAGATGCCAAAGAAGTTGTAATAGAGTTGTAATCAATTCTAGATCCGCCGCTGTTATGCTATGGTTGGATGAGCTAGTTTGATGCGGTTGGGTACAAAGGAACTTATTATTCGTTAAGAAAGCAATCATCAGAAATGTTGTTTGACCATGACCAATGTTAGTGAAATTCTTCAATTCCTTGTCGTCCCATTACTTAAGTGGCTTATATTCGATAATGTGTTTCAGCTTAGGAAGTACCTAAAGAATCAATGAAGTACAGTTTGCTCAGATAAGTTATGTTTCTCGTTGTGATCTTATATATGAAAGAAAAATAGCATGAATAAATTGCAAGTGTGGATTCTTATAATTATCAGTTGACTAATCAGATGAATTAACTGCTGCATAAGAAACTGCAATCGTAATTCAACCATGCGCATTATACTGTATTTACAAGTATAAAATCACGAAAAGGAACTTATGTGGCCACCTGTACAACACGTCATCATTGACTATTTGATTCCAACAGTTCCTTCAAAAACTTATAATAAATCTATAAATATATACTACTACTACTACTACTGATAATATATATATATATATATATATATATATATATATATATATATATATATATATATATATATATAATTATATATATATATATATATATATATATATATATATATATATATATATATATATATATATATATATATATATATATATACATTTGTTTCTATGTGATTAAGGGAGACAAAAGGCAGAACTGCCTGCAGTGAGTGCCTCCCCCAAAGTTGAAAGAGTGACAGGGCCAAAATCAAGGGACGTTCGAGCTACAATGCCTGGACACACAGAGTTTGAAGCAATGTAAGTTATAGGAAGAGGGAAAGACTGATTCTGGGAGAGAGTTCCAGAGCTCAGCTGTTGAATAGAAGAAAGTCTGAGAATAGCGTTTCACTCTTGGGTTGGAGAGTTGCACAGAGTAGGGGTGGGATTGTGTTGCAAGACGGGTACTACGTACCCTACGTAGAGGAGGTGGTATACATTGGGAAAGCTCCGAGGAACACTGATTATTGTAGTAGCGATAGAATAGCGAGAGAGATGCAACATTGCGGTGAAGAAAGAGAGATTGCAGAGAGTTGGTGAGTGGACGGAAGTTAATGATACAAAAAGCTTTCCCCTCTACTTTGTCTAGGAGTGCGATGTGAGAGGATCCTCCCCACTCATGTGAGCAATACTCAATACAAGGACGCACTGTGCCCCTGTAAAGAGCAAGAAGCTGTGCAGGGGTAAAGAACCTCTTGAGGCAGTTGAGCACACCCAGCTTCTGGGAGGCTGCCTTAGCAAGACTGGTAATATGGTCCTTCCAAGTGAGAGCAGAAGAAAAAGAGACACCAAGAATATTGAGAGAAGATGAAGGATTGATTTTTGTATTGTTGAATTGTAAGGGATAGTCCTCTGGGAGTTCTGAATGGGTAGTAAGGTGGAGAAATTGGGTCTTGGCAGCACTAATTTAAATGCAACAAGGTTTTCTCTACCCCAATTGGAAATAGTAGCTAGATCAAAAGATAAGTGTTCTATGGCTTCATTACGTTTGTCTTTAAGGGATTGCTGGCTGGGGCATTCTAGAAATCTAATAGAGTAGTGTAAGGTCGAGTCATCTGCGTATGAATGGATGGGACTGGATGTACAGTTGAGAAGATCATTTATGAAAATTAGAAAGAGAATAGGAGATAGGACAGAGCCCTGAGGAAAACTGGAGTTGATAGAAGGAGGAAGTGAGCGATGGCCGTCCACAACCGCAGCTATGGAACGGCCGGAAAGAAAATTAGAGACAAAGGCACAGATGGAGGGATAGAAAGTGTAGGAGGGTAGTTTAGAAATTAAAGGTTTGTGCCAGACTCTATCGAAGGCCTTCGATATGTCTAGTGCAATAGAAAAGGTCTCACTGAAGTCCCGAAAGGAGGATGACCAAGAGTTAGTAAGATATGAAAGAAGATCACTGGTAGAGCGACCCTTAAGGAAACCATACTGGCTATCTGAGAGCAGATTATGAGAAGAGAAATGCCTAAGAAATTTGGAAGCAAGAATAGTTTCAAAAACTTTAGAGATGCACGAGATGAGAGCAATTGGACGATAGTTGGAGGGTTGAAAACGGTCACCCTTCGTTGGGACAGGCTAAATGAGAGCACACTTCCAGCAAGAAGGGAAGATGTTAGCGGAGAGACATAGACGAAAGAGTTTGCCTAGGCAGGGGGTCAGCACGGAAGCACAGTTTTTGAGTACAACAAGAGGAACACCATCCGGACTGTATGCCTTCTTAGTATAAAGCCCAAAGGGGGTAGAAAGTAGATCTTTAGAAGAGTTTAGGATATTAGGCATACATAGGAGAAAGGGGAGTGGAGAGGGAGGAATAGCACCGGAATCATCCAAGGTGGAGTTTCTAGCAAAAGTTTGAGCGAAGACTTCAGCTTTGTCAGAGGAAGAAGTGATGGTTGTGCCATCAGAGTGGAAAATGGGAGGGAAAGACGAGGAAGAAAAATTGTTGGAGAGGTTTTTGGCTAGATGCCAGAAAGCTTGGAAAGAGCTACAGTTGGATAGTTCAGTGCATTTATTATTGATGAAAGAGTGCTTGGCAAGTCGAAGAACAGATTTTGCTTGATTCCGGGCAGAAACATAGGAAGAATGAGATTTTTGAGTTTTAAGGCGTTGGTACCGTTTGAATGCTTCCTCCTTTTTGTGGACAGCAGTAGAACAAGCGTGAGTAAACAAAATTTTTATGCATTAGACTGAGAGAAAGAAATGGAATGTATGCTTCCATGCTCAAGAGGAGTACCTCGTTAATGCCTTCAGCACTCTCCGAAGGTCCTCGGTCACGGAAGCAGAAGTAATTTCCTTGAAAATCAAAGAAGTACCGCCGGGGAGCTCCCCAGTCGGCAGCGCCAAAGTGCCACAAGCGCCGCCGGCTGGGAGGATCGGGTGGCCATACTGAAGAGATAGGACAGGTGACGGAAATTAGTTTATGGTCGGAGGAGCCCAAAGGAGTGAAAAAGATTGACTGTATAAGAAGAAGGGTTAGAAGTCAGAAATAAGTCAAGAATGTTTGGCTGATCTCCGAAGCGATCCAGGATACAGGTGGGTTGCTGGGTCAGCTGCTCTAGGTCATTTATGATAGAAAAGACCTAGGCTTGTTCACTTACTGTAAATTGCCTAGGTAACTGTTTATGTTAAGGTATATACACTATCCATGTAAACATATATTAAAAGGTTTGTATTAAGACAACACATAATAACGAAAACTGATATTTAGAAAATAATGTAATCAAGTCTCAGTGAATGTATGTCTTTCAACCCTAAAGAGCTTGGCAAGACTCATGGGGCTAAACCCCAATTATTTGACCACGGCCATTCAAAGGCTTCTGGAAAGTCGGGTTTTGGATGGAGCAGGAAAGAAGGCAGCGACTTGTGCACACTTCATTTATATTCATATGTAGTTTAGGAAAGCCTTATTTAGTCTCAGAAAAATACTTTTTTGTTATTTGTAACTTGTATTTATTTTTTTATTTTTTTTTCCAAAACACTGAATATAGTTGTTAAGTGTTAACCAGAAAGCTAACTGGTTATCATGTTCTCTTATTGAAGCTTTATACATTAGGTTTGTTGATTTTTTCGAAAGGTTATGAAAACTTACATGATTGTGATTGTTTTATATTTGGGAATATTGCAATATGCATTACTTACCTTCATCGTTCATATTAATATTAACATTACTAGCAAATTGATGAGGCTGGAGTACCAACGTGTTAGATGATTATAGCAAGTCAATAATACAAGCTCAACAAAATTAATATACTACTATGCGGAGGGTAACAGTGGGAGCATATCTAAAATATCGTTTATTAATGTTTTTTGTTTTTGTATTTATTAATTGTAGTGGACTAGTTTACTATGGACGAAGCTGCTCTTGTAATGTTTCAAATGTAACATATTCGGACGGATTTATTTATATATTTGTTATTTATTTGTATTTATTATTATTATTATAATTATTATTAATATTATTATTATTATTATTTTTTTTATTTTATTTTTTTTTTTTGCCAGACGACGTAATTCCTGAGAAGGGGTGGCCATGATCGCTAGGTCAAGTTGCCCAGGCTTGACATCTACCAATAACCTTTTGACAGTGCGGGCTCGATCCGCCGACCCTTTGATCAGCAGCTGACGCTCTCCTGACTATGCCACGGCTCGGATAAATACCAAGTAAAAATATTGCATGTGGTTGTGCAAAACACACACACACACACACACACACACACACACACACACACACACACACACACACGTATACAACTTTTTGGAACTGTGGAGGATGTCGCTGGATAGAAAAACATTCAACTTGATTTAATAGTTCTTTGTGTGGAATGGATATACTTTATAGCAAGACCTAAACTATATGATTTTCCGGTCCAGGAATTAAATAATATTATGATTGAATAGCTGGAAGTGCTACCAATAGACAGTGTTATGCATCTTAGGTAGGACTGACTATTACCTACTTAACCCTTGTCTAGCGGGGGTGGACTTAAGTCGGGCTAGAGAACCAAGGACTATGTGGCGGGGTCCGACTTAAGTCTGTGTGCAATTTTTGAGCAATAATGGCTCTGAGAGAGAGACGGGCGATGGGAGGAGCGTAGGTCGGCTCATGACCGCTCGGCAAGGGTCCCGCGCGACTACTGACATCTACTCCACACACACCCACACTTACTACCTCGCTACACAGGGAATTATGTAAGGAAATTACCGTATTTTAGGAATTTTCCCTCCGTCTTGCACGATCGTTGCAAGAGTTTGCGTGGTCGTAGAAGGATGGTTCTGGTGTCATTCGAAAGCTCAATTAACGCCCTTTCAGGGATACATAATTGTATTACGATCTGGCTCTTGATTGTGCATGAAAAAGAGCACGGAAACAAGGTAGTTTAGGGTAAAACCACCCGCTTGGCGGGTAGTAGAAGTTACTGACGGGCCCGCTCGTAAGGCGTTAATAATGTGTGGGGTATGTTTTACCTTACCAGCTGAAAGCTCCAGCTAGACTGTGTATAAGAGTACCCAATCTAGCTAGAGATTATACGAGATATATCATTGGATAATAGATCGTAATCACGTACACGCATGATAAACTGATAGCGTTGTACAGTTAAATTGATGTGATGGCCATAATCCCCCTGTAGCTTGAATTAGTATGTAAAGATTATGTGTGGAATTAAATTACTTTTACTATGAAGAAGATGTAGGTGTATTGTATAGCAAATATTTGAAGCCTAGAACATATGTTATAAGCGTAATGACCTGAGTTCTCGAAATCAGCTTTAGGAATGAGTAACGGAAATGTAGACGTCATTGAAAAACAAAATATAAAATAGGTGAAACCTCATGCTGTTCAACTGGTTGTCCCTACGATAGACTAGGTATTGACTCTTTGGAGGCAATCCAGATGAGAAAAACTAAAATAATTCACAAATATATACAGTATATCTGTCTAGAACAGAATTGTGAACGACGTGTGCTTACATTCATAATATAGACGAAGGGGATATCATGGAGGCGTTTACATGAATGAAGGGCTTCTACAAATAGTGTTAACAATTCTTGCCTAGAGCTCTGATCGGCTCAGGTTGGTGAATAATTTCAAACTTGATATTCATAATATGAACGACTGGTTGGGTGTTAATGGATGTACGGTACTTCACATTGGATAGTGTGCGATTTGTGTGTGTATTATGATTTTATGACGAACATGTCATTTAAGGTCCTGGAACACAGAACACACACCATTTATGAAGTGGATATTTGTTTCCATCTGGAAGTGAATATTATAGTTTATAATTAAACATTTTGAAAGGGAAACTCCTCTTGCTGCATTATTAAAACAAAACAAAATCGCAAAACATACAGTATATGAAGCTAATACGTGCACAAGGTATTGACTCATTGCCTCTTCAGTGAATGGATATAATTGGTCATACTTTCGGCATGAAGAATGTACTAATGTACTCGTAAATATTGAGAAAATAACTTTAATTTATCTTTCGTCTTCTTGTATAATAATGTTGCATATCTTAAATTCCCATTGGGAAATATACTTATATATAATGTTCACCTTGCGTGCCTTCATTACTGAATATATATATATATATATATATATATATATATATATATATATATATATATATATATATATTGATAACTATAATAATATAAACACACTCACAAACACGAATGTACCTCTGTTAAGACGTTAACAGTACAAGTATTTTTCACAGCATGCATTTTTCGATTTTGTTATATAACTGAACTACGAGAAATGGCTCTCGATATTTAGAAATAGAACAAGCGTGAGTAAACCAAGATTGATTTGCATTAGACTGAGAGAAAGAAAATGGAATGAATGCTTCTATGCCCGAGAAGATTACCTCGGTAATGCGTTCAGCACTCTCCGAGAGTCCCTGGCCTCGGAAGTAAAAGTTGTTCCAAGGGAAATCAAAGAAGTACTGCTGAAGAGCCTCACAGTCGGAAGCGCCAAAGTGCCACAAGTGCCGCCGGTTGGGAGGATCGGGTGGACGTACTGAAGAGATAGGACAGGTGACAGATATTAGTTTAAGGTCGGAGGAGCCCAAAGGAGAGAAAAGATTTACAGTATAAGCAGAAGGGTTAGAGATTAGAAACAAGTCCAAAGCGATCCGGGGTACAGGTGGGTTGCTGGACTAACTGCTCTAGGTCGTTTAAGATAGAAAAGGTATAGGCTTGTTCACCAGGTTGGTCAGTGGAGAGCCATTGGTAGTGATGAACAATGAAATCTCTTAAGATGGAGATTTGTGCAAAAGGAGAGATGGATAAAATGTGTTCCACTTTAGAGGTTAGTTAGTCAAAGAATTTTGGATAGTCAGTATAATTAGGGGCGAGATAGACAGCGCATAAATATTTAGTTTGAGAGTGACAAGAAAGCTTTAGCCAGAGAGTTGAGAATTCAGAAGAATCTAAGTTGGATACACGAGAGAAAGCAAGATTGTTGCGTACATAGACGCAACATCCATCTTTGGCTCGAAATTGAGGATAGAGATAGTTATGAGGATACAGAGAAGGGTTTACTGTCAGTAGTCCCAGACAACTGTGTCTCGGTGAGCAAGAGAAGATCAGGGTTGGCAGAGGAGAGGTGGTGTTCCACAGAGTGGAAGTTAGAGGAAAGGGCATGAATGTTGCAGAAATTAATAGTAAGAGTGGAAGGTGGTGGTCCAGAGCATTTTGGCGAGTCTTAACCAGGGGACAGGCTGATGAGGGCATTTATGCCACCCCCCCCCCCCCCCCCCAGGACTCGGAGGCAGGTCGAGGTTTCATATTTTATGTTTTCTTTGGAAAAGTTAGTGTAGTATGTAAGGTGTTTGTAGTATAATTTATTGATAGGAGGAGAAGGTGTTTTAAAGGGCAGGATGGGGTTGCCTTCAATATTGATGAGACACTGCCAAAGAGCCTCCAAGTCGGGAGCGGCAAAGTGCCACAAGCGCCGCCGGCTGTGAGGATCAGGTGGCCGTACCGGAGAGATAGGACAGGTGACAGATATAAGTTTATTTTCGGAGGAGTATAAGCAGAAGGGTTAGAAGTTAGAAATATGTCAAGAATGTTGAGCCGATCTATGAAGCGATCCGGGGTATGGGTGGGTTGTTGTACTAACTGCTCTAGGTCATTTATGATAGAAAAGATGTAGGCTTGCTGACCAGGTTGGTTTGTGGAAAGAGAGGAAAGCCGTTGGCAGTGGTGAACGTTGAAATCTCCTAGGATGGAGATTTCTGCGAAAGGAGAGATGTATAGAATGTGTTCCACTTTAGAAGTTAGATATTTTGGAAAGTCAGTAGAATTAGGGCATAAATATTTAGTTTGAGAGTGACTAATGATGGATGCGAATGACATTTGCAATCCGTAAACATATCTAGATTCAAGGGAAAAAATATACAAAGATGACTAAATATACATTAAAAAGTATATGCGAATATTTTGAAGTCATAAGTAAGGACATATTGTTGAATAACAAGTAAATAAAAAATACTTTTAGCAGACCACAAAATCAGAGTACCCCAAATGTAGTTCGGGTATGGTTGTAGCTAAATTCTGATTGGCTAAGAAACATCATAGAATGAGAGAGAGAGAGAGAGAGTGTTCGTGTTTTAGGAAGAGCAGAAAAATGTGAACAATAGTGGTTGGGTAGTAGAGGGAATGAAGATTTGGAGAGGCAAAAACGAGCAAGGTACGTGGAGAGAAAGAGAGTGGTGTAGCTGGTGTAGTGACTAGCGTCTTGGACTTCCACCCAGAAGGCCCAGGTTCGTGCCCACGCTCGGCGCATTATAGATTTTTCACAAGCACTGAGTCATTACCGTCCCTAATGAGCAAGGGGATGGGGTAGTAGTACAGGACCCCAATGGAAATACGCCTAATCGGCCTTATTGGGTTGTCCTTAGCTGGCTTAGCATGCTCTAGCTTTAAGAACTATTATTATTATTATTATTAACACCTTACGAGCGGCCTATGCGGTTTATTTATGTGTACCGCCCAGCGGGGTGTTTTTAGCCAAAATAGGGCTGTTTACGTGATCATTTTCATTCCTAAATAAGACCCAGAACGTAAAACAAGTACCTATCCCTGAAAGGGCATAAACAGAGCTTTCGAATGACACCATAACGATCCTTGTATGATGGATAGTTTTCTTGCATTAACCGTGCAACGCGAGTGCAAAAAGCAGGTAATTCGGTACTTTCAGTACATAATTGAGTATGTAGCGAGTGAGAGAGGGAGGAGGGAGCTGAGATTTGTGTCAGTAGGTTCGCCGCGGTGGTCTGGAGCAGTCATACGCTCGCTAGTCTCCTGCCACCACTTGTCTCTCTCTCTCAGCCACATTACGTGCTGAAATTGCCACTAGAGTTATGTCGAGCGCCGCCACATAGTCCAGCTTTATTTAACTCGACTTATGTTGCTCGCCGCTAATTAAGGGTTAAGAGAGTAGTGAAGGAAAGTAAGAGAAGAGTAGATGAGGAATTTGGAAGGAATCTGAGTGTAAAATGGAGGGAGTGTAAGAAACTGTTCTGGAAGGAAGTCAAGAACGTTAGGGAAGGTAGTAAGGGAAACAGTAAGGGTGTGAAAGATAAGAATGGGAGAAGGCTAGCCGAAAAGCAAGAGAGAGTCGAAAGATGGAGGGAGTACCTCAATGAGTTGCTAAATGTAAGGAATGAAGAGCCAACAAACATAGTTGGATATGGTATGGGAGGGAGAAGAGGAGAAGTAGTGGAGAAGGAGGTGGGGATCAAGAGGTCAGACGTGTGAGAAGCTATGCAAAGAGTGAAGTTGGGGAAAGCACCAGGAACAGATGGAGTGTGTGGGGAAATGTTGAGGTATGGTGGTGAGATAGTCATCGAATGGGTATGGAAAATTTGCAAACTAGCATAGGAGAAGGGGAATGCACCCGATGACTGGAAGACTGACATAATAGTCCCCCTATATAGGGGCAAAGGGGAAAGAGGAGTGTGTGGTAACCACCGAGGAATATGTCTTTTAAGCGTAGTAGGGAACGTGTACAGTAGGGTAGTGATTGAGAAAGTGAGAGTGAGAACAGAGAAATGGATAGACGACGAGCAGGGAGGTTTTAGGAAGGGAAGAGGATGTGTAGATCAGATTTTTACCCTGAAATGTGTTGTGGAGAAATATCTGGAGAAGCAACAAAAGGTGTATGTCGCCTTTATGGACTTGGAGAAGGCCTATGACAGAGTGGATAGAGAAGGCATGTGGAAAGTACTTAGAATATACGGAGTAGATGGCAAGTTGCTGAAAACAGAGAAGAGCATGTATGAGTACAAAGGAGTACAAAGGAAATCAAGCAACAACAGATCTAGTGACCCTTCTAGGTTGCTTGTCGTCCAAAACACTGAGGATCAAGTGTCCAAACAGTGGTTTAGAGTGGGTAAGGGAACATTGGAAAGGGAATTACTGCCCTGGAACTAATGTCCGTGGCAGGATTAGGAAGTTAGTAGGGGACAGATGGGTTAGTAACTGAGGGGGGGATAAAATAAAGTTATTCATTTACAAACACAGTCAGTCGCGGGTTTGAAGCGAGATATTTGTCTAGGCGGAGTTTAAATGAATCAACGGTGATGCAGTCTATAACGTTTCGGGGAAGCCCATTCCACAAGTTGACAACTTGATTGAAGAAGAAATTCTTAGATTCGTGTGAGTTAAAAGATTTACCAATAATTTTGCAACCGTTTCCCCACGTGTAATTAGATTGGTCGATAGTGAAGTACTTACTACAGTTCATATTGTCGATGCCTTGGATGATTTTGAACACTTGAATTAAGTCACCTCTTAATCTGCGCTGGGTTAAAGGAAATAGATTTAATTCTCTAAGACGCTCTTCGTATGGTTTGTTCTTTAGGCTAGGTATCATTTTGGTAACTCTACGTTGAACTCATTCTAGCTTGTTTATATCTTTTTGGTAATAAGGGCACCAGGATTGAACGCAGTATTCCAGAAGAGGGCGGACTAAGGAATTGTAAAGAGTTAGGATAACTTCTTTGGATTTATGCTCAAATGACCTGCCTATAAAGCCAATTATTTTGTTTGCCTTCTTAACAACTTCTGAACATTGTTGACTCGGTTTTAGGTTACTCGATATTGTTACTCCCAGATCGGTTTCTCTGTTTACATTCTTAAGCTGAGTGCCATTCATCGAATAGTTTGCTTTCTCATTTAGGTATCCGATATGTAGTACTTTACATTTATCCGCATTGAAACTCATTTGCCAAATTTGGGCCCAACATGACAATTTATCTAGATTGTGTTGCATATCGTCAACTTGTTCTTTTGAGAGTACGCTATTTGCAATTTTTGTATCGTCAGCAAATTTTGAGATTGTACAGGTGAGGCCCTCATCTATGTCGTTGATGTAAATTAGAAAGATAATTGGTCCTAGTACCGATCCCTGGGGTACCCCGCTACTTACATTGGTCCATTTAGATGCCTTACCGTTTATGACTACTCTTTGCTTTCTGTCGCTGAGCCAATTTTCTATCCATTTCAACACACCGCCTTGTATTCCATGCGCTTTTAGTTTTAGCAGTAAACGTTTGTGGGGAACTTTGTCAAAGGCCTTTTGAAAATCAAGGTATATAATATCTACAGCTTTACTCTCATCATAGAGGTTGAGGATATCGTGGAAGAAGTCTAAGAGGTTTGTTAAACAGGAACGTTTTTTACGAAAGCCGTGTTGAGTATCTTTAAGTATGTTATTTTCCTCTAAGTGATTTACGAGTCTGTCTCGTATGACCGTTTCTAGCATTTTACATACAACTGAGGTTAAGCTAATTGGACGATAGTTACTGGGTAGGGATTTGCTGCCTTTTTTGAATATCGGTGTTACGTTGGCTAGCTTCCACTGATCAGGCATAGTTCCAGACTGCAAGGATTTATTGAATAGTAATGTCAGTGGTTTGGAGAGCTCATCCTTAGCTTCCTTCAGAACTCTAGGCGAGATTGTATCAGGTCCAGGCGTTTTATTTACCTTGAGTTTATCTAAACAATTCAATACTTCTCTCTCTGTAACGGTGATATTGCTTAGAACATCTGAATTATCAATCTGAATCGGCGATGGTGTAGGGATATCACTGAGGTCTTCTGTTGTAAAAACTGATGCAAAGAAGGTATTGAGGGCATTACTCATTTGTACTTCGTCTTTGGTGTATTCTCCATTTTCATCGACTAACGGTCCAACAGTTGAAGTAACTACTTTTTTCTTTCTGATATAACTATAGAATTCTTTCGGGTTTGTTTTACTTTGATTCGCAATATGTAACTCTAAGGTCTTTTTACTTTGCTTAATTAACTTTTTGGCTTTGCGTCGTAGCTCTACAAATTTCATCCCGTTCTTCGTCATTTTGTGAGGATTTTAATCTATCATTAGCAAATTTTTTAGCAAGCAGGCAGTTTGAAATATCTTTATTCCACCATTTGGGCTTTTTATTATGGCCTGGACGCCGTATTTTCGATGGTATGCAGTCTTGCACTGCTTTTAGGTAAGTGGTTTCGAATAACTTCCAAGATGTATTTATGTCGTTATTGTTAATTAAAAAGCTCCAGTCAGTTTCTTTAAACATAGCTCAAAGTTTATGGAAGTTTGCTTTCTTGAAATTAGGGACTTTTTCGATGCTACTATTTGGTTCGTTACTAGTAAACTTTAAAGTGAAAGTTATCGAACGATGGTCGCTGTTACTGAATTCATCACCAACATTCAAATTCTCTATTAATTCTTCTTTTGTTGCAAGTACAATGTCAAGAACGTTATTACCACGGGTCGGCGTTCGAACAAATTGATAAAGCGAACTCTCTTGCAAGTTCGTATACAAGTCATGAGGGGGCAAAGGCGGCAGCATGTGTGGAGAATGAGCAAAGCGAGTTCTTTGACCTGAGTGTTGGGTTGAAACAGGGGTGTGTGATGTCCCTGTGGTTGTTTACTGTATATATGGATGGAGTCATGAAAGAAATACTAGGAAGAGCAGAGCGGTGGATGTTGGTGTATCGCTGAAAAGGGATGGAAATGAGTGGAAGCTGCCTATACTGCTGTTTGCGGATGATATAGTTCTGATGAGCAATAATGAATGGGAGTTGCAGGGTCTGGTAAATGAGTTTGGAACAGTGTGCGAAAAACGGAATTTGAAGGTAAATGCCGGGAAAAACAAGGTTATGGTCTTTGAAAGGGGTGAAGTCACAGAGGGTGAGGTGAAGTTGAACGGTCAGGCTATGGAGATCGTCAGCTCTTTTAAGTATCTGGGCAGTGTGTTGAGTAAAGATGGGACTATGGATGAAGAAGTGCGGGAGAGGGTGCAACAGGGGAAGAGGGTTGTAGGAACGTTGAAAGCAGTAACTAGAAATAGAGTGGTCAGTATGGAAGTGAAGAAGTTCTTGCATGACAGTGTGGTAATCCCGACACTAACTTACGGAAGCGAAGGATGGACGTTCGGGAAGAGACTCAGACCAAGAGTAAGAGCGATGGAAATGAGTTACTTGAGAAGTGCGTGCGGAGTTACATGGAGGGATAGACAGACGAATGAGGAAGTAAGAAGGAGGTGTGGTGTGGAGGCAGATGTGCTGGAAAGTGTGAAAAGGAACAACTTGAGATGGATTGGCCATATGGAACGTCTGGGAAGCGAGAGAATGACTAAGAGGGTGTACGAGAGCGAGGTGGAAGGACAGAGAGGGAGAGTTAGAACGAAGGAGAGGTGGAAGGATGGAGTGAGGAAGTATATGAATAAAAACGGAGCTGGTTGAAAGGAGGGGCGTTGACTGACTGGGGGCAGAGGTGCATGGGGGCCGTTTGTTCATGTCCACCCCTTCGGGGATCACGGCGTCAGGCAATACATAGATAGATAGATAGTGTTGATCATTGATGGCCGCCGAGACTTGACCCGCCCAGCTGAGGAAAATGAAAATGTTATAGTGGAGTGAAAATCAAATTGACAAAATTAGAAAAGTAGCACTTATCTGCACATCTGTAAGGTCCCTTGAATAAGTTAAGAGCAGACAAAATCATTCCATAAGACAGGCATTCCGTAATCGAGGAGTTGTTATTCTATAGAATACCCAACAAATCCATCTTCCATTTCATAATCCATTTAGTTTTTTAGATATCCTGCATTTAGACAGACACACGCACACACAATCAGATTTTTATTAAAGTGACATTCCAAAATAGTGTCCTATCTAGCATTTTCAAGTTCCCTTATAGTTTATCTTATTCTACCTCTAAATTCAACCTAGTTGCTCCCCAAAGTCCAGGTCTCTCACCCTTGTCCTCTTTAGCAGGAAGCCACATTTGTTTTGAGGGGTTAATCAGGTTGACAGACACACAGGGACGAAAATGTATTAATTACAAACCATTAGGCCTATTGTTTCCAGAGATAATACAAATATATCCATGAATACAGACCCACGACCAATAGCTAGATGAAAGGTCAAAATGAAATTAGTTGTGAAATTACCTTGATACTTTTTCTTCTTAGGTTGCCATAACTAGATGAATATCCGTGTATTGTGTGGATATATTGGTAGTCCCATTCCTCTTAGAAGTACTAACTCTTTATAGTACTGATGATGTCAAACCACATTCTAATTAATATCACCTGTGGTATCTAGTAAAGCGAAACAACTAACTCGTGATCACACATATTTTAGGATTGTTACGAAATCCGATTCATTATAGCAATGTTATCTCTTATAAACCTTTAACCCCTTCTGTACCGGCGACGTCTTTTTAATTATATTGTAGCTACATTAATTTTAGAGTATTGTATGCAGCTTAAGAAGGATCTGTGGTAGTTAAAAAGGTCAAGTTAGATAGTTCGAAGCCTGTTAGTTGCTGGAGGCCCTTTTTAAACTGAATTGAATAGTCTAATAGTTGCCAGAATAAAGTTAAAAGGACGGTACCGGCACGGAACGGGTTAACCTTCTACCATAACCCCCGCACATCATAAGGTCCAACATCTTCCTAAAATTGGTATCGAGGAAACGTGTTAACCCCTTGAGTATCATGACGCTTTTTAGCAGTTCATTTTGACTGTCTTTAGACGATTTCTTGTAGCTTTGTAAATTATGTGTGGGAGTTGAAAGGGTAAATACTAAACTTATCAACCTTCTGATTACCAAATACTCTTTCTACTCTAAATAAAATCGTCTAATGGTAGTCTGAGTAAGCTGTCAAAATACGTCACAATCCTGAAGGAGTTAATCTTGAGACTATGGCTGTATGAACTGATGGTAAATGTTTCCCGGTTCTTTATACCAGAACAATAATGTTATGTTCCTTGAGGGGGATATTGAAGTATGCACTGTATACTGTACTGTATGTGTGTGTGTGTGTGTGTGTGTGTGTGTGTGTGTGTGTGTGTGTGTGTGTGTAGAGTGTTTGTATTGTGTGTGTATGGTGTTTATAGTGTATGTGTGTGTGTTATTTATTTATAGTGTGTGCGTAGCGTTTGTAGTGTGTTTGTACTGTGGGTGTGTGGTTTTGTATATACAGTAAAAGCCTCCAGGTAAAATATTATCCCGCCTCTCGACCTGTCAGTCGATACTTGGGGGAAAACACTGTTTTATAATCCCTGTGAAGTGAACAGACACGGGAACTACAAAGGGTTTAAGGGAAGTCGAGAGATAGAGAGAGCCTACGCTTGCCTTCTATTAGAGTTTTCATCCGCCCTGTAGTTCCCTTTATGAAGTTTTGTCAGAGATATACAGTGCACCGGTATATATTGTGTTCTATGTGTATGAAGGAGGCAAATGGCAGGTTACCTGTAACGATTGTCTAACCCCCCACCCCCCCACCCACCCAAGACAAAAGAGTGACAGCAAGCCAAATTCAAGGGACGTTGGGGTCAAACTGCATGGGCACACAAAGTGTAAAGCAGTTTAAAGTCATAGGATGAAGGATATATTTTTTGAGGGAGAGAGTTCCAGAATTCACTTCTTGAGTAGAAAAAGACAGATAAAATTTGTAGGTTGGAGAGCTGGCCAGAGCAGGAGTGGGATTGTGTTGAAAGGCGGATGCCTGGCACTCATCACAAGGGAGGGGGTTTTCAGAACCCTGAAGACCGATTGTTGTAATAGCGATAGAAGAGTGAAAGAGATGCAACACTGCGGCGTGTGGACATAGATTGTCCGGAACTAGTGAGAGGAAGTGAGTTGATGAGGCAAAATGCTTTTGACTCTATTCTTTCGA